>BLSH010063685.1:930459-1010924 GCA_018402905.1 Glandirana rugosa
CGAATACCATCTCTTTACTTGAAAAAAATATATATATATATATATATATATATATATATATATATATTGAGCAAAATTATAAACGCAACACTTTTGTGTTTTTTCTTATTTATTCTGAGCTACACGCAAAGATCTACAACTTTTTCTATGTACCCAAGAGGCCTATTTCTCTCAAATATTGTTCACAAATCTGTCTAAATCTGTGTTAGTGAGCACTTATCCTTTGCCAAGATAATCCATCCACCTCACAGGTGTGGCATATCAAAATGCTGATTAGACAGCTTGATTATTGCACAGGTGTGCCTTAGGCTGGCCACCATAAAAGGCCCCTCAAAAATGTGCAGTTTTATCACACAGCACAATGCCACAGATGTCGCAAGTTTTGAGGGAGCATGCAATTGGCACGCTGACTGCAGGAATGCCCACCAGAGCTGTTGCCCTTGAATTGAATGTTCATTTCTCTACCATAAGCTGTCTCCAAAGGTGTTTCAGAGAATTTGGCAGTACATCCAACCGGCCTCACAACCGCAGACCATGTGTAACCACACCAGCCCTGGACTTCCACATCCAGCATCTTCACCTCCAAGATCGTCTGAGACCAGCCACCCGGACAGATGCTGCAACAATCGTTTTACATAACCAAAGAATTTCTGCACAAACTGTCAGAAACCGTCTCAGGGAAACTCATCTGAATGCTCGTCTTTCTCATCGGGGTCTCGACCTGACTGCAGTTCTTCATCATAACCTCCTTGAGTGGGCAAATGTTCACATTTAATAGCGCCTGTCACTTTGGAGAGGTGTTCTCTTCATGGATGAATCCCGTTTTCACTGTACAGGGCAGATGGCAGACAGCGTGTATGGTGTTGTGTGGGTGAGCGGTTTGCTGATGTCAACATTGTGGATGGAATGGTCCATGGTGGCGTTGGGGTTATGGTATGGGCAGGTGTATGCTATGTACAGTGAACACAGGTGCATTTTATTGATGGCATTTTGAATGCACAGAGATACCGTGACAAGATCCTGAGGCCCATTGTTGTGCCATTCATCCACGACCATCACCTCAGGTTGCAGCATGATAATGCATGGCCCCATGTTGCAAGGATCTGTACACAATTCCTGGAAGCTGAAAACATCCCAGTTCTTGCATGGCCAGCATACTCACCGGACATGACATTGAGCATGTTCAGGATGCTCTGGATCGGCGTATACATCAGCGTGTTCCAGTTCCTGCCAATATCCAGCAACTTCGCACAGCCATTGAAGAGGAATGGACCAACATTCCACAGGCCACAATCAACAACCTGATCAACTCTATGCTAAGGAAATGTGCTACACTGTGTGAAAAAAATGGTGGTCACACCAGATACAGAGTGGTTTTCTGACCCCCTGGACCCCCCCAACACAGTAAACCTGCACATTTTAGAGAGGCCTTTTATTGTGGCCAGCCTAAGGCACACCTGTGCAATAATCATGCTGTCTAATCAGCATCTTGATATGCCACCCCTGTGAGGTGGATTGATTATCTTGGCAAAGGAGAAGTGCTCACTAACATAGATTTAGACATTTGTGAACAATATTTGAGAGAAATAGGCCTTTTGTGTACAAAAAAAGTTGTAGATCTTTGCGTTCAGCTCATGATAAATAGGAGCAAACACAAAAGTGTTGCATTTATAATTTTGTTCAGTGTGTATATATAAATACATAGACATAGCAAAAATCATTCTCCTCTTCAGTAACTCATATCGGGTACTTAGGTACCTAAAATCTTCTCTTGCTTAGAGTGCTCCAAACATCTAACAGGTGAAATCTAGTTGGCTACCATGGGTTATGGCAGGTATTACCACTTCTCATTGCATGCTTTATTAAATTGACCACTTTCTATACAAATGAATGACAAATGGTAGACAGTGGAAATTAACATTCTGCTTTGTGTATGTTTCAATCTACAGATCATGGAATATTCAGGTACTCCTTCAGTCACCCTGATAATCGGCTGTGGTCTCTCTTGTTTGGCCTTGATTACGCTCGCAGTAGTGTATGCAGCATTATGGAGGTATATATCTGGTCTATTGGAATTTGGTAGAGTAAATGTAAAATCTGTTATGAAGTAAACATGTTTATAAAAAATGTTATTAATTTTTTTTACTCAACACACAAATCTGTGCTACATCTACAAGTTGTAGAGTGTTTCCTTTGGAAATGTCTTATAGTTACAATGTATACATGGCATTTGATCAAAATTGATGTTATCTAAGCTCACTGGTTTTGATGTAGTAAAAAAAAAAAAGAAACATAGTACTTAAAAGTTCTCTTACTTGAGACTAAACTACCAAGGTAAGCAGTACAAAAAGGTTTTTTGCTTAGTTTTGTGCAACCGGTTTCTGAGACAGTGACTTCCTAAAACTAAATGTGGTGTTCGCTTTGCAAAGAATACCCAATCACATTCAAGGAGGGTGTTTGCTTTGCAAAGAATACCCAATCACATTCAAGGGAAATAAAGAAAAAAAAAACAGCATTTTTGCTTGCACATGATGGAAGTCAGCAGAGCTTTCCCTTATTCACTAAGCTGTGTGGCTGATTCCCTTGCAAAGTGCAATGTCCCCTGCAAAGTAAACAGTTTATTTGCTCTTAGTAAATCAATCTTGGTGTCATTTTGCTGTATTGTCTAATTGTTTTCTGTGTGCCCTTGCAGAGAGCTGCATTTCTTATGCAAAAAAAAAAAAAAACACAGCTCTCTGCTATAGTGTGAAAAAGGCCAAAATCAACCCCATTGAGAGTATTTTCAAGCATATTGGACGCAATGTCTCAGGGCCGGTTCACAGCAGAACACGGTGTGGAAAACCCATGTTCCATGCACGTTTCCTACACCATGTTCAAAATGCAGCACCCTTGTGATCTGCAGGAGGTGTCAGTACAATGTTAATGACACCCCAAACGCAGGTCGCAAATGCAGTGCATTTGCCTGCATCAGATCACATGGTACAGAAGTACCATGCAATCCGGTTGCAGTGCATTTCCAAAAGTAGTGCATGCACTACTTTATATGCAGTCCAGTGCAATGTTAGCTATTCAGATGTGCGATTCATGGTGTGAACCAGCCTTCAAGCAACAGCAACAAAATACATTTACATAACAACAAACTTGCATCTGAGTGGACAGCAAAAATAATACTGGAGCTTAACATTCTAAAACTATGAATGGTAATATTTGTAGTAGTTTTGAAAATCATTAAGACGAAAACATAACTGGTGTTCCCCAAACCCAAAAGCCCAAAAATTGGGCTATGGACATTTAAAGCGATACTAAAGTTTTTTTTTTTTTTTTAAATTACAAACATGTCATACTTACCTCCTCTGTGCAGTGGTTTTGCACAGAGTGGCCCCGATCCTCCTCTACTGGGGTCCCTCAGAGGCACTCCTGGCTCCTCCTCTTCTCGAGTGCCCCGTCAGGGAAGCGCTTTCCCTCGGGGCACCTGTGCGGACGCGCTCCCATGTTCTGCTGCTGTGTCCATTGACACAGACAACAGGACTCAGCCCTGCCCCCCAGCTCCCGTGTCACTGGACTTGATAGACAGCAGCGGGAACCAATGGTTCCTCTGCTATCAATCTATCTAATGCGGACCGGAGCCCGTGGCTGGAGCTGTTAGGCTCGTCCCCGGAATGGGAACGATTGGGCTCAGGTAAGTAAAAGGGGGGCTCTCGGGGCTGCTGCAACAGAATAGGTTTTTCATCTTAATGCATAGAATGCATTAAGGTGAAAAACTGGGAGGGTTTACAACCTCTTTAAGTAATTACATATTCCTAACAAGCAGTAAATGGATATGTTCTTTTAAAACCCTCACTTCTGTAGATGTAGGCACTGGGGAGATTTACTAAAACTGGTGTGCTCAGAATCTGGTGCATCCGTGCATGGTAGCCAGTCAGCTTTTAACCTCAGATTGTTCAATTAAGCTTTGACAATAAAACCCGGAAGCTGACTGGCTTAGGTGTGTGCAGCCTATTGCATTAGGGTGTGCACCCCACAACTAAAACACATGCGTGTGGGTATGTGTGTGTACATATATATATATATATATATTCAGACTCACACACTGTTTCACTATTTTAAAGAGTTTTTTTAATGTTTTGATACATTTTACATCTTATGGCAGAATTGGTCAGAAGGAGAGAGGGGGTGAGAGAGAGGGGGGAAGGTGAGAGAGAGAGAGGGGAGTGAGAGGAAAAGAGGGGGTGGGAGAGAGAGAAAAATGAGAGAGGGGGGTGAGGGGGTAAGAGAGAGGAGGGTGAGGGGAGTAAGAGAGAGGGGAGTGCGAGAGGGGTAGGAGAGAGAGAGGGGGATGAAAGAGAGGGGAGGGTGAGAAGGGGTAAGCGAGATGGAGTGAGAACGAGGGGAGGGTGAGAGGGGGTAAGGGAGAGAGGGGGGTGAAAGAGAGGGGAGGGCGAGAGGGTATAAGAGAGACAGGGGGGTGAGAAAGAGGGGAGGGTGAGAGGGGGTAAAAGAAAGGAGGGGGTAAGAGAGACAGGGGGGTGAGAGAGAGGGGAGGGTGAGAAGGGGTAAGAGAGAGAGGGGTTGAGAGAGAGGGGAGGGTGAGAGGGTGTAAGCGAAAGGGGAGGGTGAGGGGGTAAAAGAGATATGGATTACCTGCAGATATGGATTACTCTGTGTGTGTGGTGCATGACGGGGCACAGTGGGTCCCCCTTCCCTTGGGTCATATTTACCCCTCACACTTCTGTACACTGGATGATACACTGGATGGCGCTAGTGCATGGGGTGATTAGGTGTGCCCAGGCCCACCTGGCAGCCCCCTTGTGCACGCCCATGCTGATTGGTTTCTATGTAGAGCTGCACCGGATTTTGCACTCTCCAGTTTTAGTAAAACGACCCCACTGTGCCTACACTCCACATTGGGCATAGTTTGTCATACACTTTTTTGTTTTATGTGTTTTAAGTTCTATGTGATATCCTGTAGATAAATAGCGGGTGTAGGCAAACATATAGGGGTTGCTTTACTAAAGCTGGAGAGTGCAAAATCTGGTGCAGCTCTGCATAAAAGCCATTCAGATTCCAGGTTTTATTGTCAAAGCTTAATTGAACAAGCTGAGGTTAGAAGCTGATTGGCTACCTTGCATGACTGCACCAGATTTTGCATTCTCCAGCTTTAGTAAATCAACCCCATAGTGTTAAATGTGCTACTGTCATTTGATAATATCTTTACCTGTAACAGCAGTATAAATGCTTAAGATCCTAGTGGCCTGTTGATGAGAGAACCATCTGTGTGCAAGCAGCGGTCCTCTCTGCAGCAGTCCGATACACCTTCCCCTTCACCAACCACACTGCCAAGTACCATTTAGTGTTTTACAATCAGCAGGGAGCTTGAACTTTGCTGCTTGCATAGCTTTTGCTGTGACTTAGAGCAGTGTTGAACATCTTCAAACTTCAATCTTATATACAGATATCAGTGGTCCCTTGCAGTCAGCCGCCAGGGTCTGAAATCTTATGTTGGTTCTGCAGGTGAAAATATTATCAGGACAGTAACACATTTAACAATATATGCTTGCTGGCACCTGTTATTTATTTGTGGAATATAACCTACAACTTCAACTGAAATATACTGTGTACCTTTACAAAGCAAAAGATTCTGATATTACACAAAGTATAACTATGGAGGGAACTTTTAGGCTTCAAGTCCATTTTGTTTATGAAGAACATTGGTTTGAACCACTTGTCATAGTTTGGGAAATGGCATTGTTCTGGCAGCTGTTCCCATCCATTATTGTTTATATGTAAAAACTGATGTGTGTGGAAGCCCTTGTCACACCATTCAGCTGTGAACCCTCTGCACTATTTTGTCTCTTGTAAATGAGTTCCATATAACTGGCTGGTGCAACCCCTCTGGAAATATAAACCAGCAATTCAAAGAGAAGAGATGCAAAGAGAAAACAGCTTTCTTATGGAACCATATTATACCAAAACAACATGCTTTACTATGTGCAACGTCCTCAGGTTGCATGAATTAATGTGATACAGCACAGTTATAATGCAGTGGTGAATGACATTTGAACTCGTAAATAGTTCCACTTTTGTTTCAGAGGTCACCATTGTATTATAAATTTGATGTGCTATTTTGTGAATATTTTAATCAGTAAACTAAGTTGAAAAGAGGGAAGCTTGGTTCTGAAAGAAAGTTTCCTTCTCGTAACAGTATTAAATATGCCCTATAAATTTAGCCTGAATGATGTGGTAATATTCCTATTGCATTATTCATTTTTGTTGCATTATTGTTAGCTAGCCATATAAATAACCAGAACAACAACAGAATGGTTGTTTCACACTACCTGCCTGGAGTTTGCATGTTCTCCCTGTGCCTGCGTGGGTTTCCTCTGGATACTCCGGTTTACTCCCACACTCCAAAGACATGCTGGTAGGTTAATTAGACCCTGTCTAAATTGGCCCTAGTATATGTATGAATGTGAGTTAGGGACCTTGTAAGCTCCTTGAGGGTAGGGACTGATGTGAATGTGCAAAATATGTGTAAAAACTCTGCATAAATTGACAGAGCTATATAAGTACCTGAAATAAATAAATAAATAAAATACCAAGTTAAACTATAGCCAATGTATAATTTAATATGCATCTCTAATACTTTACCCATAATGAGCTAGTATGTTCATGCATACTAGCTCATTATGAAATACTTACCTTAGATCCACGCTGTTGCAGTGGTCCCCGCACACCGCTGTGACCGGCGACATGCCTCCCGGAGTTATTTCTGGATTTGCGGGCTCCAGCAATGTGATTGGCTGTAGCCGTGATGATGTCACTCCCGCGCATGCCCTGAAGAAACGGCACAAGTGGGCAGTTTCTTCAGTGCACATGCACCGATGATGTTGACGCAATCATATACAGTGAATATCTGCTAAACTGTGCAAGTTTAGTAGATATTCGCAGTACCTACAGGTAAGTCTTATTATAGGCTTACCTGTAGGTAAAAGTGGTGTACCAAGGTTTACAACCACTTTAATGTGATTGTTGCATAAAAAATATAATCAGAAGAGATGAGTGCCTGGCAGAAAGATTAATTTATTGTATTCCTTTATATATTGCCTAACATATACAGTATATATATATATATAGAGAGAGAGAGAGAGGGAGAGAGAGAGAGAGAGAGAGAGAGAAAGAGAGAGTTCTATTTAAAAAAGTCAAAACTATAGATGAGCCATAAAGTCAAAACTATAAATGAGTCATCTAATGAGAAAAGTAAATATTGTACCATGATGACTTTTACACTGTGTTACGGATTATCTTCATATGTGTTGGGTATATTTATTATAACTGACACAGTAGTATAAAAACATAAAGTGATTTCACAAATATTATTTAGTAATATAATGCAACACTGTTTAATAAGATGCTACCCCTAAGGTGTTGATAAAATGTAGTGCTTGCCAGCTCTGGTACATACACTATATTACCAAAAGTATTGGGACACCTGCCTTTACACGCACATGAACTTTAATGGCATCCCAGTCTTAGGCCGTATGGTTCAGTATTGAGTTGGCCCACCCTTTGCATCTATAGCAGCTTCAGCTCTTCTGGGAATGCTGTCCACAAGGTTTAGGAGTGTGTCTATGGGAATGTTTGACCATTCTTCCAGAAGTGCATTTGTGAGGTCAGGCACTGATGTTGGATGAGAAGGCCTGGCTCACAATCTCTGCACTAATTCATCCCAAAGGTGTTCTATCGGGTTGAGGTCAGGACTCTGTGCAGGCCAGCCAAGTTCCTCCATGCCCAACTTGCTCATCTATGTCTTTATGGATCTTGCTTTGTGCACTGGTCCAAATTATTTGGTGGAGGAGGGGGGATTATGGTGTGCGGTTGTTTTTCAGGGGTTGGGCTTGGACTTTTCATTCCAGTGAAGGGAATTATTAAGGCATCAGCATACCAAGACATTTTGGACAATTTCATGCTCCCAACTTTGTGGGAACAGTTTGGGGATGGCCCCTTCCTGGTCCAACATGACTGGAATGGATGGATGGACATATATGAGAGAGTTTGGGATGGAAGAACCTGACTGGCCTGCACAGAGTCCTAACCTCAACTCAATAGAACACCTTTGGGATGAATTAGAGCAGAGACTGTGAGCCAGGCCTTCTCATCCACATCAGTGCCTGACCTCACAAATGCGCTTCTGGAAGAATGGTCAAACATTTCCATAGACACACTCCTAAACCTTGTTGGGACAGCCTTCCCAGAAGAGTTGAAGCTGTTATAGCTGCAAAGGAAGGGCCAACTCAATATTGAACCCTACGGACTAAGACCGGGATGCCATTAAAATTCATGTGTGTTTAAAGGCTTTTCTGCCAATACTTTTGGTAATATAGTGTAAGTGTGTACCAGTAACATTGTATATTCCATTTTAGAAGCTACATTCCAGTTGGGTGTGGGAGCCTCCATTAGCCAATGAAGCTTTGACATTGATGACTGTTCAATTGTGGTAGCGGGTTTAGATGCATTTAGGGAGGGGCTTTTCTCAAAGTCTGAAAGAGATACAATTGTGCTGTCATTTTTTATATCCCACAAAAACATATATTTGAGCCTGAAAGTGAGCAGATATGGAACCTTACAGGGTAGCTATGTAGTTGAAAATAAATGTTTTTCATAGGGGAAACTTCGTTTAGGTTGGGCTATTTCACATTTAATTGTGTGAAATGTAATAAACATATCCTCAAGAGCAATTAACGTAATATATTTTAATTATACCCAAGTCCAGATTTAGTAATGTGGGAAATAGGCCATGACTGACATGTATGTGTAGCTTATATTGTCCTTGAAACTGTAGTTAAAAGGTCAACACCAATTAGTCAAGCTAACTAAATATATAGGGTTTCTTAATCTGAAAAAACTATCACTATGCTTTATTTGACAGTACCAATGCTTTCCTTGCTTATATATTATATTTGACTGTAGTAGATAATTGGCCCTTTAAACAGTCAGCAATAGCAAATATATATGGGTGGTGTTGTCCTTAACTGTAAGCAAAAATCAACAGCATCATAATCTGACATTTAAAATCTTATTATAGAGCACACAAGTAACAGAGGTGGCCCAAAATACCAAATGGTCTACACAATATCAGTTAATTTAGCAACGTATGAATCTTACATATGAATAGTGTACCATTTGCATTTTTCACAGCATGCAGTTGAGCTGTATTACAAAGATACCAGAAAATGGGATTGTGCTGTTTCCCAATCGTATTGTGATATTATAGTTTTCATTAAACTACAAATGAAACAGTGACACTGCATGACATTACAGTTTTAGAAAGTGCTGCTCTTAAATGAATGTGGGTTGCCATGACAGCAAATTATAATTAGAATGTGTTTTTAACACAGGAAACCAGTGCATCGAAGCTTTTTGAGGCAGATAAACATGTGTTTTATGTGAAAATTTGTTGGAATATAGTTTGTGCATGTTTTATTAAATATCGCAGAATATTTGCTTTATTGTGCTTGCTATTGGTTTGAAAGCTACAGCAAAGGAACTGGCATTGAAATGAACACTGAATAATGTACATGCTGGCATTTAGGTTGGTTTGATGGACAGCATTTTTTTATTTCATTTAGATGCAAATCTATTCAAATAATGTTGGAAATGACACTCAATTATACTCTGAATTGGATATTGTGATTATTTGGTAGTAAACCAAATGAATTGTCCATGCTGCCCTGTTCTTCCACAGGAGGTGCACTTTTCCATTGTTTTGTTTCACACTCACTGGATAGTGTATCATCAGTATGGAGGCATCACAGCTGCTGTGTAGCCTAGACCTTCAGTTGCCGTGTCACTGAGCCCATTATCTCCATGTTTTGAATGTAATAGCCAGCACTAATCAGTTGTCTTTTGTTTCTACATTTTGAAGCCACAGATTTCCCATTGGAATTTGTTTAAAAGTGTGCAGGCCTACATGTGTGTCCTGCTTGCTATGACAGTGCTGACAGCAATAACTACAATAGAGATTACCAATGAATATTTCACAGCCAGATTGCTGCTATTGAGAATTAGTAGTTAGCACTTTTACCATGCAGCACTAAGGTTCTAGATTATTCTGCATAATGTTTGTGTTTTCTGGCCATGTTCGTGAGGTTTTCCTCCTGGTCTCCAGTTTGTTTCTGCAGTCCAAATGCATGCTAGTATGTTCATTGGCTTCAAAACAAGGAGTCCCTCGAGTCTGTCTGATGAGTTTGGCTGAGATATAAGTTTGTGAGCTCTTTCTGGGCAGTGACTGGTTCCATGAAATTGATAAAGCGCTGCCAATTTTGATGGTGCTGCTTATGTAAACAGATAAAATGCATAAGGACAGATGTGGAAAAGATTTTCTTTTCAACTTTTAATGCACACAGCCAGATAAAATGGTACAGGGAAATCAGCCATCCAGTGACCACATAAAAAGATAAATGAGGCCATCTTTGTCTGCATGCACCATCTCAGCTGCCAGATAGTCAGTTATTGCTGCTTGAAAATGAGTATGCATTAGGAATTGGTTTAGTCTCAAGCTTTGAGTGTTTGTAGTCATTCCACATAAGGACCTGACTTACGAGGACCGTCTATAAACACTCAATTTATTCTCTCTGGAGAAGCTGCGCTTGAGAGGGGACATGATAGTGATCTATAAATACCTCAATGGGGATCCCAGCATAGGAAAAATACTGTTCAGTCTCAGGGAATGTGGGAGGACAAGGGGACTCACATTGAAACTAGAGGAGAATCTGTTTAATCTTAAACTGCGTAGGGGGTTCTTCACTGTCAGGGCAATAAGGATGTGAAACTCTCTTCCACAATTGGTAGTGGCTGCAGGGGGTATGGATATTTTCAAAAGACTCTTGAATGTATATCTTAAGGAACACAACATAAAGGGATATGGTCATTTACACACGTACACCTACACAGGTTGATCTGGATGGACTTTAACTACTATGTAACTATTTTGTGTAAGTTAGTTCTATGAAGCCCTAAATGGTGATCATTTTTACCCATTTTTATCATTGGAAATACTATTCATACAAAATATAGTAGTAATACAGTTGTTCTGGGTAAAGATTAGACATATCCAATCTTGCATGTTGCCAGTGCAATGCTTTTTTTTCCCAACATACAGTATTAGTTTTCAGCAATATATGCCACCAATTTGTAAAGACAGGGTTTTGCACCTGTACAAAAGCTGTCTTTAGTTTTCACGTGTGTACAATTTTAGTGGCTATAAATTACTAAATATCTGTATGGAAACACAGAAATCAGAAATCCTAAAAATAGATTAATATGTTTTTGTTAATTTGAAAGGATTACATTTTTCAGTGTATTTATTTTAGCACTTTGAGAACAATACACTTTGAGAGCAGAACATTATACCTTTTAAAGAGCAAGTAAAGTCTTCCTTTTTAATTGTACCTACAGGTAAGCCTATAATAAGGCTTACCTTTAGGTACTGTAAATATCTGCTAAACTAGGAGACATTTACTATATATGCCGACGCTGACGTCATCAGTGCATGCGCTCTGAAGAAACAGCCCTGTGCCATTCCTTCAGGACCCTGTGCCGTGACCGGCGGCTCCCACGTGCATTCGTGGGAGTGACGTCATTGTGGCTCTGGCCAATGACAGCACCGGAGCTTGCAAACCCGGAAGAAAATCCGGGGAAAATGTCAGCCGTCTCAGCAGTGTGCAAGCACTGCTGAGAGAGCTTCTTTCTAAGGTAAGTATTTCATAATGAGCTAGTATGCGATACATACTAGCTCATTATGCCTTTGTCTTATAGATTTTTCTTTTTTTGGGGGGATATACAAACGCTTGGTTTACAACCGCTTTAACTTAGTAATTTTACATATTATTTACAGCAATAGCATATAATATATTATCCTGTCAATATGCTCTCTAATACCAATACTGAGGTCTCCTTCAAATAATTCTTGATCTTATTTATTTTCATTTATTTAAACAGATACATCAAATCTGAAAGATCGATCATTCTGATAAACTTTTGTCTTTCCATCATCTCATCTAATATTCTTATTTTGGTGGGCCAAACACAAATACAAAATAAGGTAAGACAAATTCTAAATAACCAGATGGTATGAGATAATTTGAATAAATTCAGTGTGTGAAGCTCTGCTGCAAATTGGGATGACCTTTTTAGCTGACAGTTTGTAATTGCTTCTGTTTATGGCCATGTTTTACAACTCTGAATGCATAATATCTTAAGTTGCATTTTATGTATTGGTACATAACTGGCTTCATTTTTCACTTGTTGCTTATTTAAAGTGTAGGAAAGAGTGATATTCAATATTTCAGTGGTTGCTAGGTAACTGGTTATATTCTCATTAGGATCAACAAGGCATTGGCTCCCCTAGTATCATGGACATTTGTGTTTATTTTTAGATGAAGAAGTAAAAATAAAAGTATCTGTGCATGGCTGTTTTTTCTTAGCATGCCAATGTTATTAATGGTGGGGCAAGCTGATATGTAGTAGGCTTCCCATGGATTCCCAGCCATGTAAAACTACACATTGTGTAAAAAATAAAATTGTATAGGCAACATAAGACATCAGTATATTGGAACAGCAAGTCCATGAATCCATGGAGCATCCTCTGAATCTGATGATAAGGCATGAAGCATTGTATAGCGGGAATGGGGTAGAATGTGATGTACTTTACATGTCAAATTAGGGGAACTCCTAAGGGAATCCTGTTATGAAGTGATCTAGTATTACACTGGCCCCTTATGCCTTTATCACACTTTTTTCTCCCCTCACAGTTTTACATTAAAGCTATCTCTGAGCAGAGATCCACCCCAACTAAACGTTAACTCTCCCCAACTTCTATCTACCCCCCATTGAAAGTGTGAGGGCCCTTCTTCTGATATCCACATCACTGTCTGGTGACAGTGTGTGTGTGTGTGTGGGCAATATTTGCTCAGAGATGGTCTTTAAATCAGCCTAGGGATAGGTTTGTTTGCTTGTGTAAAAAGTTATGTCTTTAGAATCCATGGGAAATGTGTTTCATTTGTTTGTTTTGCTTTGATGATATACTATAAATCATTTATATATAATATAAAAAGTAAGGATGTAATAGTAATAATGTTGAGGAAGTACTTCAAGATAATTTGCTGGTCAGTGTTTAAATCCGGTTACTTAGTTGATGCATTTGGCTTTCATTTATGTCGCTCCTGTTTTATTCAAGGATATCCATGAACATCTATGGATGAATGTGATGCTCTGTATACAAGCAGAATGCTTTTATTATGTTAAAGCAGTATTTCTCCTCTTAAAGTAGTTTCACATGATAACATGATAACAGATAATGTAGAGTGCACCATGCAGACCTGACTGCTGTATTTCAGAATACGCATAGCTGCTAACAGGACAGATCTGTGTAACGTAATTTAATTTCTAGTAGAGTTTTTTCCTTGCGTGTCATAGTTGACAAGAGTTGCCCACTGTTTTGCCTTCTGCATCAGAGATTCCCACAGTGTTGCTTTCTTCTGGACCAAAACTTAAGTAGTTGTGAAAGATTGAAGGACAGATTGATGGACAATAGCCATACTCAACTTTGTTAATCATCTAACTAAGTAACATATCCAGGGATAACAAATAACTTTGTAAATACTGTATAACTTCTTACATCTGCATGCTATGTCCCTATATTTTGAAAGCAATTATGAAACGTCATGGCCAGTGTATACAGTGTTTGGTTTGGATTTAGCCACTCTGCATTGTATATTGTAGAGATCCTCTTGACCAAGAGCAACAGGAATCTAGATCCCTGCATGAGAATCTTGTGATTAAAGTAGGCTGTGTGAAATGACATGAGGTGTGAAAATGGCTGGGTACCTTTCACCTTTGATTTATTCTTTTCTTGATAACATGAGTGCAATGCTGTGTATAAATAATCATGTATGGCTCTTGCCACTTTGTGGAGCAGATGTCCTCTTGGTTTTCATTCCTTGTTACATGTTGCTTTTTGTGTTTTAAACTTCAGACTGTAAAGAGGCTGGATGGAAACAGAGCTATGTTTGCTCAGGCTTTGTCATTTGTTGACTGCTCTGCAAAAGTACAGGAAAAGAAAAGGCAGAAGTTGGCAGTTATATTTCGGCAGGTAGTTGTTGTCCCTAGATATATCACAAAACTAATTTGTTTTAAAAGTGCAGTTGTCCCTTATCGCACAATTATGTATATAAATTACTGGTTCCCTTACTATGTCTGTGACATAAGCTTTTTGGTTGAAGGGAATACAAACTGAGAGCAGTAAAGGCAGAATTCACTTGAATGTCCACATTTACTGCTCTGTTTTATAACATGCAATAATTTTGCTTGGCCATACAAAATAAATTAATGTGAGCCATTTATTCTGTCAGTGAAACCCGTACTCCATTTCCAAGAAATGTTCCCATTTGTCATCCACAATGTGGTAAAATGTAGTTGATATAATGATTTGGTATCATGGAGCGATAACTTCATATATTATATTTATGTATACTTCACAGCACTTACACAGCCAGTGAGTTACTATCTGCGTATAGTGTGGGAAAAAAATGGAGCCTTGTTTAACAAAGGGATAGAGCTTTGCTCTGCAATAACTCTTAGCATATTATGTTCATTTCTCTTCTTGAAGTTTAACAGGGCATTAATATTGATTGTATGCCTGCATTAGTAGCTCAGGTGTTTAATGGCAGTTTATTGTTTTATTTTTCTAATCAGCTTTTATACATGTACATCATTTTAAAGAGATTCCTTAAATGGTTGTCACAAATCACAAACATTGTATAGCAGTTGTATCACTTTAAAGATATTTTGGTATGATGAAAAATCTTTTCACTTGGATGTTCCACAATGCTTTTACTATACACATGCTTAAACTGCATTGCTGCAAAAGATAAAACACAAATTTGGGCATTTCTTGCTGATCAACAACCACCAATGGGTTAGACATATCTGTCAATGCCCAGAAATGCCAATCTTTTTAAGTTGTTTCTAACATTCTGATTATGTCTGATGGTGTTTTAATATATCTGCTTGTTTTGAATAAACTTTATCTATCATATCCTCCATCCCATTACATTTTTGTGATACAGGGGTTGATTTACTAAAACTGGAGAGTGCAAAATCGAGTGCAACCAATCAGCTTGCAGTTTTTTTTCTGTCAAAGCTTAATTGTATAATTGAAGCTAGAAGCTGATTAGCTACCATACACAGCTGCACCAGATTTTGCACTCTCCTGGTTTAGTAAATCAACCCCACAGTGCTTTAGTGCAGATATGAATGTGTTTTCTACATTGGTGAATAGATTGCAGACCTTTCTATTTGTGAGGGCTGAGGACAAATACAGTAAGTTAAATGGTAGAACCAGTTTACACCAAAAGCAGGTTAAATTGTTTCTTCTGCAAAGTGATGTATTAAAGTGTAACTTAAGGTAAAACTTTTTTTTATTTCATTTTGGATAGAGTAAAGGAGGGTTATAACCCCTGGTAGTTTTTTTCCATCTGTGTCCCATTGGAGAGATTTCCTTTCATGTCCTGTCCCCTAGCTAAAATGGGAAGTGAGAGGAAATCCTTCCAAAACAAGGGTGTGTCACCATGGTCACCAGAACTAGTGTCCCCATTGGAAGTTTTCCCCTCTATTGCTATTCTGAGGACAACACAATATTTGGGATTTTCTTTTACTTTCACTTTTGATGATAATGGTAGACAGGACAAATAGAAAGGGTAAATTTTTCTAACAGTGGCACAGACAGCAATACAAACTGACAGGTATTTTAATCCCTCTCCACTCTCCACTAATTCTATCCAAAATTAAGCAAAAAAGTTTTGCTTTTAGTTACACTTTACATTTGCTATAACATGCTAACTGGTGTGTGATTGATTGTGAGAACCTTATCTTGATGATCATGATTATCATAAAAAAACAGGATGTACGTTTGAATAGATATCAAAGCTAAAAACCTTAGCATCATCACTAGATACCAGTAGTAGTCTTAAATCAATGAGATTAAGTCCTTGCAAACATGGAAAGATGACTCCCCAAAAATGGCCGGGGAGACAGCAATCCTTCATCTGAATTAATGAGATTAAGGCCTGCCACACATAGAAAGATGTTTTACCAAGAATGCCAGGGAGGCATATGTTCATCATTTGTATTGCTTGAAACTGTCACTGTTTCTCATGTGGTTTTCCCATGGTACAGACGTGGTTAGGACATTTACAGTATAACAATGTATTCCTTCTTATTGTCTATTTTCCACTCTTGCTAACTATATCCTGGCTCACTTCACATCACATGGACCTTTGCACTTCCTCATATGCATATATGTCTGATTGTGAAGTCAGTATTAGGCATGTTCTCTTCTTGTCATATACATTTTCTATTTACTCCTTTATTTGTTCTTGGTTTATTTACTTATATCTTATTGTTATGGTATACATACAGTATGTGTTTGTGACCTAGAATTCTTTCGCAGTAAAAACGGATTTTGTGTATGAGTATGATGTTGAATAGTCACTATTATTAACATGGAGCTTGCATGCATTTTATGAGCTCAAGTTTAGTCAAATATTTTTTAATACTGCCTCTTTGTGCATTTCTTCTCACCCTGGGGTTGATTTACTAAAGGCAAGAAGAGTGTGTACTTTGTAAACTGCAATTGAACTCTGCAAGTGCAGTTGCTCCAGAGCTTAGTAAAAGTGTTAGTGCTTCACGTTGTAAAGAATACCCAATCATGTGCAAGGAAAATTTAAAAAAAAACTGAATTTTTGCTTGCACACAATTGGATGATGGAAGTCAGCATAGCTTCTGCTCATTTTCTAAGCCCTGGAGCAATTGCACTTGGAGAGTGCAAATGCACTTTGCAAAGTGCACAGTCTATTTGCCTAAAACATAAAGTGAGGGCCATCAATGGGGACACTGGCAGCTATTAATGACAATTTTATAGTAAAATGTGGAAGGTTTAGAAACATATGTTGGTATGTTACTATTGTCTGGTTTCATATTAGGTAGATTTTCCTTCACTTACTGTTAAGGTGACAAATGTCAGATATAATAGAAAGTTAAGAGAAATTACTTGTACATGGGAGAATACATCTTTTATAATCTGACAGGAAAACTTACACAGTGGGTACCCTGGCATATTTAAAACCTGACAGAAGTTCTATCACTTCCCCACATTATCCAAACCTATGAAAAAATTATGTTCTGCATGGCGCTGGACTGTAAAACAAAACTATAGTTATAACAAAAGCCTATATCCCACCTGCATCACTCTCACAATTAAAGTTATACATGCGTTGTGAGTCGAACACAGCTTACCCAGGAAAGCTAATGGCTGCTGTTCTCTATATGCTGAAGTCCATACAATAAACTATAAAAAATAAAATGAAGAGCAACATGTTGATGTTGTACCTGACCCACAAAACATATGCCTTTTCTTTTTGTCCAGTCTTGTGCCTCGCTGCATTAATTGGTGATCATGAGCTGGTTCATTCTTAAAAAGGCAAGCTCAAAGTTAGTGTTCTGTGACACATACTCTCATTTAATTACAATAAGAATTAATGTATTAAAATCTATGAAAGCATATCATATGCAAATGAAATGGCTTGTATTTATTGTGGAGGAAACATTAATCACATAGTGACTTTTACTTATTTGTCTTAATTTAAATATTAATGAGTACACTAACCAGTGAAAACAAATCAGAAATATTTTCATTAGTATGACTATACCAGTCTACCGTAAGCTGAAAAATGTTTGGTTCCCTTGTAATTAAAAAACATTAAAATTATTTATATTTTTAATTATAATAATAAAAAAACTTAATTATTTTCTTGTTAGTAATAATCTTTCTGGCAATAATCACATGATATCATTGGTGTTCTCACCTTTGTGTACCTAGCACAATGTGATTTGTAAATGCAGTCCTATGTATTTTACAATTTTGTTTCAGGGCCAATTTCCACCAAAAAGTAAGATTTTGTTTGGATAGAGTTGATCTATTAAAATAGTGTATTGTGTGACTGTGAATATTCTGAGTTATTGTTTTAATGTTTCCTTAAAGCCATGTAAGCTCAAATTTATTTTCTTAGTTTTGGATAACGTTAGGAACCCACAAGGATTCTAACAATGTCCATATGGGCCAGTAACAAAAGTTTTGGCTTTAGATGTAAGTTAATTTAATGATGAGAAGTTCACATTTGTTCTTGCTTTAAACAGACAAAGTGGTTGGTCATAAAAATGTTATTTGTGCTCAAAAGTGAAAAGCCAAGGGCTGTCTTAGAGAAGCTGCATAGTGAGTAGAGTTGAGTGAACACCTGGATGTTCGGGTTCGGTGGGCTCGGCCAAACTTCGGGAAAAAGTCCGGGTTTGGTACCGAACTTGACCCGAACTTTACCCCAAACCCCATTGAAGTCAATGGGGACCCGAACTTTTCGGCCCAAAGATGACAGTAAAAAAGTCCTGGAAAGTGCTAGAGGGCTGCAAAAGGAAGTAAAATGATTTTAGAACAATAATCTGTCCCTTACAGCAACAGCAGGAACCTGACCCTATAGGAGTAGGCGATGATTTTAGAACAATAATCTGTCCCTTACAGCAACAGCAGAAACCTGAGCCTATAAAACTAGAAGATGATTTTAGAACAATAATCTGTCCCTCTAAGCAGTAGACTCTACCTAGTCCAGTCAGATTGTTCTGTAATGCAGGATGAGATGTTATTAGATCTGAAATCTGTCCCTAAAAGCAGTAGTAGTCGTAATCTCTACCTAGTCCACAATCAGATCATTCTGTAATGCAGGATGAGATGTTATTATATCTGCAATCTGTCCGTCACAGCGCCGGCAGCATCCTCTCCCTACACTAGCCAGAGAGCATGTGACATGCAGCACTAAGTGACTCCAGCTTATAAAGAGGCTGGGTAACATGATGCACTGGCCAATCACAGCCATGCCATTAGTAGGCATGGCTGTGATGGCTTCTAAGGGCAAACCAGTGAAACGCTTGTTGATTGGCTGCTCTGCAGCTATTCAACATGCGTGATCAAATACCCAAACCCAGAACTCGAACCCAAACTTTTTTCAAATGTCCAGGTCCAGGTCACTGACACCCCAAAGTTTGGTACGGACCCGAACGTTACAGTTCGGGTTCGCCCAACTCTAATAGTGAGGTATTTTAAAAAAGACATTGTCAGGACACAAAAAAAATAAATCTCCAAGTATAGAATTCAGATACCTAGGGGGTTGTATAAATGCTCTACACTATGTCTCACATTTCTATTGGCCCATAACTATGATGAAGTTCCTGACTAACCTGTATGAATGTATAGGAATGAGTGGAGAAAACTTCAACCTCATCAGGGAGGCCTGCCTGTAATACTAAGCAAGTTTCAGCCATAATGACATGGTTTAGAGGCTGTGCAGGTATATACAGGCACCTGTAGACACCTGTAATTGCACTTTATAATTGAGTAAAGTAGAGTGTTCAGAGATTAAAAAGACTATATCTTCCCTGTAAATGGATATAGTATAAAACAATGTTTAACATCTAAATACAGATCAGCTTACTTTAGGGCACTTAAAAGTTCATTTCAGATTGTGTTTTTCAATGGAGAGTATAGAATTGTTTTGAACTGTTTTATCAACTAGTCCCTATAATCTTTGTGATGTGTTTTAAATTCTTAACAGTTGAGTGAATGATGTACAGTAATTCTTGTGACTGCTATCCTTTCTTGCTACTATTACTATTTACCAGTTTCACAACCCCTTCTTCTTCATGTTCAGTGACCGTGTACTGATTGGTAACTATTTGAAAGAGAGCTTCAATTTATCTCTAAGCAGTGAGTGAGATCTCTCCAGTTCTTACTGTGTTCATTAAAATAATAGACTTCCTAGTCAAGCATTGAACATTAGCTCTACTCTCGAGTTTAGAATAGTACTTGCTATATAATCTTCTAAAACCTAGTTTTGTGTATCATTAATTTGGTATTTGTAAGCTTGTTACTAGAGCATGGTGTTCATGTGTCTAACTTGTACTGTAGTTATGTACCCAGGTTATCTTTCAGAGATGCTTGCTTGTCCTGATTTGTCAGAATGCTAATTTTAGAACATCACCAAATTCCTTAGGTATCTTTGTATTATAGCACTGCCTTTTACAGTTGTTTTTTTTTTATTATTAGTAATTTGCTGTTAAAATGGTACATTTTATTCATTTTTGGTCAATCATGAAAATCTGTGATTTTGCTTCATTACCATGCACCGCTGGAATTAAATAGGTCATGACATGTATGGGATGACCTTCATAATGAGCCAGAAGGACATAGAAACAAACAATTGAGGTGACCTGTAATGTACAGCAAAGACAAGGTCAGACTTTAACCTCCCTGGCGGTATGATTATTTCAGATTTTTGGTGCTGAAAGTGGTACCATTATTTTGCATGGAAATTTGGCGTTTTATATTGTAGGCCTGTAATTCTAAGGAATAGCTCACTTAAATCTGTCCAAACAAGAGTCTAGTAGACATCCTGATAAAGTTTGAAACATGAAATCATAAATTATAATATAATAAATAACTATAAATAATTATCAAAAATAATACCGTAATAGTAATATAATTTATTCAATAATGTAATCAAACCAAAAACACTGAAATTTGCTCAGCTGCAGAATTGTCGCTGTTGTCACTTTCAGTGTCTGATGATAAATTTCCCCAAAAATCAGTATCACTCAATTCTGCAATTGATTCTTATTTACTATCGGTGTTTACTAGCTGATCAAAAACTGCTTTTGACGTAAAGGGACACTTTTTGGTTGCTATGGACATTCTTAAGTTTCCAGGTAGAAAGAATGACATATATAATATAAAAGTGCATGCAGGTCACTGGGCAAACCACTAGGGACAAAGGAGATGTGAAATGACTTCATACAGTAATGTAATCTTACAGATTACAGTGTACTGTGTGTGTGCTGTGTGTTTAACTTTTTGAATTTCCCGCCGGTCTCTGTCCCCGTGCGACGCAACGCTTGCAGGGAACGGAGCCCGGCATCACAGAGTCATCGGGCGGCGGACACAGCCCGCAGACATGGCGGGGGACATCACTGGATCCAAGGGACAAGGTGAGTAGCGCTGCCTTGGATCCAACAATGCAATCCCGAGTGTGGCTCGGGGTTGCCGCTACTGGTACTGAAATTCCACCCCGAGCCACACTCGGGATTACCGCCAGGGAGGTTAATTAGATATATGGTGTGGTGCTAAATCCCCCAATAATTTACCACAAAGAACTAAAAAAAGAAAATTGACACCGCTGGATGCTTGGACAGGTAAGTGCCCTAATAGTAAAACAAATACTGCAGCTGCTGACTTGTAATCTTTGGGGGGAGGGAACTCCGCTTTACGTCATTATTTGCTCAAATGTGTTCACGCAAGCTACAGTATATCAACTTTTTTCACTCTTTCTTAAAAACTATATAAAGATTTTGCTTCAAACAAATGAGAATACTAAGGACAGACAGGTCTCTACCTTTTTTTTTTTAAAACCAATAACCTATTTTGATGTTTAGAGTAAGGGCCATCATAGGCCAGCTAACTTTGGTTAAATCAGTATATCAGCACTCACTCCATATCACAAAGAATTAGTTAACATTTCTAAATTTGGCAATAGGCAAAATATTACAGTGGAAAAAAGTGCCAGACTGCTATCTACCATGTTTGTTGCATGTTAAAGACATACTGAAACAATAGTTTTTGCTGAGTTGCTTCTTTACAAATAAATGAAACCCATCATTAGTACGTGTTAATATCTAAATGATGAATAGATGAATAATATCTGAATGATGCAAGGAAAAATCTGTATAAATAATAATAGTTTCCACCCTTTCCAACTATAATATTCTCACCAGCTGCAACTCCTAAATAATATAAAAATTAAACACAGGGGGGGTTTACTACAATTGGTACACATAGAATATAGTGCAGCTGTACATAATAACCAATCAACTTCTAATCCAGCTTGTTCATATAAGCTTTGACGATAAGTGCCGGTTCACACAGGGGTGACCTGTCAGGCGACTTGTCAGCCTGACAAGTCACGCTCCATTCAGTACAATGGAACTGTTCTAATAGGAGTGACTCAAGTCTCTCCAACTTAGAAAATGATTCCTGTACTACTTAGGGGTGACTTCAGAGCAGCTTGCATTGACTTCTATTACAGAATTCGTTTGCAAGCCGCTCTGAAATCACAGGCTTCAGAGTCGCGTGACTTTGAATCCACCCCTGTGTGAACCGGCACTTAAATCTAGAAGCTGATTTCAATGCACAGCTGCTCCAGATTCTGTGTGCACCAGTTTTAGTAAATCACCCCCACACTAAAGTAAAATTAATATCACAAGCTTCACTCCAGTTAATACCAAAAATATATAACCATTTTCTGAATGCTTTGCAGACTTCTGTGAAAAAAAATAATACATGCACATTTTTTTACCTCCAAAGCATGTGCATTTAAATAAACAGATGGTAATTTGCACTCTCTCTGGATCTAGACAGTGAGATATGCTACTTGTCACAATCTCTAAATTGATACATATCCAGAGAAATATCTATCATTTTTTTTGTTTTAAGTTAAAACTATTTTGTTAGCAAAGGATTGAGAGCATTGATGTATGTGAGCCATTGCAGTGTGCTTCCTTTCAGTGTGCACTGCAATCGGCTGAATCCTCAATATTGGGTAGTGCATTCACATACTGTATATTTGCCTATCAGTATGTATATATAATAATGTGTAGATATATATGTATGGAGATGTGTATGTATTTGTACTGTTAAGAAGATGACTGTTTTTGGATTACATCTTGGAGCTGCATGGTTGAAAAAGTAGTGTGGCAGTTCTGTATATCTGCACTCTGTTAGTTATTGTAGTGGATAGAGGGAGAGTGCTGCAATCATGAGATAATTAGAAGTAAAGACACCACAGAGGCTAGATTGGATTGTGAAGAGGTTTATTGAATTGTTACTATGACAGTTTGGGAAGTGATGGCTTTTCTTTTGGATTTTTCATGGGCATTTATTTATTTATTTTTTTATTACAAAGGTGAACTTATCCTTTAAACTTTTACACTGATTTGAACTTTTTGAGGCATTCTCAATACCCAGACTCCATATAGGTTGTAGATTCATATAAATATACACATAGAGTAAATCTGTTTTATAAAATAAGTATCAAAGAATTCAAAAATCTACCACTCACTGAAAAGTGAAGTTCTCAGCTTGGGAGGTTTCTCCATGAATTGCATTCTATTCTATGTACTGAGTGATAACAAGTGTGGACATTGCACTGAACATGGTACCTATAGTTTTATTACCTACTGTCCTAGTTTACCACTTCCCGCCCACATAACATCATATGATGTTGTGGATTTGGAGTAGCGATATCTAAATAATGCCTGCAGCTACAGCCATCATATATATATCTTTTTTTCAGCCGGAAATTTCCTGCAATGTAAAAGCCATCCTTTTATAGGCAGGGGTAGGGGATCTCGCCCCCCCCCCCGCCTCCCAAGGGCGCCTCTTCTGGCTCTCCCGTGCAATTGGGGAAGCTGGAGATCTGATCCCTTTTTCCCCCCAGAAAGCAGAGATCAGTGTTTTTTTTTTAAATCAAATGTGTTTCAGGGTAGAGGAGATCTGGGGTCTTATACCTCTCCATAAAGAGGACCTGTTCATGCCCTATTTCTATCACAAGGGATGTTTACATTTCCTGTGATAGGAATTTAAAAAAAATAAAGGGACAGTGTAAAAATAAATAAAAAAATAAAATACAATAAACAATTATAATTTTTTTTTTAAAGCACCCGTCCCCTCGTGCTCGCACACAGACAGGAACACATACATAGATCGTGCCCGCATATGTAAACGGTGTCCGCACCACACATGTGAGATATTGCCACGAACGTCAGAGTGAGCAATAATTCTAGTACTAGACCTCCTCTATAACTAAACTGGTAACCTGTAAAAATGTTTAAAGTGTTGCCTTGGAGATTTGCCTTGGAGATGTTTAAGTAGTCTTGCGCCATTCCACGAGCGTTCACAATTTTAAAGCGTGAGATGTTAGGTATCTATTTGTTTGGGGTAACATCAGCTTTTATATTTTACCAAAAATTGGTTATATATTGTGTTTTTTTGCATTAAAATTAATTAAAGTGTATTTCTTTCTAAAAAAATTGCGTTTGAAAAATTGATGTGCAAATACCCTGTGACATAACAAATTGCAACTATTGCTATTTTCTTCTCTATGGTTTCTGCTAAAAAAAACATATAATGCTTGGGAATTCTGAGTAATTTTCTAGCAAACAGATTTTTATATATAGGAGAAAAATGCCAGAATTTGCCTGGGTGGGAACTGGTTAAACATAATAAAGTTTGATAGTTAAAAAAAGGTCTGTCTTTACAGCAAAGGCAATCCTAGTATGCAGGAATAAGCCCTGCCACAATGTGTTTCATCATGTGACTTTATTTGGGAGCATCAGTTGCAATGTAGTCACTTAATGTTTGGTGTATAATTTGGAGATGTTTAACTAACTCAAATAGACAAAGGGGGGAATTTACTAAAACTGGTGCACTTAGAGTCTGGTGCAGTTATGCCTGGTAGCCAATCAGCTTGTAACTTCAGCTTGTTCAATAAAGCTTTGGAAATAAAACCTGGATGCTGTTTAGTTTCTATGCAGAGCTGCACTGAATTCTGCATGCTCCATTTTCAGAAACAAAACCCCCAAGTGTTATTACCAACCTTAATTTTATGTACCAAACATACAACTTGATTAAACCAAAATGTGCATATATCAGAGATCTCAGGGTACCGCCGTGGGGGTGCATCATTAACCCCTGGCAGTATTCCCGAGTGTGGCTCGGGGTGAATTTTCTGTACCAAGAGTGGTAACCCCGAGCCACACTCTGGATTTCATCGCTGGATCAAGGCAGCGTTACTTACCTTGTCCGCTGGATCCAGTGATGTCCCCCAGCTGTGTCCGCGAGCTGTCCCTTCTATGTGATGCCTCTGTGCCGGGCTCCATTCCCTGTGAGCGTCACGTCACACGGAGGTGGAGACTGGCGGCAAATTCAAAAAGTGAAACACAAAGTAAACATACAGTATACTGTAATCTGTAAGATTAAAATTTCTATGCAAAACAATGTACCGCTTTTAGACGCAAAAATCTGACATAATCATACCGCCAGGGAGGTTAATCCTACTGAGGGTGATATTTACAGATGCAAGTCATCTAAAATAGGGGGACCTGCATATGATAAGGAACAAAGAAAAGGAAAGGGGCATCAAAAAGTATAGGGGAGATGTTTAGGAATAGGGATGAATGAAGAGAAGGGGGGGAGGGGATCCCATGGGAGATGTAAACTGAAATTGCTCAAGTTCATAATTAATCTAGAAATGTGAGTCAACACAGGTGTCATGGGGATTAAAGGGTTTCTTAGTGCTCTACCAATTATTTTCATAGCAAGTGTTTTTTATATTTCATTGATGCACATACTAAGTATTTATTTAAAATCCATATTTATTGTGCCAGTTATTTTGGGTACAATTTGTATCTTTGAAACCCACAACCTTATTTTTATTTTTATTTTTAATTAGCCTAATACATAAACCATTGTCCTCAAGTATTCAAGGACTGAAAAAAAAAATGTCCTAATTGTTTTCCATCACAATAATGGTTAAAAGTATACTAGCCTCTTAGAGTTATGTGTTGCTAGTGAATGAATTAGGCAATTTTGTTTATAAAAGCAAATTACAGTGTATGTATATGATCTGTAGGCATATATTATGACTCATGACAGCTTATGCTTAATGGATTTTAATTCAAACATTGCTGACTAACAGAAAAAGTTAGCTTGTATACCATATTACACAAACATATTGTTAAGTGAGAGTAAGAAGGCATCTGAAGAAAAATAAGGATAAATCAACAATATATACTTAAAAGTGTAGCATTTACCAGGAGACATTATGAGTGCATTAATAACTACTAGCACATATCTGATGCCAAAACATTTTTTTTAGTTTTGAAAAGTGGTAAAAGGGTAGAACCTTTCAGGTTTTTATTGCTATCTGTTTTCTTGCTGGTGAGATTTACCCTCTATGTTTGGCCTAGTATAATATATATTATACAGTATGTAGTGTGAATGGTAATTCATTTATACAATTGTGTGTGCCATTTATTGTGTGAAGGCTCTCAACTTATTTAATAAATCAGTCCCATTCTCTCTTGTTTCCTGTTGTGTCTATTGGACAAGAAAACCCTATCCAAAAAAATATACTTTAACGTATATTTGTTCACTGTAGATTTAACAGCTGAAGAGAAATCCAATGAAAAGGCAAGAAGGGAGGGTGGAAGAGAAGCACCAAAACCACCTATGATCCAGTAATGTTTATTAAATAGAAGCAATAGTAAAAACACAAGTGATGCACTGACAATGTATCCAGTGAGACAGGCATGTAAGTGATGGTGAGTGTCAGCTCACAGGGAACCTGTGCTGCCCAGTGGCCGCCATGTGTCAAACACCTCCATGGATGGAAGTGTAGGAAGCCGGGAAGACACTGGAGGAATCTCTCTTCATGCTGGTGAAAGAGGTGTGGCCCTGCCTCCAAAACATGTTCCAATTGACCAGTTTGACTCCGGACAGTGCTCTGACAGCTCCTGTCATCGAGAGAATCCTCCAGTGTCTTCCCAGCTCCCTGCACTTCTATCTGCGGAGGAGTTTAACACACGGTGGCCGCTGAGCAGACCCGGTTCCCTCGAGCTGACACTCAGCATTACTTACATGGCTTCATAGTAGAAACACAATGACCCCTGCGCAATAGTGTGATTGGAGATGAGTGCTTCCCAAGGATGATTAAGCTGACCTTGCTGCCTTCAGGGATAGGGGATGTTCCAGGCGCCACTATGTGATAAAAGAAAAAGAAGGCACCCTTGTCCCAAGGTTAAATTTATTTAATAAGGAAGATTAAAAATACTCACAAACATATGATGAAAACATGCATGAAGCCTCCAACATGGGGCGGGTGGACCTATCTCGGTAAGGGTCCCTGGACCATGATAGAAAGGACATGAGAGCTGCACCAGCTAACATGTTTCGAAGGCCATGGCTTCTTCCTTAGAGCTCAGAGGAAGAGCTCTTCCTTTTAAAATACATTTTACCTTGGTATAATGCATATAATAATAATTGATATACTGCACTAGGCCAGTGCGCCTTCTTTTTCTTTTATTACATGCCTGTCTCACTGGATACCTTGTGAGTCCATCACTTGTGTTTTTACTATTGTTTCTATCTAATAAATGCTACTGCACCATATGCGTTTTTGGCGCTTTGCTTCCCCCCTCCCTTCTTGTCTTTGCAACCAGCCATTGAGGCTGCCACCCCCTTCATGCTGCGATTTATATAGACTCATTGAACTCGCACTTTGAACTCACACATTGACCAGTTTTTCTACCCTCAGGGACTATAGAACTCATGTTTGATTCTTCTTTTTTATTATTTTGTATTTTTATTTTTAGCAATGTGGATTTTTATATGTTTTTACTACATTTCTTATCTTAATCACTCTCCACTGGATTATTATCACCAGAGTTGGTTATACTTTTAGACCATTTAAAACAGAAGAGCACCACCCACAGTCCTACAGCTTTCACTTATAATCTCTTAGGTTGTTGTTAACAGGCATTGTGCTGAGTATAACATTCAGTGTGTTGCTCTTTTGTGTTACATAGAGAACTCCAATGATACTGGGAAGATGGATACAATATTAGTAGTGTACAAGAGGCATTTTGGAGTAAACGCTAAATGTGATGGCCATCTAAGCAACAGCCATGTACATTGCTGGGCTAAAGTACAGGAAAGGACAGAAAAATCCTAGCATCCATACATGCATGTATGCACCCTAATGAGTCAAATTCTTAGTCTGTTCTTTAAAGAATATTAAACCCAGAAGCAAAAAAGTATTACACTGCAGCTTACCAATTCTTAGAAGTGGGGGCTATTTTTTTTTCTTTTTAAGGCTTTCTTTCTTTTGTTTTCACCTGGTGATCTGACCAGTAAGGCTGATGTTTATCATAAGAATAAGCTATCTTTCAGATGTAGCATTTACAGGGAGGAATAAAACACAGGGATGCTTACAATGATCAGCTTTTATTTATTCATGTAAAACCTTTATCCCAAAAGAAAAAAATGTTGTAACTGCTTATAAAGTGTGAGCTGTTGTTTGGCTTCAATTTGTTATTGTATCTAAATCTGCTAGTGCATCTAATACCCTCTTCCCTCCCAGGCTGACAATGCTGCTGTCCAAAGATGCCCATGTGGTCCTTCATCCAGAGTGGGGGCATTCTAATACAGGACGTGTGTTACTAGCTACATAACCAGGTCAAAACAGAGAGAAAAAGGCCTAAAAAAAGAAAAGTAAAGGCAGCCACCGCATATAAGGATTAACAAGCTGCAATATATTACATTTTTGGTTTGAGTTTTAAGGATGAGTTCACTTTTGTAAAAAAAAAATTGTATTAATTTATTTTTCTTGGGAGCCTGCAGAGCATTGCACCCATGAGCACCAGATTGGAGGTGCTATGTTAGCCTCCTGTAGACTCTCAGTATAGCTGTCTGCCTGTACTTCTCATACGGACAGACAGGTACTGAAGAGCAGGAAGAATCAATGATTTATGAGGGTGCTCCCCAACGCCCTCACAGTTCATTAAGAACTATAAGCAATCTGCCATGGTGGTAGAAGAGACTTTAATTCATTCATTTGTGAAACTCTGTCTATGAATGATGCAGCTTTTTGGGCAGAACCCAACACTGTGTTGTGACTGTGGGTTCACAGTGGGGGATCAGGGAAGGGGTTTGCGGCTTTAGTAACATGTTATACGGGTGTAACATGTAACATGTTACTAAAGGTGAACTTTATAATAACCCATAATAACTCTAACACCCCTTTCACACTTGTGCGTGTTGTTCTGTGATTTGGGACTGCCGACTTCAAAGTAGTTCCTGCATTACTTTGGTCCAACTTTGATGCAACTTGCGGTCAATAGACTTCAATGTTAAACCCTCAAAGCCTCATGCAAATTGCACCTGAATAATATAGATGCGATTTCTGTACTATTTCTGTACGACTTTGTAATATGTTTTCATTGAGCCAAAGTTGCAACAAAGTCGGACCAAAATTGTACTGATCCCAAATCATGTCAGAATCGCGGTAAAATCGTGACGAAATCATGGCAAAAAATCACGGTAAAATCAGGTCGCACAAGTGTGAAAGGGGCCTTCACTACATGTTAATTATTTATTAGTCTGAACCATCAGGTTTTAGGGACCCAAAGTTTGATAGTTTTTATGGTCTCTGAGAGTGAAAAAACATAGGACCACAATTAATTAACAACCAATTAACACATTTAATTAGGAATGTCTGTTAAGGAGGACTGTTTTTGCTGTTGTGCCAGCATTAATATGATGTGTTATCTCAGCAGGAAAGAGAAGAAAAAATATACAAAGTCTAGATGAGATTGAAAAAAGTTATAACATCAGATTAGAACTATGAAATGCAGCTTTGTATAATATATTTCTGAAACATTCTGAAATTATGTTTAGACCAAGTTTTCTGATATTGTAAGTAAGTACGCTTGAAGTGTATCGAGTGTTTAGTTATTCCAGAGGTACTGCTGGATCTTTTATGGGACTTAAGAGGTAGATTCAATTGCCAGAGAACATTGAAAGTAAGATGAGTTTATAAAAACAATATCTTTTGAAGAGATCATACCGCAGAATTAGAAATGGTAAGAACGATCTATGGTAACATGACAGACATTATTTTGTACCAGAGTGTAACTTGAGTAAATAATTAAAAATCTTTTCCACTGACAGTTCACCTTATCCAGTTGTCAGCATTGAATCAGCCAATAAAATAAGTCTCCCAGAAAAACATACCTCTGCTGTAGGTTTTCCAGCAGTTATACCCACAGTCAGGACTGGGACAAGGGGTGGACAGAAGGGGCGGCTGCCTGGGATGCAGTAGTTTGCTGCAGGGATGGAGGCGCCCTGTGCCAGTTGCTTCTGTTACAAGGCTGATAGGAGTAGTGACAGTGGCATCACTGCTAACCCTAACCCTTAAGGGAAGGGAGGGCGAAGTTTGGCATAATTGTCCTAGACACTGGATGACCTTATCCCAACACTGCCCACAGTATACAGTAATTGTTGGCAGTCTCTGGGTGCTTCCTCACCACTTTATCTCTAAGCATGACTTTATTTAGGTGTTAGAACTTATGAAAAAAAAAAACATAAAACAATGTCATTGCTGCTATATGGCTATCTATAATATTTTAAAATAACTGCATACAAAGAGAAGGTCAACCAGGCACTTTGTACCCAAACCTAGAATGTACTGCATTGCTTCTTATTGTTGATTCCTATTGTAAATAGGAGGGAGTATGGCTCATCCTGAAAAATTGATTTAGTAAAATGCATTAATCCTACAATCACTTATATTAACCACATCAGTACTGGGCATGAAAATCCCCTTCCTGTCCAGGCCATTTTTCAGCTTTCAGCGCTATCACACTTTGAATGACAATTACTCAGTCATGCAACACTGTACCCATATGAAATTTGCGTCCTTTTTTTCACTAGGGTTTTTTTTATTTTTTGTGCTATAAATAAAAAAAGATTGAACATTTTGTGAAAAAATGCCTTTTTCTTTGTTTTTGTCATACAATTTTGCAAATTAGCAATTTTTTTTTGTAAATTTTGGCCTAAATTTATATTGCTACCTATCTTTGGTAAAAAAAATAACCCAAATAAGTGTATATTATTTGGTCCTTGTGTAAGTTATAGAGTCTACAAGCTATGGTGCCAATCATTGAAAATTGATCACACCTGATATACTGATGGCCTATCTCATTTCTTGAGACCCTAACAAGCCAGGAAAGTACAAATAACCCCCAAATGACCCCTTTTTGGAAAGTAGACATTCCAAAGTATTTAGTAAGAGGTGTGGTGAATTTTTTGAAGTTGTAATTTTTTCCCACAATTCTTTGCAAAATGAAGATTTTTTTTTCTTTTTTTTTCCACAAAATTATCATTGTAACAGGTTATTTATCACACACAGCATATGCATACCACAAATTACACCCCAAAACACATTCTGCTACTCCTCCTGAGTATGGCAATATCACATGTCTGAGACTTTTTCATAGCCTGGCCAAATACAGAGGCTCAACATGCAGGGAGCACCGTCAGGTATTCTAGGCACATAAATTACACATCTAATGTCATGACGACCGATCACATTTTTGAAGGCCCTGGAGCACCAGGACAATGGAATTTCCCACAAAATGACCCATTCTGGAAAGCAAACACCGCAATAAATAAGCTGTGAGGCATAATGAGTCTTTTGAATGGTTCATTTTTTTCCAGTAGTTTTTGGAAAATGTGGGGAAAAAATGAAAATGCATTTTTTTTTTTTACACAAAGTTGTCCATTTATAAGATATTTCCAACACATAGCATGTACATAGCAAAAATGACACCCCAAAATACATTCTGCTACTCCTCCTGAGTATGGCGATGCCAAATGTGTGAGACTTTTACAGGTGATGTTTACTCATGGTTGTGACGGCCACTGACAGGTGATTGGTGATGGCCACTGATGAGTGACTGGCGGTGGTCACTGATGTGTGATGGGTGACTGACGGTGGTCACTGATGGGTGATGGGTGTATGGCGGTGGTCACTGATGGGTGATGGGTGACTGGTGGTGGTCACTGATGGGTGATTGGCAGAAGTCACTGATGGGTGACGGGTGACTGGCGGTGGTCACTGATAGGTGATGGGTGACTGGTGGTGGTCACTGATGGGTGACGGGTCTCTGGTGGTGGTCACGTATGGGTGATGGGTGTCTGGTGGTGGTCACTGATGGGTGTCTGGTGTGGTCACTGATGGGTGTCTGGTGGTGGTCACTGATGGGTGACGGGTGACTGGTGGAGGTCACTGATGGGTGACGGGTGACTGGTGAAGGTCACTGATGGGTGACGGGTGACTGGCGGTGGTCACTGATAGGTGATGGGTGACTGGCGGTGGTCACTGATGGGTGCCGGGTGTCTGGTGGTGGTCACTGATGGGTGATGGGTGTCTGATGGTGGTCACTGATGGGTGACAGGTGACTGGTGGAAGTCATTGATGGGTGACTGGCGGTGGTCACTGATAGGTGATGGGTGACTGTCGGGGGTCACTGATGGGTGCAGGGTGTCTGGTGGTGGTCACTGATCGGTGATGGGTGTCTGGTGGTGGTCACTGATGGGTGACTGGTGGTGGTCACTGATGGGTGACTGGCAGTGGTCACTGATGGGTGCCGTGTGTCTGGCGGTGGTCTCTGATGGGTGACCGGTGTCTGGCGGTGATCACTAATGCGTGACGGGTGACTGTCGGTGATCACTAATGCGTGACAGGTGACTGGAGGTGATCACTAATGCGTGATGGGTGGCAGGCGGTGGTCACTGATGGGTGACGGGTGACTGGCGGTGGTCACTAATGGGTGATGGGTGACTGGCGGTGGTCACTGATGGGTGATGGGTGACTGGCGGTGGTCACTGATGGGTGAGGGGTGACAGTGATATGCCACAGTCACTGAGGGGTGACAGGCCACGGTCACTGACGGGTGATGGGTGACAGGTACACTTTATGATGACAGTCTGATGACAGGTACACTTTATGATGACAGGTACACTTTATGGGGGCAGATGGGGTGACTGTTGGGTGACTGGTGCATGGGGGGGCAGGAGTGAAGTGACAGGTGTGTGTTTTTACTATACAGATCAGTAACTCACTGATCCTAGCTCTTCTCTCCTCACACTCGAAACTGTGTGAGGAGAGAAGAGCTGGTAACAGTGAGTTACCGCTCTGTTTACATTGGATGTGATCGGCTGTGAAATAGATCACAGCCGATCACAAGGTAACAGCCATTGCCGGCGGTTGATACCAGTGTCGGTGACAGGCAGTGCTCCCTGGGAACATGCCACCAACAAGCACGTGCAGCGCGCTCCCGATCGCGCACATGCGCCGTGCGAGTGGGAGAAAGTGCCATTTGTGATCGGCCGTGACACATGGTAAACAGCCATAACCAATGGCTGTTCACCCCCGTCGGTGACGCGGTCTGTCCACTGACAGAGCAGGGATGCGCGCGCCCGATCATATGACGTCGTCCCAGAACAATAGCCATTCCGCCCCACCGTCATTTGACGGCGGGGCGGATGGCAAGTGGCTAATGCCCTGTTTATTTAGGGGTTTAAAAATAATCTGTCTATAATGACATATTTAGCATGATAACAAGTGTGCTGGTACTGTATGTTTTTTTTTTTTTATCCATAAAAATGTTATTGGTAAGAAGGTTTAAGCATACAAAGTATCACATAAAGTACAAATATTTTCCAGAGACAGGATCTGGATTTAGAGTTAACTTATGTATAAGCATGTATTGGGCAAAAACAATGCTGTTTTATTCCGAGATCAATGTGGAGTGAGGTTCTCCACCTCAGGAACTTGCAGTACAATGCCTCCTGATGGTGGGTCGCTGTATGTACCTTATACTAGACAACAGGAACTTCTGGTGCACAATCCATCTGCAGACGTGTACAAGGTTTAGAACTTGAGTGAAGTATATTACGCAATGCTGGAGCTTCCCTTTGTCACTCAGGGTCTATTCTAAAGTGGGATAGGTCCGGCTTCCACCCTCTTGGGGTGGTGGGGGGGGAGCTGGTCCAGGATATAGTTAGCTCTTGGGGGGGTATGTATGTGGTCAGAACTGGTAGGGGAGTCGAGGGAGGGGGTGATTTTCTCACCGGCAGCCCTCCCTCGATTTAGGTCTCCCCTCTTAGTCAGGTGGGCCCAGAGGTGTTATTCCTTCTGGAGTCTATGTAGTCGGGTGAGGTAGGTCTGATAGTCCTGGGAGTTTCTGAATGACACCCATGGCTCCCATGTTGTCGTGTATTGCATGAGGTTGTCACGTGCGATATGGATCAGCTCTTCCATCTCTGCTACTCTGTTTACTCTGTAGAACCATTCCTTTAAACTGGGTACATTGGCGGATCTCCAGTGTACTGGAACGCACATCTGTGCCGCATTTATCAGGTGTATGGACAGTGACTTCCGATAATGCTTAATCGGTCTTTTAGTCAAACGGAGCAAGAATTGCCCTGGTGTGAACTCTATCGGGACTGGTGACAGTTGCAATATTATTTCATGAACCTTCCTCCAGAATGGCTGGAGACCCGGGCAATCCCTCCATACGTGGAGAAAGGTGCCTTTTTCTCGCCCACATCTCCAACAGTGGTCAGAGACTGCTGGGGAGAATTTGTGTACGACATCAGGTGTTCTATACCAGCGGGACTTTAGCTTGTAGCCATTCTCCTGTACCGAGACGTTCTGCGACCCCTTGTGTATGAGAAAGTTAATTTTGTCCCAGCTTTCTTTTTCAATTTCTGAATTCAGGGCTGATTCCCAGTATGTACGCTCTGCTCTCGTGACCTTCAGGTGGTCGTCGAACATCGTGGCGTACAGGAGAGAGATCATATGACTTTGGGGCAACTCGCTAGTGCAGATTGATTCAAAAGTTGTTAGTTCTCGTGTTAGGTGTCCTTTATTGGCCAGGGCCGTGATAAAGTGCCTGATCTGTATGTAAGGCCAAAACGGAATTTGGCCTGTGTTTGAGCACTCTGCGAGCTTTAATTGTGTCATGAAATGTCCGTCTCTATGAACATGCTTGACTAGAAAATCTCTGTGTGGCTATTCCCCCTTAAGAAACGTTGGTGAGAGCCCCGGGATGAAGTCTGGGTTGTTTCTAATAGGGGTGAGTGGGCCTATACAGGACGAGATAGAATGCGCTGCACACGCCTTGTCGAAAGCGTGGAGCGTGGGGCCAATGGTTGCTGGTACTGTATGTTACACATAAAAGGTCTTATGTCTTCTCAGGTGCCCCAGGCAACTAATTCATTTTACTAGGAATTAAAATGAATGCATAGAGACTACTATCTCAGATCACTTCTTGGTAACTCACGACTTCTTGCTAGCTATCTGGTTCTCACACTAACCCTCCTGATTCATTACTATGTCATTAATTTGGTGAAGCTTTGTTCTTTAGGCCCCATTCACACCTGTGCTTTATAGGTGCAGTGCATTAAAAAAATCCTGCATGCTGCATCTTTGATGTGCTTTTACAAAACACATGTTCTATAGAATTCAATGGTAACACACCTAAAATGCATGTATAATGCAAAGCACCAAAAACCGGTCCTTAAGTAGAACTTTGTCTAAAAAGAATGAGAGAACTGGTTGTGCAAAATATAAACTAGATCAACACATTCAACTAATATCACTCTCACTGTCACCTAGCTGCAACAGGGATGAGGCACTCTAATTACCCCACCCCTTCCTGTCTCTCCTTCCCTTCCCTGTTCTTCCTTTTCTTCTCCTTTTTTCCCCCATATTGTCATGTTTCTCTCTTTCTACCTCTTCAATATTATCCCATTTTCTCTATCTATGTTGTTACTACATCAATACACTATTACTAATACACTTGGTCTGTAACATACACTATCTTTATTGTATACCTTTTTGCATATAAAACCAAATAAATAAGATTGAACTAAGAAAAAAATTAGATAATATTATGATGTTTACTATGTTTACTACAAATAGTCTGTTTAATTTTAAAGAGCAGTTTCCTCAGAGTTTAGTGAATGTGGTAAAAATTCACTTTGCAAAGGATACTCAATCGTGAGCAATGAAAATGTAAAAAAATTAATTTTTGCTTGCACATGATTCAAGCATGGAAAATAGCAGAACTTTACCTATTTCACTAGGCTAATGTGAAGGCTAAAGTGAAGGCCTTTTCACTATCTTCATGAGTGTACCCACAGCTGGGTGCATGTGCAGCTTTGTATAAAATCTAGGCATTTGCTGGACATTGGGATGGATTAACTCATGAGGGCACGCATGATAATCATGTCATCCCATTATTCCAAGATGGCCAAAGAAGCTAAGCCTGGAAGAAGACTGGGCAAAGATGTTAGCACTGGTGAGGAGTTCACATGCATTGCTGTATGGCGGGTTGAATGAAAAAAAAGACTTGATTCCCCCATCTACACACTCAATATGGATAGGGAAATCCTCCCTGCTCAGCTATTGTATTCTGACAAAGGGGAGACTTTCCCACTAGAGTGGAAATTTACCAGCAGGGCGGTTGTAACAACCACCCTCCCATACACGGATTGAAATTTGTCTGGTCTCTGCTGAACCTGACAAATTTCAATCCATGTAAACTAGGGAGTTCAGCTTATCACTAACCTTGCTGATCTATGTACATTTTCTTGGTCAATGACTCAAGGTATTGAAGCCAGTGGGGTAAGTAATAGCAAGGCAAGCAGCATATTCAGGAGGTCAGTAATGGCAGGTCTCATATTTTTAAATTGTTCTCATTGTACTCATATTACTCTCAGGGCAGGTTGACGTAAAGGTTTGATGCAGCATAGCAGCAGGGATAAAAACAGCTAAGTTTGCTAGTGGGGCCCAAGAGAAATTGGAAGATGTATTGTAACTTTATGCTTCTATGCCTGCTAACACCAGTGTGCAGTCAATTATAACGATACTCATCAATTCTGAACCTCATCCTCAGTTCTTAGAAAAAAAATGTAAAAATATGCTCATGATACCATAAAGGCTTTGTGCTTTATTGTACTAGTGTTTTAACCACCAGCTTTTACACCTGTACACCACCTATGGGCCAGAGCAATTTCTAATTTTCTGCTGTGGACTGGTTTGTTTAGCAACAACTTTGTCATTTCATTACTTGAGATAACAAAGTAGCAATATGGTGTTTTTTACATAAAAAAATAAGCATTTCTTTTTACTAGATAATTACACCCAAACATTACATATTTTCTGAGCAAAAAGGCCTGGGAGAAACAAAATGGTGGTTGTTGGAAATTTTATGTCACACCATATCTGCACAGAGGTTTATCAAATGCATATTTTCAGGAAAGAATACACTTTAATGAATTTTGCTGCATATAAACACAAAATAATAGCCACTTGTTTGGTAATATATTAAAGATGATGTTACACTGAGTAAATAGATACCCTTTAAATCACAAGAGATGAACAACAACCCTTGTGATAGCATGGGCTGTGACAGGTCCTCTTTATGGAGAGATCTGGGGTCTGTTAGATCCCAGATCTCTCCTCTGCTCTCAAAAGCATCTCATCAAACTGAGATTGGTTTGATGAGATGCTTTAAGCTGGTAACAGCTTGTAAACATCAAACCAAAACTGGAAGTGACAAAATCCTCTTCCTTTCTGGTGTCATACACCATGGAGGTGATCAGGAAACAGAATTTCCTCCTTCTCTATGGTGTGCAGCCCTGATCACCCATTTCAGTCTCAGGCTCCTCTGTGGAACAGGAGAGCCAAGGAAGGCAGTGTTGGTGACAGACCACTGTCCCTCTTTCCATCTTCTGTAAAAGTGATCCACCACCTGTATAGTTGTTCTCATCACGTTTACTTCATAGAGCATCACTGGCTCATACCAGGATCCGCTGAAACCCGAGGACCTATGAGTACATCCATTTGAGGGAAGTGGTTAAGGGCAAAGCAATCTTTTTTTCCATGATATTGTTTTTAATGCATAAAACACACATAAAAAATAAAATAATAAACTCTTTACTTTTTTGACAAGTATTTTTTTTTTACTTGTCAGATTGCTTTAACTGACATCATCTACAGATGGAAGCTCATCCCTTTGACCTGCGGATTAATGAAACAGTGTAGATACCAAAGTAAGAATGTTACTTTGCATCTCTCTATTTCACATCTTAACAATGTTGATAAACACTAAAGCCTCATACACACGGTTTGATGATCGTATACAACAGGTTGTATGAACGACCATTGTATGCTAATCCGATGCTTAGTACGTGCGATTAGAAGAGCCGAGTGCGATGGTCGTACAACAGGAGTTGTATGCGCAAACTAGAAAACTTTGGTAGTACCAACAAGCGGCCGTACGACCGTTGTATTGTGTGTACAGAGAAGTTGGTCCAACAAGTTGTACTGTGCTCCAAAGTCAGGAATGGCCGGACACAAATTACATGCACCTGAACTTTCTCTTTATAAGTTCATAACAGGTCACTACTTTCGGCTTGGTTGTACGATTGTGTAGTGCATGTCAGTATGCGAGTTACAACATCGAACATACGATTTGGTCCATTCGGTCGTACAACTGTCGAACCGTGTGTACGAGGCTTAAGGCTAGATTCACACTAGCACATTTAAATGGGCTGCTGTGCCTCCTAAAATGCAGGGAAAATGTCCCTTCGGCATTAAAGAAATCACAGCCTGCAATGGAACCGCAAGTGAAGTGCTGTTTGCAGTGCAGGAGCAATTTCCAGTGCGTGTGGCATGCTATTAGGATTAATAGCACCTGCACGTATCTCCTGCATTTCACTGAGCAGGTGGTTGCAGCTGCAGGAATGAGTGTGGACCTAGGCTAAGCCAGTCAGCTTTTTTTATACATTAAACTTAAAACTGCGCATCTGAAGAAAAAAAAATGTTAAAAAATAATTTATTAATTTTTTGGCTTTTTTTTATACAGCAGCTTGCTAGAGCCAATGTCGTTACACAGCAACTCCCAGCTTGTATTTTAAAAGTTGAGAATTGCCAGAAGGGGGGGGGGGGGGTGACATCATGGCAAAAGGATTGGACATGCTACATACATCCTGTGTACTTTGATGTTTTTTTTGGATGTGAGCATGTCAGGTGTCCTCAACTAGTTAAATAGCAATCCTGGTGTGTAAAATCAATCAATGAACCCCTAATTGGATCCAAAAACATATTATATCTGTATTGAATTCAAGTAGTACATTGGGTTTATCTTAAATTAGTTAAATTAGTTTAATTCCAGTAAGCAACAGCACATTCTTGTGGTAGAAACTGTTTCCTTAGGTTATCTAATTCTGTTTTTTGTAAATTCCTTCTGTCAGAGATTGTGAAGAATTTGCTGAGAGCAAAAATTTGGACACCTGTGTTTTTTCACGTGTTTTAGCAATTGAGGTTTCTCAGATGCCAAATCAATAATAACAAGGAGATTTTAAGCAATAGGTGGCACAGTGACTTACATTTATACCTGAAAGAACAACTTAATCCCTAGGCAGGTAAAATGTGTCCCCAGTATGCATTTAAGGCTTCATTTTGAATTCACAGTCACAGGAGTGTGCTTTTATGTGCTAGGCAGGCAGTACTAGGTCAAATGTTTGTAAGCTACAGAGGGGTAATGCTTGAGGAGGCTATGAGTAACTTCAGTACAAAATGTATTTTATATTACAGAGTTGGTGTATTTTTCTGACTTGTGTGTCATAAGCATCTTTGTAGATTTTAGAGTGTCTCTATGGATACAAGCATTTGAAGCATGTTACTTAGAAGAAAAGAAGTAACAAAGGTGTGGGGGTTTTATGATAGTAACTCATACCACTGGGGCATGAGTTAATCATTCCTAAGTCATGCTGAAATTTAATTTCTTCCTTTTAACAAAATACACTTGCATTGTCATGACATTTAACTAATTGCTTAGTTTACTAGGCAAATCCAGTTAATCTTCCTGGTGGCATGATTATGTCAGATTTTTGCATCTCAAATCGGTACATTGTTTTGCATAGAAATTTGGCATTTTATATTGTAGGCCTGTAATTATTAGGAATAACTCACTTAAATCTGTCTAAACAAGAGTCTAGTAGACATCCCGGGTATGATAAAGTTTGAAACAATAAAATTAAATTATAATATAATAAATAACTATAAATAATTATCAAAAATAATAATATAATAATAATAAAATGTATTCAATAATGTAATCAAATCAAAACACTGAAATTTGCTGAGTTGCAAAATTGTTGCTGTCGTCACTTTCAGTGTCTGATGATAAATTTCCACTCGAATCAGTATCACTCAATTCTGCAAGTGATTCTTATTTACTATCACTGTTTTGTAGCTGATCAAACATCACTTTTGACGTAAAGGGACGCTTTTTGGATGCCATGGACATTCTCAAGTTTCCAGGCAGAAAGAATGGCATATGTAATATAAAAGTGCATGCAGGGCACTTGACAAAGCACTAGGGACAAAAGGGATGTGAAAGGATTTGATACAGTCATGTAATCTTACAGATTACAGTGTACTGTATGTGTTGTGTGTGTTTCACTTTTTGATTTTGCAGCTGGGCTCAACCTCCATGCGACGCGGTGTTCGCAGGGAATGGAGCCTGGCACACAGTACATCGGACGAAGATTCCGCCGGAGGACACAGCAGGGGGACATCCCAGGATCCAGGGGACAAGGTAAGTAACTTTGCCTGGATCCTGTGATGCAGTCCCGAGTGTGGCTCGGGGTTACCACTTTTGGCAGTGAAAATTAACCCCGAGCCACACTCGGGAATACCACCAGGGAGGTTAAAAAAAATTAGTTTAAAATTACCATAAAGCAACAAGTTTTACAATCAGGTTGTATAACAAGTAAAGGATATAGATTTTTTTTAAGTGTGCGTACTTACAGGTGTAAAAGCTGCATGAATGCTAGTAAGCAGAACTGCTGCTCTAGCACAGAGCACAGTGGTTTGGGTCTCAAGTGATTTTTCACCCCTTCCACTATGCACTACAGTCAAAAACACAGCTTGGGGTGTGACTTTTGTACATTGTAGCACTGTGCTCAGAGAGTGTTGTATCACTGGAGAGCCAGACACCGGCATTGTATGTTACAGCAGTGGTCCAGCTTTCTAGTGTACCGCTGATAAAGTTCAGATATTACACTTGTAAGCACACACATTTAAAGCCTACATTTAATTAAGCAGAAAAGTGTTAGTGTGACGTGTTCCATGTGTTGATACTTCTGCTTCTGTCCATATCCCCCCCAACCACACTGGAAGATTACAGTGGGAAAAGGGGGGGGATATGGACACCGGATCTGTGAATGGGGGTGGGTGGATGATTGATAGCTCTGTTCTCTCCATAGAATCAATAGTACAGCTTCTATGAATGGCAGCTCTGGAAGGAAATGGCGAGCAAAGTCAAGCACTCCTGGCGAGAGCTCCTGACAGCCCTGTAGCTTTAACAAACCACCACCTGTGAGGGCAGGGGTGAACAAGGACAGACAGAAATTTCTGCCAAAAGCAGATCAGGACCGATCTACCGAAAGAATCAGGACAAGGGACACATCATACTAGTTGTAAGTTACTGTCCCTTGTGCTGATTTTTCTGTTTTTTGTTGCTTGGGCTTTAGTAAAAAGAAAAGTGCTGTTAACTTTATTTGCTATACAGCCTGAATGGCTAGAGGGTAAAAGGGTATCACAGCATCATTTGGGCTTTCACATCTGGGTCACACTCTAAACACTGAATTAATGTGATAATAAAGTCTTGTTTTTTTTTTTTTTGTTTAAAAATAACAAACATGTTCTACTCACCTGCTCTGTGTTGTGGTTATGCACAGAGCTGTGGCTCGCCCCCCCTCTCCTCATTGGCTCACTGGATTTGATTGACATCAGTGGGCCAATGGCACCCTCTGCTGTCTGTGCCAATGAGGGAGAGTGCCAGACAGCAAAGGCTCTTGTGCAACATTACTGGATTGAGATGGGGCCCAGTTAAGTATTAAGGGGGCTGAGGGGGGCTGCTGCACACAGGTTTTTTATCTTAATGCATTGAATGTATTAAGGTTAAAAACCTCCTGTCTGTAGAACAACTTTAAATATAACCACAGACAATCATATCAGGATGCAATGGTTTATAATACTTAATGCTAAAACCAATATATAGATGTGTATTTTCAAGCTACAGTGCAGAGTATTTTTTAAAATAATAAAATGGTATATAATAGATTCTGCATATCATATGAGAAGCCTGGTAATACTGATAATACTGTTACTGTATTAGATAAAAAGTATCTATAGGATTTCAGAATTCCACATACAGTACATATTATTTAAAATGGTTGTTAATCTCTATTTCAGTACCACATGGTTAATGACAGGTTATATTCACACTAAAGCATTGCTTGTTCATTGAAAAGAGTAAATGGACTACAAAATTAGCATCATTAAAAGAGGGCAAGGTAGTAAAAAAAAGAATCTGACGTTTCTTTACTATGAAATGCATACAGCGAGCACAGTGTACCTATTGCCTGCTTCACCTCTTAAGACAAGCAAAGTTGCTCATCACCAATCTATCCCACAGCATTTTTGATTACCTGGTGGTTTGAAACTTCTTTTGCTTACGTTTTTGAAACAAATAATAAATTAGTGTAAGTGAAGGTTTCACAAACACACATTGTAGGCGCAGCATCTCCAGTACCCCTATATATGCATTAATTGCTCATTGCACTCAACCCAAAGCTAGTATAGGGAATGCCTGAAATAATACCTTGAGCTCTGATAACAGAGAAAATCAACAAGCCAATAACCTGAGCATAAAATTTAATTTCTTGGGTGTTCTGTTCATTGAAAAAGCAGGTGCTTTAAAAAATGACATTTTGTGAAAGCACCAAGATGGTGCATGCACCATCATGCCACAAGTAGTTGCATAAGTTAAAAATAAACAGGACATGTTGTTTAGTGATTGATATAGCTTACATTTATGACTAGTGTAGATGGCTTGTTTCTGCTGCCAATGAGTTATTGGAAGGACAGTGCAGTGCAGAGTCAGTGCATTGAACCTATAACTGTTATATGTACTATGCAGACTGCTCACTGCGTATTTCAATTATTTTAGTTGCACAGGCTTCAGCACAGGGTCAGTCATTATATATTTCTGCTAATATAATAGTAATAGAAAGGGGTTGATGTACTAAAAACAGAGAGTGCAACATCTGGTGTAGCTGTGCATAGTAGCCAATCAGCTTCTAACTTCAGCTTGTTCAATTAAGCTTTGACAAAATACCTGGAAGCTGATTGGTTACTGTGCACAGAGCTGTACCAGATTTTGCACACCCCAGTTTTAGTAAACCAACCCCAATGTTTTTTGCATTAAACCTGTTTTAACCATTGCCCATATATGATTTAAAGGAGGAGTGCAGGAAGTGAAATAAACAATCATTCATACTCACCTATATCAGTCTGATGCTGCAGCTGTCCCCTGCTGCCTCTAAGCTCAAGAACTGGCAGTCTGTGCTCTGCCCCTCCAGCACTCGCTGGAGTACTGGGCAGTAGAGGGGGAAGGAGCGGCTGGCTTAGTCTCTCAGCAGTGTGCTGAGAGGCTAAGCCAGCTGCCTTTCAGGCATCTGGGTGGATCCTGAACTTGTTGTCAGGATCCTCTCAGAGTCTGGACTGGTGCTGTGATATCAGCCGACAGCTGATTTTGGAATATTCTGAGCTAATTCTGGGTCACAGGGTGGCAGAACTAAGTGCACTCATATGACCCACATGCAAAGTATGGCCAAAGAAGCCATACTTTCTTTTAATGTCATAGATCTGGTGCTACCAGATTGACGTCTAGCTTGAGGTAGGGTCTATCAAATTTATTTTTTCATTTTTTTCACTTTACATAGTGGCCCATTAATGCATCATGTAATTGATCTCATTTGAGTCTCATTCTTATACAAGATAAGATAGATATGTATAGGAAGCAAATGGTCTTATCTGTTGGTGCCCCCTGGCACTGGTTTATCATAAAACTCAATTGAACGTATTTAATGTATTATTCAGCTTGCATATACCATAATGGAAAGTAAAAAAAAGGGCATGCTCATTACTGCATATGCAGCCTGCATTACAGTAATTAAATAAAATATAGAGGGTTCAACTGGGCTTTAAGAGTTTTGAAAGAACATTTTACTGATGGAAGTAAGGAACAAGGAGGTTTCCCGGCAGTTTCTGAGTTTGTTACCTGAATCAGCATCCCAAAAAATCTTGTTGCAAGTGAACTCAAGGTGAAGTTATCTGCATGCTTGTTCTGGGTCATTGATTTGGAAGCATTAGGGCCTGAGATATACAGGCAGGTTCAAGAACATGCCAGCAATAAAAACTTGGATTTTGGTTGGTCAGAAATAACGGCTTGGTATTTGATTTACTAAAGGAGTCAAAAATGTTTATACAATGCATTAGGCCTAATTCACAAAATTAACACACAACAGTAGTTGAACTTTTTGTTAAAAAAAAGTCAGAGTTGTCAGCTAAATCCAATGAGATTTGAAAATGAGGTCACGTGGCTAAATTAGAAAGCCTTATGCTTGTGCTAATATTAATTTCAATTATTCAATCATGTGAAAAGCAAATTCCTGTGCACTACAAATAACCAATCATGTGCAAGTCAAAACAGTAAACAGGAGTTTGCCTTGCATGTGTTTAGATAATTGAAGTGAATAGTCAAAAATAGTTTTTTTGAAAATGCTCAATTCCTTAAAGTAATTGTCAACTCGTGACAACCACTTTAACCTATAGGTAAGCCTATAAATAAGGCTTACCTGTAGGTGCCCTGCATATCTCCTAAAGCTGCACGGTTTAGGAGATATACAGTGTACTAGCATTGCCAATGTCATTCGGCACATGCGCAGTGAAGAAACGGCCTCTGTGACGTTTCTTCACTGTGATCGTGCAGTGACTGGCGGCTACCACGCGCATGCGCGGGAGTGACATCATGTGACTTTGGCCAGTCACAGAGCCGGAGTCGTGGCCCCGGAAGGAAGAGGGGCTGAAGATGGACGCTGCTTGCACAGGGGACATCACAGGCTTTGTTTTCAGGTAGGTGACACATAATGGGCTACTATGCGATGCATAGTAGCCCATTATGCTTCTACTTTGCAGGGGAATATAAAGGAAGTAAACCCCATCAGGGTTTACTTCCTCGTTAAAGCGGTAGTAAACCGCATTAAAAAAAAAAACTAGCACATTATTACAGACTTAACTGAAAATGAAGCCCTCCAGTGGCGTGCTGTCACCGCTGAAGGTGCTTCCATCGTTCTTATTATAGGCTTATCTATAGGTAAATATCATACATGGGAGATTACTCCCACTTTAAGTAAATCTGCCTTCTAATCTCATATAGCACATACAGCATTCACAAAAAAACACAGAAGGCTGTGAACCGAAAAATGAACTGTACACACTACCACTTTGCCATACTGCCTCCTTTATTACAGTGGAGTGGTGGTAAGAGATAGTTTTTCTTCTGGTGGGCAAGACTGAGACTGGGACAACTGAAAAATTCCTGACCTAGGCACTATATTATTGAGTTATTCGTATAGTTTTTAATATATGACTAGAATACATAATATGTTACTGGTTTAGAACAAGGCTAAAGTAACATCTGAAAGAAAAATGTCTTTAGATATGGAATAATTCACAGTGCTTATGTATCTGCTACTTTAAGGAGTAAAGACATAATTATTTTGTATGATTTTGAAAGAGTGTAAATGATTTAAACTGGCATCACAAGCACATTTTTGATCTAAAAATACAGCAGTCAGTGGTTTTCTTAGAAATCAATAAAAAGGATGGAATTACAAGAGTAAGCCTCTCTGGGATTATAACGGATATGTGTACAACCGCTGGTATTTTTTCAGGATATTCTTTAGAAATGTATGATAAGTGCTAAAAATGAGGTTTGCCATGTCCAATTAAGATTGTGTCTTGCAGTTACTTATGAAAATAATTTGTGCTGCTCAAAGCTAGATTTGTAAATGATGTTCAGTGGCATTTTTTTTTTTATAGTATAGATCAGAATCAACGTGAGCTTTCATGTTTAGTATTTCAAAAGTGAATATTTCACCAGTAATATATATACATATATATATATATATATATATATATATATATATTAGTAAGCAGAAATGTTTTATGTAATAATGCTACTTGAAATTTGTCATTGGCTTTAAAGCCACATGGAATTAAATAACCTGGACACACTTCATTGTAGAGCACATCGTATGATATAATGGAAGATGAATCTGTCGATCCTTGATCACCTTGCCATGCTGCTGCGACCTGCCATAATGTTCCATCCTACTTGATGTGTGAAAGCAAAGCATGCACAGTGACAGCTAGTCCCTTTTTGTTGCATAGAAAAGGGCTAAAACTTTTGAAACTCCCACAAAGATTTTCCAGCCATAAAATGTACTTAACGTGGTTGTTAAGCCACTAACTCATCTTTATATCACCCCTTCTGTCAGATAAAAAGCCGCACCCTAGTGCCTATGCTTTATAAAAAAAAATATTTCTACCTGTTTTAATAGTGTCTCCCAGTGATAAGATGACTCCAGGCCCACTCCACTCTCAGCTCTCATTTTGATGGGCATTCTTTTCAAATGCTATTTATGATTTAAAGTATAACTAAAGACAACACTTTTTTGTTAGTTTTGGATGGAGTGGAATGGGATTAGACCACCTATCAGCTTTTTAATGCTGTCTGTTCCCCTATTAGGGAGATTTATCATTTCTATTTATGTTTACGATTATCATTAAACATGAAAGTACAAGAAAATACCAAATTTTGGGTTGTCCCCAGAAATGTAATAGTGGAAATCTTCCAATGGGGACACTAGTTCTGGTTACCTGGTGATCCCCAAGAAATTCCCTTAATTTGCAGGGATTTCCTCTCACTTCCTGTTTGGCTATGGGACAGGAAGTGAAGGGAAATCTCTGTAATGGAACCCTCCCCTGCCCTATCCAATTTGAAAAAAAAAGTTTTGCTGATAGTCCTACTTTAAATACAGTTGCATGGTTGAATGCCAAACACAGCGATTGACAAAAATATTTATCTGTAGGATGAAAAGTTGTAAATTAATCCAGAATGAAAATTTTCCAAGTTACAATCTCTATGATTTGCCACTGGGACCTACCTGTTAAGCCCAGTGCATTGTTACTGTATTAAGGAATTGTGACTGGAGAATCATAGGCTGCATGCAGAATGTGATCACAAAGTACTTACATCAATGTGGCACTGCCTTAATGATATTATAGCACAGCAAAAGCCTTTTGGGGAGAATCTATGTTCCTGATATGGGTGATGCAAGCAGTTTGAACATTGCTTTTGATAATATGGCATAGCCTTTTAAGTGATAAGAAGCATGCTTCATCATTAGAAATACTGGTTATTACTTTCTGAGTTTTCACAACAGGTTGTGACATTTCTTGTTGACCAATTTCTTCCCTTAATTCATAGAAAAAGGAGAAATCATTTCATTATTTGCTTAATTTTGCTTTGTATTTTGAAAATGAGGGTAAAGAGCAGCAAAAAGTCTCATGGTGCAATAATCTCTGCAGATCTGTTATGTATTGTCACTTGTTGATGAGATGCCTCAGTGATTCTGTTTTGCATATGAAATTGTGCAGTCTTCCGTCTCTACTTTCATCTATTTTTGGGTGTTCTTATATTCTAGGTGTGTTAAACGTTTCATGTAAAGACTAAGTTCATCTTTTGGAACATGTTACTGTACATATTCCACCGATATTTAGGGCGATACATGTAGCATGTTCAGGATCCTGCCGCCAGTTTCCCCTCACCCCCCTTCTGTGTGATAGCAGGTGGGGTATCTTCTCCCCACACCCGCTATCATGATTTAAAACAGCACAGCCATGTGGGGCTCCACCCACACAGTGACATAATTCATTGACAGATTTGTGTGAATAAATGAGCTACAACTACCATCACACACCCGAGACTGATGGCTTATAGTTCTGAACTGCGAGGGAGCTGATGATCGCTAGTTCATTCACAAGCCCTGCAGTTTTCAACAGACAGCCCACATAAGGGTACAAGGAGAAAGCTGTAGGGTTTGTCTGCAGAAATCTGACCATGGCACTGATAAGGGGTGCAATGCCTTCCAAGCTCCTACAGGAAAAAATAATAAATGTAAAAATAAATTCAAAAATATGTGCATTTATTATTTTTCTTGAAAGGTGAACGTATCCTTTATGTAAAGGAACTTATCCTTTATCCTTTATTTAAAGGAACGTATCCTTTTACAAAAGCATATTTTTTCTCTCCAAACTATTTGTCAACTTATATAATACTTAACTACTGCTTTTCTTTGAGTTTGAAGACCATAGTAATCACTATTGATGCATTAGAGGTATTTTTAAAATGTAATTTAAGTGTAACATGTTTTATGAAAGAAAAAACCGGGCACCAAATGAATACAACAGACATCTTTCAACATGAATATGTGGATTTTAGAGAAATGTTGGAGCCTATAACTGGTGACAGCATGCCTTCAGTTGCACGTCATCTAAGTGAAGTAATTACATGGTAATGCCAAATGGCTTTGTGAATGTAAGGCTGGGTTCACACTATCCGACAAAAAAACGGTCCTACTTTGATCCTACACTGCTGTGCGATTTACGGTCCTACATAGGGTCAAAGTTGGACCGTTTGTCTGTGAACAGGGATCTGACTTTGATCCCGACAATGACAGGCACTTTGTGCTCTGGGGATCTTGAAGGGGAACTCCACGCCAAATTAAAAAAAAAAACTGGCATGGGGTCCCCCTCCAGGAGCATACCAGGCCCTTTGGTCTGGTACGGATTTTAAGGGGAACCCCATGCCAAAAAAAACTGCGTGGGATCCCCCCAAAATCCATACCAGACCCTTATCCGAGCACGCAACCCGGCAGGCCAGGAAAGGGGGTGGGGACGAGTGAGCGGCCCTCTCCCTCCTGGACCATACCAGGCCGCGTGCCCTCAACATAGGGAGTATGGGTGCTTTGGGGCAGGGGGGGCTCTGCGCCCCCCACCCCAAAGCACCTTGTCCCCATGTTGATGAGGACAAGGGCCTCTTCCCGACAACCCTGGCCGGTGGTTGTAGGGGTCTGCGGGCGGGGACTCATTGGAATCTGGAAGCCCCCTTTAACAAGGGGGCCCCAGATGCCGGCCCCCCACCCTATGTAAATGAGTATGGGGTACATCGTACCCCTACCCATTTACCTGGAAAGAAATATGTACACAAAAAAAACACACAGCTTTTTAAAATATTTTATCTTCTGCTCTTTTGCCGGTCTTCTCCGCTGTACTCTTCCCTCTCTTCTTCTTTTCTTCTTCTTCCCATGTTGACACGACGCGATCTCCTTCACGAATGCCCTCGCCGCTCTGTGCTGTGCCTTATATTGGTGGGGGCATGGCCACCAGATGACATCACCTGGAGGTCCCGCCCCATATGAGGTCACATCCTGGGGGCGGAGCTGTGACTTCATATGGGGCGGGACCTCCAGGTGATGTCATCTGGTGGCCACGCCCCATGCGAGGGTATTCGTGAAGGAGAACGCGTCGTGTCAACATGGGAAGAAGAAGAAAAGAAGAAGAAGAGAGGGAAGAGGACAGCGGAGAAGACCGGCAAAAGAGCAGAAGACGCCGCAGAGAAGAAGAAAAGACCCCTCAGAAGATGAAAGACCCCGCAAAAGAGCCGAAGAAAAAAAGACACCGGAGAGGGGAGAAGACAGCTGGAGCTGATTTAATAAAATATTTTAAAAAGCTGTGTGTTTTTTTTGTGTACATATTTCTTTCCAGGTAAATGGGTAGGGGTACGATGTACCCCATACTCATTTACATAGGGTGGGGGGCCGGCATCTGGGGGCCCCCTTGTTAAAGGGGGCTTCCAGATTCCGATGAGTCCCCGCCCGCAGACCCCGACAACCACCGGCCAGGGTTGTCGGGAAGAGGCCCTTGTCCTCATCAACATTTAGGTTTACAACCAATTTAAATCCAATGTAATTTTGTTCTGTTTCAAAGAGAAAATTATTTCTGTAGCCTCCCTGGGGGTTTTCCTGAGTGTGGCTCGGGGTGAATTTCCACTACAAATAGCGGTAACCCCCGAACCACACTTGGGATCGCATCGCAGGATCCTGGCAGCATTACTTACCTTGTTCCCTGAATCCAGCGATGTCCCCCCGCTGTGTCCGCGGGCTGTGTCTTCCGCTTGATGCCTCTGTGTGCTGTGCTCATTCCCTGCGAGCGTCGCGTCGCACAGGGGCGGGGCCTGGTGCCAAATTCAAGAAGTGAAACACACAGTAAACATACAGTACACTGTAATCTTTAAGATTACATTACTGTATCAAATCCCTTTTGTCCCTAGTGCTTTGCCCAGTGCCCTGCATGCACTTTTATATTATATATGTCAATCTTTCTGCCTGGAAACTTGAGAATGTCCATGGCAACCAAAAAGCGTCCCTTTACGTCAAAAGCAATTTTTGACCAGCTAGAATACAGCGATAGTAAATAAGAATCACTTCCAGAATTGAGCGATATTGATTCATGATGAAATTTATCATCAAATACTGAAAGTAACAACAGCAACAATTCTGCAACTGAGCAAATTTCAGCGTTTTTGACTTGATTACATTATTGAATAAATGTTATTATTTTTGATAATTATTTATAGTTATTTATTGCATTATATATTTTTTTCATATATATTATAATTTATGATTTCGTTATTTCAAACTTTATCATACCCAGGATGTCTACTAGACTCTTGTCTTAAGTGAGTTCCTAAGAATTATAGGCCTACAATATAAAACACCAAATTTCTATGTGCTATGTACCGCTTTGAGATGCAAAAATGTGACATAATCATACTGCCATCGAGGTTAAACCGTTAGACTTTTCTTATTAAACCATTATGGTATTGGGGCTTATTTATTAAAGGCAAATAGGTTGTTCACTTTACAAATTAATTTTTCCTGGGGATTTCCTGTTGACTTCCTTTATTCAAAATTGTGCAATCCATATTTTTGCACGTGATTTTGTATACTTTGCAAAGTGAATTTTAAGCATATTCATTGTGCTAATGGAAAAAATATCCTTGCAAAAATTAGAAGCCTATTTGTCTTTAGCAAATAAACCCCTCTGCATCTAGTAGTAAATGATCCCTGTTTATTAATTAAGTATTATATGTGCTATTTAACATCCTGTGAGTATTCACAATTCCTTTGAGGTCTAGTATTAAAATACTCTAAAAATATAAAGTAAAAAAATTACCACAGGAATCATAGATGTTACCAAGGCAAAGGTATACTATAACAAAACAATGGAAAATATAAGAAGCCAAAAAGATAAACAAATATAATCTAAACGGAAAGCCGCGGCTCAAAACAGGTATAGGTGTTATAAGCACATGCCAAACAAAAGCTATGTCAACCTGTAAGATTTATAAGAGCATCTATAATAATTGTACAGTTATAACAAATGCTTATCACTTATGTGGACACACAAAGCTTAATGCTATTTATTGTTTATTAAAACAATTTATAATAACATTCAAATCCCCTAGAAGGCAGCATTATTTGTACAAGTATATGGGCAAAATGCAAGTGATCTGGTCATTTGCCCCATCAGACAAATTTTCAAAATGTGTGGTTCATAACACCTATATGTTTTCTCATTTGATAAATTCAGCAACCAATTTACTATCAATTTCAATTTAGTTGGGTACATACAAGTTTTACATAATTATAACATGGGTGAGGTGGGTTAAAGGAACCGAAGTAAAAAAAACTGTGCTTTATAATTGAGAAATACAGTACAGTCATCTTAAAACAGATAGCATTTATGTGTCTCACTTCTTACAAAGAAATTCCAAACTATAAGAGGTTCTTTCCCCATTGTAGGATAGGAGCTATGCAAACCATTTGTTATATGCCCCTGGGGCCAAATTTGCATCCACGTATTTTGGTTTATAGTATAGAAGCAGCATAAAAAGTTAAATAGCACCATATTTCAGCGCTCAAAAAAAAGAAAGAAAAATAGTATAGTTTCTATATCAAATGCAGTAGTGTATGATGGTATGCTTATGCATCTTAGTCTTTGATCTTGGAACCATGGCATTTCTAAATAATATACTGCTTGTATGTTTTACCCCGGGAACTTAACCTGCTTTATTCTTATTCATACTACATCAAAATATATTTTCTATTTCATGGTATTCAGATTTTACTTTTATTGTTGCCTGTCTTAACATTGAATATTATGAAGTGATTTTCTGCTCTTTCCTTTGGTGGTTAAATTGCGCTTGAATTTCAGTGAACAAAATAGTGTGCAATCATCAAATGATTTGCATTATATATAGCAGTTATGACATTCTATCTAACCAGATTTGCAATGCTGCCTTTTAAGCCTTTCCAGAAGCAAATATAATGTTCAACAAACTCCTTCTAACATATCCAGAGACTGATGGCATTCTGTTAGCCTAGAGGTATTGCACTGTTTGCAATGTAAATGTTTCAGTCATTTCCCAACACACATTGACAACTCTTCTGGATCTTGAATGTTTTCATTTTTATTAGCTTATGGACTAGGGTTATAATAGCATTTTATCATTTATTTATTTAAACTCCGTACATGTGTTAAATATTGTGCTCACTGGGCATTCCTACTAAACTTATTTCTGTATGAAGTGGCAATAAGTACATTTTCTTCATAAAAAAATGCAAATATATTATACTTACCTGCTCTATGAAATGGTTTTGCACAGAGCAGCCCCAATTCTCCTCTTCTGGGGTCCCCTGCTGGTGCTCCTGGCTCCTCTCTCATGACGTGTGCCCAGGGCTGTCTTTGATATTGATTGGACCCTGGGCAAACTTTTTTTGGGCCCTTCCTAATCAACTTATCACATATTTGTGGGCAGTGCGGGCTCAAGGGGAAGCTGCCTTGGGCCCCACAATGATGACTGGGCCTGGGGCAGCTGCCCCTTTTGCCCTGTGTTAAAGATGGCCCTGCGTGTGCCCCCATAGCAAGCTGCTGCTGTCTGGCACAGTGCTGGATTGAGACAAGTAAGTATAAGTGGGGGCTGAAGGGGGGAGCTGCATACAGAATGTTTTTTACCTCAATGCAGAGAATGCAGAGAATGCAGAGAATGCAATAAGGTTAAAACCTTCTGTCTTTAGAACCTTAATATTTCTGATGGAGTTAATGGTAGCCCAAAGTATTTCTCTCATGACAAGGTTTCCTTAAGTAAAGGGTTCTCTTCACTTGAGCCTCTGAGAAACTGAAGCCACTGCTTGATTTAACCTGCAGCTATCTACTCAAAACTGAAATGTTAAATGTATCTGTTTACTTATAGCATAACCTGAAAGTGGGAGCTGTTTTAGAACTCAACATCTAATCTGTAATACAGGAGCCCTTGTTGTATTTCATTACGATTAAAAGAGAGCAATAAAACAACAAAATGCTGGGTTTATTGAATTTTTTATTGCCCTGTAAAAGAAATTTACCTGCATTTAATATCCAATGACAAAATTCTCTCTAATGGTGACAGTGACAAAAACCTCACAGAGGTTAAAACTAGGGTTGCACCAATACTGATCCCAGTAATGGTGCTGATACTAAGCATTTGCATGAGTATCAGCACTCATGAAAATGCACCAATACCCAAAACTGATACCTTCAGGCTCAGTTCTTTCAGCTGTCAGCGGGATTTCCCCCTCTAACTGCTGAAATGTAAAGAAAAGGATACCAGCAATTGTCTGTTGTTAAGGAGCTGGGCCACCGCATCCTAAACATCCAATGACGTTTCAGCTGTCTGCTGGAATTACCCTCCTCACCTCCTTCTCCCCTCCCACCAGTCTTGTGGCGCCAGGATAGGGTGGGCAGTAAAGTCCCCAGCCAGGCGAATGCTTGCAGAAGTGGCGCTGAGGCTCTCTGTGTTTACATCAGAGAATGCACGAGGAGCTCTGTGTACTGTGGGCTGGATCCCAGTGCCCGCTCTCACAGTAGAACACATGTCGGGGACCGATCCATCCTCCCCCAGCATATGATCTGGCTGCATTCTCATTGGGCACTCACTACTACTGAGAACATCCCTGAGGTGGAGCCTGCTGTAAGGTTAGCAGTTTGATTGGACAGAACTCAGGGAGTGGTGTGGCCTGCCTTCTTCTGTGCAGTCTGAGCATCAGGAGACTGAAATAGCAACATGGTCTAGATGGAGGCATGCTAGTGCTATGGTGACCACACCATCTGTGCAATGTGCTCCTCTTCTCCACTGTACATGAGCTATGAGTAATGTAATTCTCTCCTCCTGTATACACCAACTGTCTTTTCTGTCTTCATGGCAGTCCCCTTTGCATCCTCTAGTCATTCCCTGTCCGCTCCCCACTATTAGTCTCAGCTGTCCCTTTTTTAAATATTCCTCCATATTATTCCTATATACTTTGCCCTATATATACCCCTGTGATGCTGCCCCCACATGTCCCACTGCCCCCACACTGCCGCCTCATGTTCCAGTGCCCCCTCCTGTCACACACTGCCCCCCATCCTGCCTTCACCCCAGCCTCACCCAACTCCCTAACCCCTCCACCTCCCAAACCACCCTTCTATTCACTCTTCCTAGGCAATAGGTATCGGTAATTGGTATCGGTACTCGTACTTGGTGGTAAAAAATGGTATCGGTGCATCCCTAGTTGAAACCCTTCTTTGCTGCATCCAAAATTAACATTTTTTTTAGCAATGGTCCAGTTTAACATTTTTAAACACAATATAAAAGTTTTATTCTTAAACACTATAAAGTAAATATATAATCATTTTTTGGAGAGAGCAGTAAGGCATTCAAACACCTGCTATACACTTTCTTTTTTTCCTGGTGACCATTGTCACCCAGACTGAAAGTAAGTGAAAATTCAAAAATGTGCACTGTCACCAGAACAGGAATAGTGGAAAATAATCCTCCTTTTGTGGCCACTTGTCTCATTCACAAATAAATAAGGTAGAATGTTCCTTTAGTTTAAACAAAATTTAAACATGAAACAATTGGTTTTAATCAATCAATATCGATATTGCTAAAAACGTTGGATGATTGTATTTCAATCCAAGTAACCTTTACAAAATTCTATACTGCAAGTTATTAGATGTTTCTCCAACACGCCCCCCCCCCAGTGTCTCCCAGTCAGGAGATGGAAGTAGTTAAGCCCCATACAAGACTGCACTGCTCAGGTGAGGCCAGGGAGGCAGGACTGTTGAATGCTGGATGTCAACAAACACAAGAACCTATGCGCCTTGGATTTTGGTAAGTATGCATCTGCAGAGGGGGGGGGCAGATTTATTAGGTTATAGCACAGGGTGAAAAGAATAAGTGTCCTAAGCCTTAATGTACACGTATTAAAAAGTGCTAATAACAAGTTTTTGAACATGGTTAATTTAATTGAGCAGCAGCTCACACATCATCCTGTAGTGATTACACTGACTGACATCTAAACTCAGGATGATTTTTATTTTCTTCTCTAAAGATAAACAGATAGTTGTAAACAGAAATTGCCATTTATTCTTCCAGTGCCAATTTGCCCACGGCTTCTTATAAAACAGAGTCATCAGCCATTACCATGCAATAAAGTTCTATGCAGACAGTTTAGGTTAAATGGTCCTTGATAGCAAAAGCCAGCTATCTAAGAAGGTTAATGTAAAAATGGTGTGGGTTCTAGTTGCATAAAGATTTCTGCTAGAAATAAACAGACATTACAGCTTTCAGGTAAATAAATGGATAATTGAAAATGTAAGAATGAATGTGGTCGCTGCAGGTATTTTTAATTTTTACCAGAAAAAATGTTAATAAAACAAAAGTTGGTCATTTCAAAGGCCATACATGTTTTAGAGTTACTGATTAAAATTAGTTATCGCTAACTAAAGATAGACACTAGAGTGGTATTAAACCCAAAAGCAAACATTTATTTATTTATTTATTTTTACTTGAAATAGTTTTTTATTGAGTGCAAGAAAACAAAAAGGCAACCCAGACGGTTACAAAAATCAGTACAATAGCAAAGCAGATACATTGTATAACAACACAAGAGATAGTTCTACTCAAGTACATTTAACAGATAGCAACATATGATCGGACATAACGAGAATAAGCTATACAATCGAACAGTATAGATCTAAATAAAACTTTTAGTATATAACAGAGTATGAAACCTCTTCTTGATACCTTAAAGAAAACTAAAACTGGTAAGTGCAGGGGGCAATGTATGTTACTTATAGTTATAGTTACATGCGAACAGTACATGCTGGATGGAGTAGCTAGGTATTCCATTTTTTCCAAAAGATTGCACATGCACCATTTTTCTTTAATTTCTCAAATTTTCTCTAATTTTGTATTAAGTTTGTGTATTGAGATTTTTAAGAAAGGTAGCTCTGTCGGGAGGGTCCGATTGTTTACATACCATAGCAATGACGTACCTAGCAGCAATTATACAATGGACTATAAAAGGTGTATGGATGGGGCTCCAGGAAGCAAAACTTTATTTTATTGCAGCTTACCAATTGTTGATGTGATGGCTGAACCAGTTTTATTTTTTAGGCTTTCCTTCTGTTATTTTCATCTGGTAATCCAGCCAGTAAGTCTGATGTTTTTAAACAGACGGTGCTGTCCTACAGACTTAGCAGTTAGGGTATTGAGACAAACCATTTATCACTGACAGTGGTAGGTACAATGGTCAGCTTTTGTTTATTTTTGTAAAACCTTGATCCCAAAAGGAGCACAACTGTTGCAGTAACTGCTTAAAATGTGTTAGCTGGAGTTTGGCTTCAGTTTGTTATTCATGTCAATCTAAACCTGCTAGTGCATGTAACACTCCCCTACCCCAAGACTAACAATGCTGCTGTCCAAAGGTGTCTCCTCTTCATCTAGAGTGGGGACACTCTAATACAGGAGGTGTGTTACTGACCAGCCTAAAAAAGAAAACAAATCCAGCCACCACATTTAATGATTGGTAGGCTGCAATATATTACCTTTTTGATTTTGGATTTAATGCCACTTTTTGGGACCCTGCCCTGGACTCCAAAAAGCTCCTACTTTGCCAACACGATTTATATGATGTCTAGCGCAGCCAACATGGCTCAGAACGGGACTTCACCTACTACTCGCCATCACAGGCTTCCTACTCACGTATAAACCTATTTCTAACTGATACATACATGGACTCTCCAGAATGCCCTTTCATCCACTATTGGGAATATAACATGGTTGGACCATACATGCATCCTTTGTAACTGGGTCCTTCTAAAACTCTACCTCCAAATTTGTGGAGACTCAATTTGTCCTTACTGGTTGATCCCTTCATCTGTCACCAGAAAAGCCAAGCCCACCAGCAGTTCTTTGAGCTCTACAATACACCAAACATTGATCACTTTATCTTGTTGTCTGTGTATAAGACATACATATGAATGGCATCCTTATTAAAATGCATGCTTATGTCAAACACCAGAGGACCAGGCAAATTGACAAGGTTTTTGCTTCCATCAAACGCAAAGAGGACCTACACAAATTAATCTCCTCCCTCTCACTTGCCTCTGCACTCTTTGAAGATAGGCAGACACTACGCTCCCTTCTCCTTCATAAATATGAAACTATGAAACACTTGGTAACAAGGTGGGAGCTCTTCTTGCCAGACAAGTTAAAGTGATTGTAAAGGCTGAAGGTTTTTTTTTTAACTTAAGATAAAAAGCCTTCTGAGTGCAGCAGCCCCCTAATACTTACCTGAGCCCAATCTCTATCCAGTGATGTGCACAAGTGCCTCGGCCATCCAGGACTCTACCTCATGATTGGCTAAGACACAGCTTGGGTGCTATTGGCTGCTTCTGCTGTCAATCAAAGTCAGCTAGCCAATCAGGAGAGACGGGGCAGGGCCGATCTGAGGCTCCATGTCTTAATGGACATACAGAGCTGTGGCTCGGGTGCCCCCATAGCAAGCGCCTTGCTGTGGGGGCACTCAATAGGATGGAGGGCCAGGAGCACTGAAGAGGGACTTGGGAAGAGAATGATCTGGGCTCCTCTGTGCAAAACCACTGCACAGGGCAGGTAAGTATGACATGTTTGTTATTTTTGAAGCAAAAAAATCTAGACTTTAGTATCACTTTACGCTTCAGTGAACCAAAAACTAGCCTCACTTCACCACCCTGCCTCCAAAGCCTTACTAACAAACCCACAGGCTATACCAATGCTTTAAGGGAATACTAACGAGCCAATAGACCCCTTTCTAAATTTGATTAATCTCCCCTCTCTCCTCTACACAACAAGAACATCTATCATTACTCTTTACAGATGCAGAGATTGCAGATGCAATTACGTTCCTCCCCATTCATAGGTCAACTAATTGAGGATGGCTATACCAACTAATACTTTGGCTCTATTTAATCATATAGCTATTTAAAGCCTCTGGTTTCTGGTCACCTGGTGCTGGTCACCTGATGAATCATCTAATCCAGAATCTGTGAGCAGGCACTACAATGTATATGCCAAAATATCAACTCACGCTAAATGTGAATGCCCCCATTTATTCATACCATGATCCTCTCCTTTTGCAGTCTACAAGGAATACTTAACAAACAGAGTTTAGTAAGGAGTTCTGCATAGCACAGCAAGATTAACAGGAAGCTTCACTGCTGTCTAGACTGTGAAAATCCTGCTAGTTTTGTCTACAAGGTGTGTCTAAAAAGTTTGGTGAATGGTACGATATCTCAATGGCAACATGGACCAGGTGAACATGCATGCATATGGCTATCCAGAGACACAGCTAGAGCCGCCACCTACCGTGGAGTACATGTGACTGTCGGAGTAAACCCACTGTGCACAGTCAAACATAGTCAGTGTGAGAGGTAGAGTGCAATGGAGCAACAAGTGAACATCAAGTCCTGCTACAAATTGAGGAAACCAGCGACGGTGACACATGAATTGCTTGTGCAAGTGTACAGGACGGAAGCCGTGAGCAGAAAATGTGTTTGTGACTGGTTCAAATGCTTTCACGATGGGAAGGAAATAACTGAGGATGAGCCACATTCAGGTCGGCTGTCGACAAACAGAACCCCAGACATTATCGAGTGAGTGCAACAAATGCTGGCAGGAGATTGGCAACTGGCTCTACGATTGATGGCGGAGGAATTTGGCATTAGCAAGGACACGGTGCACACCATCATCCATAAAGATTTGAGTAAGCAAAAGATCTGTCTCTGATTTCTGTCGCACAAGCTGATAGATGAACAGAAAGCAAAACAGATGGAAACCTCTGGCCAGAGATGCACAGGACCGGACAGTGGATGTTGCTGCGCGATAAAACAACTGCACACTGTGCGATCCGTGTGCTCCAATTCTTGGCTCAGTGTGCCATACCTGTTCTCGATCATCCACTGTACTCCACTGATCTGGCGCCTGCGGACTTCTTTCCATTTCCCCACCTGAAGAGCGTCATGAAAGGCGCACGTGGTGGCAATCCAAGAATGTGTGACAGCGGTTCTGCGATTGATTCCTAAAGAGGCCTTTGCTGTCAGTTTCCAGAAGCTTTATGAACGTTGCCAAAAGTGTGTTGTGAAGGATCGTGATTATTTTGAAGGCCAATAAAGCTCCATTTACACGGGACGCTGATTCAACCTCCCCTGAAGGTTTTATCTTGACAGCTAGAAACCGGCATCTAAAATGTCAGTTTTGGTGCATTTTGCATGCTGCGTTTGGCCGCGTCTTGCCGCGTTCGCATCTATAAGCGTTTCTGAAAATGTATATATATATATATATATATATATTTTTTTTTTTTTTAATGGAAATGCCTGTAAATGAAATGCTCCTAGATGCGAGTTACCACGTTTATGCATGCTTACAAGCTGTTTGGCATTTCAAATGCCTCTGAACTGGCTTTTGAACCCATTTTTTTGTGTTCCAAAAAGCCTCTAAACTCAACTGCCTGGAAATGACCCTGTGTAAATGTACTGATAAGACAACATGGAGGAGAGTTCAGGGGCAGAAAAAATCACCCAAATGCCTCTAAACGTCCTTTTACCAGCAGCAGTGTAAGTGAGGCCTAAAGGTAATTTGTTTGTATCTTTTGTTTTGTTTGTTTTCTGATACCATTCACTGAATTTTTTAGACACACCTCATATATTAAGATAAACTAGTCAGTTATAGTGGGGTTTGTTCACTAAAGCTGAACAGTGCAAAACCAGGCTCACTTCTGCATAGAAACCAATCAGATTCCAGGTTGTATTGCCAATGCTTAATTGAACAAGCTGAGGTTAGAAGCCGATTGGTTTATATGTAGAAGTGAGCCTGGTTTTGCACTCTCTAGCTTTAGTAAATAAACCCCAGTGTGTTCTGGATGTCATTAATAGCTTACTGGCTGGTTTACTTGTTTTCTGATATTGCTGTTTTTAGTATTGATAATATGCATCTTTATTTCACCTCATAGGCTCATGAAACCTGAATCAGAGATGAACCCATTAGCATTTATATTTTGTTCACGGCTTCATCTAACAACCTATTATTAATGTGGTACTACTGAACAGCAAGGTACATTTAAAAAGTCAGTGTACTAGCACAGTGTTGAATGAAAATACGTTTTTCCAGTGCATACCGATGGTCATAACATTGAGAAGGTTTAGTAAGCTATTGATTTCCAATCTTCAACATTCTACTGAAAAAGAATCAGTGCATGTATCATGTAGCACTTTCACTGCTAAAGAACTGAAACATAAGGCATTTGTATTCTTTATATTTTTTCACATACACATCAATCATACTAAATAGTTGAGGGAAGCAAGTAACATTGTTACATAGTTAGTCAGATTGAAAAAAGACACTACTCCATCTAATTCAACCAATTAAAAACACACAAACACACAAATAAAAAATAGTATTTAATTATATTTTGTGCATTTAGGAATGCACCCAGCCCTTTTCTAAACAATATACTGAGCTGGCCAAAACTAGTTTTTGAGGGAGTCTATTTCAAGTTGTGCTGGTTAAAGAAAAAGAACGTGTGGGGGACATCTCTACCCTGATAAGAAAGTGCTATGCTTCCTTATTAGGAGCTAATAAGAAATTACTAGGTTAAGGGCCTGTGTCCACAGGCTTTTATTCCCTTCAAACAGGTTTGGCATTTCCGTCCACATGTATTCAAAACCCACTGGAAGCAGGTCAAGAGCAGGTTGGAAGGAGATCAAATGCATGTGTAAATTAATTCTAAATGATCTTAGAAGCATCTCAAACTTATATCAGCTGATACCATTGATAGAAGTCCAAAGCCCATTGACACAGGCCATTATAATATCACAGAGAGCAGGAATTATCATCCTGTTACCTGCTGTGACATTGAAAGCAGCACCCAATGGACATTGCAGGGTAGCTGTAGGTTACACAGGGGTAGAGTTCCTGTGGTCTTTTTGAATGTATGTTTCCTAATGAGAGGTAAGGATGCAGCAAAAAGTCAACGGGTGAGAATGGAATATTCATCTAGCAGAATAAGCAGTGGATGCCACTCAACTGAATCACTAGATTTTCCATTGTTCCTCATCTTTAGAAATTACATCAAAATATTAGGCAACATGTTTGGGTGGAATGTCCCTTGCCATATGTTAGAACAATGTTTCCCATAGTGTGGGAGATTTACCTAGTGCCCCAAAGTTATTGACATAAGCCAAAGTTTAGCATCTTGGGGATGACCAAATTGGCACATGAAATCAATTGTAACAGCTTTTAGGTACTTAATGGTGCATGGTGAATTAAACCATTATCTAAAAGTATCTACATCTGTTGGTTCTACTGGTTATTTTGACAAACACGTTTTTCTATACTGAATTTCTCTAGAGGCACCTGAATATGGAAAATAATGGTATTCTAGAGACCTAGTAAGACATTCGGAAAGAATTGTGCAGAAATAAAGTTAGCAGCATTACCAGATACAACTGAAACATAACATTATGTAACTAGTTCATATATCCTGCACTAATCCAAGTGGGAAAGGCATAATTACAGGTCATACTTAACCAATCAATATTTAAGAACCCCTGACTAAAAAAAATCTTACATTTAAATGCCTCTCTTTATAATTAACACATACATAAAAAAATAATCCTTTACTATTTCACTTTGAAATATGAGTACCGTGTAATATAATGAAATCATGTTTAATATCACATTTAATAAGCTTCAACCATATATACATATACATTGCTTTGTATTTTCTTTTTGTTTTTGCATATTTTTCTTAGCCTTATTTAAGCATTGTGAGTATAAAACAATTACTGAAAGCGGAAGGAACCTCTGATGGGATTTATCACAGTTAATGTGCATACAGAAAATGGCTCTTCTGCCTTGGCTGACATTTTGGAAATTAGGCTTCCAGCAGTGAAGTCTTGTCAGGGATGGGTTTTAGATTGCTTGTGCTCCCATAATAGGAGCTTTTAGGTACATAATGTCAAGTATGATAATCATTCAAATGAATTAGTTCTAAGTAAGTAGAAGCAAAAGTAGTACATATAATGTTATTTAAATTACTATTTTATGTTATATTATTTATTTAATTGTTACATGTCAACTTTACATTCATTAGCTCATTAGCACATTTGCATGTACTGTAACAATACACTTGTATTCTCATTTGATCAATTCGTTTAATCTAAATCTTAATGACCTGCAATGTACCACAACAAACTGCAATTGTAGTAAATATATTTTCAGAATACATGAAAACCTTTGTGATATTAATACATTTTTATTATAATTTAAAGTAGATTTGATCTTTGAAGTTTTTTTCTATATTTTTAATTATATTAATATTATTATACAGTATTTTTTAGCGCTAACAGTTTGCCTTGCGCTTTACAACATGAAGGCAGATAGTACGGTTACAATACAATTCAATACAGGAGGAATCAGAGGGTCCTGCTCATTAGAGCTTAAATGAATGAGGTTGTAATCTCATTTATTGATCTTAATTCCACTGGCTTAGTTTAGAGAAATGTCACTGGAAAGTTTTTTTGTTTTTTTACAAATGGGACTGAGGGTGCCCATTTATTTATTACAGATAATTATATGGCACCATCAATTTACATAACTCTTTACATAAAATACAGTATCTCACAAAAGTGAGTACACCCCTCACATTTTTGTAAATATTTCATTATATCTTTTCATGTGACAACACTGAAGAAAATGACACTTTGCTACAATGTAAAGTAGTAAGTGTGCAGCTTGTATAACAGTGTAAATTTGCTGTCCCCTCAAAATAACTCAACACACATCCATTAATGGCCGCTGGCAACTAAAGTGAGTACACCCCTAAGTGAAAATGTCCAAATTTGAACCAATTAGCCATTTTCCCTCCCTGGTGTTATGTGACTTGTTAGTTTTACAAGGTCGCAGGTGTGTTAAATTTAGTTTTATCACTCTCACATACTGGTCACTGGAAGTTCAACATGGCACCTCATGGCAAAGAACTCTCTGAGGATCTGAAAAAAAGAATTGTTGCTCTACATAAAGATGGCCTAGGCTATAACAGGATTGCTAAGACCCTGAAACTGAGCTGCAGCAGGGTGGCCAAGACCATACAAGAGTTTAACAGGGCAGGATCTACTCAGAACAGGCCTTGCCATGCTCGACCAAAGAAGTTGAGTGCACGTGCTCAACATCATATCCAGAGATTGTCTTTGGGAAATAGACGTATGAGTGCTGCCAGCATTGCTGCAGAGGTTTAAGGGGTGGGGGGTCAGCCTGTAAGTGCTCAGACCATACGCCGCACACTGCACCTGATTGGTCTGCATGGCTGTCATCCCAGAAGGAAGTCTCTTCTAATAATAATGCACAAGAAAGCCTGCAAACAGTTTGCTGAAGACAATCAGACTAAGGACATGGATTACTGGAACCATGTCCTGTGGTCTGATGAGACCTAGATAAAGGTATTTGGTTCAGATGGTGTCACGCTTGTGTGGCAGCAACCAGGCGAGGAGTACAAAGACAAGTGTGTCTTGCCTACAGTCAAGCATGGTGGTGGGAGTGTCATGGTCTGGGGCTGCATGAGTGCTGCCATCAATGGGGAGCTACAGTTCATTAAGGGAAACATGAATGCCAACATGTACTGAAGCAGAGCATGATCCCTTCCCTTCGGAGACTGGGACGCAGGGCAGTATTTCAACATGATAACGACCCCCAAACACACCTCCTAGAGGACCACAGCCTTGCTAAAGAAGCTGAGGGTAAAGGTGATGGACTGACCAAGCATGTCTCCAGACCTAAACCCTATTGAGCATCCTCAAATGGAAGGCGTAGGAGTGCAAGTTGTCTAACATCCACCAGCTCCGCAATGTCGTCATGGAGGAGTGGAAGAGGACTCTGGTGGCAACCTTTGAAGCTCTGGAGAACTCCATGCCCAAAAGGATTAAGGCAGTGCTGGAAAATAATGGTGGCTACACAAAATATTGACACTTTGGGCCCAATTTGGACATTTCCACTTAGGGGTGTACTCACTTTTGTTGCCAGCGGTTTAGACATTAATGGCTGTGTGTTCAGTTATTTTGAGGGGACAACAAATGTACGCTGTTATACAAGCTGTACACTCACTAATATACATTGTAGCAAAATGTAATTTCTTCAGTGTTGTCACATGAAAAGGTATAATAAAATATTTACAAAAATGTGAGGGGCAGGGGTAGGCTGGGCCGTGGGGCAGTGTGAAAATTTCCCCCAGGCCATCTACCTTATCTTTAAAATGGCGCTTCCTGTCTGTTCCTTTTTTTTCTAGCTGTGATGTCAGCTGCGGTGGCCACTGACTGGCTGGCTGTCTGCTGCGCTGCACCATGGGAGTTGTAGTCCAGCCGCGATCAAGTTCCTGGCAGTGGGAGGAACCCAACAGTGCAGCTGGACTTCAATTCCCATCTCTCAGGAGTCTCAGAGGAAGGGCATGTGGCATGCTCAGATTGTATGCTGGGGCCAGGCGCTGGCTTAAGGAGAGGGCAGCGCCATGGCTGCACTCGTTTTGAGAGGAGAGAGAGACGTGACTGAGAGCACTAAGCAGCACTGCACTGTCTGCAGCCTACTTTCAGTGAGACGAGCAGGAGTCTTTGAACAACAAGAGACAAGCTGCTGGCAGAGAGGCAGCTTGGAAGTTGGCATCAACTTCACCCCCCTCAAGAGGCTGTGCACAGTGCAAGGACCTGCTGAGGTAAAACAAACCCAGACCCTGACACACCCAGCTGACCCCCACATCCCATGGGCAGTGATCAGGCTGCGGTGATGGGCACTGATCAGGCATCACTGATTAGCACTGTCTACACTGGTGAGGCTGCATTGTTTGGCACTGATCAGGCTACATTGTTTGGCACTGATCAGGCTGCATTGTTTGGCAGTGATCAGGCTGCATCGATGGGCAGTGATCAGGCTGCATTGATCAGGCTGTACTGATGGGCACTGGTGAGGCTGCATTGATGAACACTGATCAGGCGCGTTGATGGGCACTGATCAGTCTGCACTGATGGGCACTTACACTGGTGAGGCTGCATTTATGGGCTCTGATCAGGCTGCACTGATGGGCACTGTCTGCACTGGTGAGTCTGCATTAATGGGCACTGATCAGGCTGCGTTGATGGGCACTGAGCAGTCTGCATTGATGGGCACTGGTGAGGCTGCGTTGATGGGCACTGATCAGGCTGCAATGATGGGCACTTGCACTGGTGAGGCTGCATTTATGGACACTGATCAGGCTGCATTGATGGGCACAGGTAAGGCTGAGCTTATGGGATGGGCACTGGTGAGGCTACGTTGATGGGCACTGATCAGGCTGCGTTGATGGGCACTGGTGATGCTGCGTTTTATAAAACCAGGTGGGCATGGATGGTGAGCTGATTCTGTGGTTCAATGGGCCACTTGACTGGACTTGCCCCCAGGCCTAAGGCTGCCAGCCCTCCCCTGGTGAGGGGTGTACTCACTTTTCTGAGATACTGTACATAGTTACAGGGTTACATAGTCAGGTTGAAAAGAGACAAAGTTCTACCAATAAATACATTCACCAATAATTCACCAATAATACATTCACATCACCCTCAAGGAGCTTAAAATTTAAGATCCTCATCAAATAAGCATACACACACACACACACACATATTAGGACAATTTTAGTTACGAATAAAATATTTTTTCAGAACATCTTTAAAGTGTAAAAGAAAACTGGAGCATCCAAGGAAAACCCATGCAAGCAAGCACAAAGAGAACACAGAGATAATGTCCAGATTGAGCCAAGGAACCCAGAGCTGAAATGCAAAACTGCTATTATATTATATTTTAACATTTAACTGAAGCTTTTTGTTTTTTTTATTTTTTGTTTAAAAGGGATTGAAATACCTGTTGAGTTTTTGCTGTCCCTGTTGTTGTTGCTGTTGCTGTCCCTGTCCCAGTTAGGGAGGTTCACCCACTCTATTTATTCTGGTGTCCATTATCATCAAACGTGAAAGGTAAAGAAAATCCCAAATTTAGAGTAGTCACCAGAACAGACAGAGAGAGCAAATCCTTCAATATGGACACTAGTTTTGGTAAACCTGGTGATTACAGGGATTTCCCCCACTCTGTAGGGATGTCTCACTTTTTGTTGTGGCTGCAGGGCAGGAAATGAAGGGGAATCTCCCTAATGGGACACAGATGGTAAAAAAAACCTGACAGTGCTTATAACTTTCCCTTACTTTATAGAAAATTTAAAATAAAGTTCTACTTTACATTTGGTATGGGGGTTTTCATTCACAACGAGCGCTGAGTAATTATTGAATTAATGTCTGCAAGCAGTGGAAATTTGGTCTCTGTGTAAAATTCCTGGGATTATGTCTTGGGTAATATTAAGAGTGGAATACTCCATAGCAGAAGATTTGTTCCTGAAAGGGGTACTTTAAGAGAAATATGTAGAGGTGGTTCTAGTTAGGGATGAGCTTCAGAATCAGACCAAACAAGAATTCTGTCCAAATGTTTGCGAACAGGCGAACTAAGTGGGGTATGTGCTCAATCACCAAGCTGAACCTCCAGCTGCAGTGGGAAGAGATACATTTACATATACCGTATTACTATCACTGCTAAAGGTGGCCACCATGTTCCTAGTAAGCAGTGATATTTCCCACCCTGCCCATTCAGTGGCTTATATCACTGTCCGAACATGGCCAGGGCCATATTTGGTCAATGACTTCAACCCCCATCACACCCCATTGGTTACATTCACCTGGCAGCCAAGAATCTGTTATCTGGTAAGTAATATCACAAACAAATCGTCTTGGCAGCTGGCATGCCTGGTATGGTTCAAAAGTGTGGTAAGGGGGTTGTCACTTTTGGTATAGGATGTACTAGATCTAATGTAACAAAAAAATGGCAGTAATTTTAATTTTCTTGACAGTTTCTTTTTTTGTAGAAATTGACATTGGGACCCCCAAAGGTCCCCCCATATGCATATCATGCTCTTTAGGGTGCTGATATGTATTTTGTTGGGTCCTGATGCTGTTATTTTACAAATAAAACCAAGCTGGAAATGTAATTTACCTGCAATTTAAATGCCATTTTTTCCCTTTGTAAATTACATTTTTGGTGTAGTACATTGTATATAGGCAAGTTCAGGAAATCCTCCAAGCAAGTTATTCAGAGGAACTTGGCATTTTTTCTGTTCCAATATTTTTATTAAGTTTTACAAAGAGGATTACAGAAACAAAGACGTCATAAATAAAATAAAAGATATGTTGACCCACATGGCCTAAAACAGTTTCAGGTACAAATGAGAAAATAGCACCGGTGGTAGTATTCCAAAGGCACAGACAGAATACAAAAACCCAAAAAGGCAAAGTTATCCTAGGATAATAACAATATCAAGATATATGTGGTAATCAACTAGTAAAATAACAGTTAGTACAACAACTATGATGAAAATGAGCAGTAGAAAAAGTGGACAAATTACTTTATGAGTAGCCTGAAACTATATGATGGACATGGAGTCGTGGGGACTCAGCCCTGCCACCCCAAGGGGACCACACTGTGGCCAGGGTGACTCCACCCAAACCACTTGGTCCACAGAAAAGGACATTCCTGGGAGACCTTTGAATGCCTGGGAGTCAACAGAAGAGCTAAGAGAGAAAGAAACAGAAAAAAAAATAACAGAATACAGAAAGAGGATAAGATGAGAGTGACCAACTAGGAGAGCTCTCTAGAGAATGAGATTGGGGGCATGGCAATTACGGGTTTAGAGATATATGCATAAAAGTTGACCAAGGTTCCCAAATCGCATCAAATTTCTGAGTGGAATCTAAGAGTATGCTTGCTAGTAGGTTGATAGTAGGTTGTAGGTTTCTTCCATGATTTGGCTATAGTTAGTTTGGCTCCAAGGAGGATAAAAAAGATAAGACATTGCATACTCTTAGTGGCAGACTCCACTGGAGAATTGAGAAGCACAATATGTGGTGATTTAGTTACTGGAATATTAGAAATTTTTCAGTTCAGAGAGAATATTTTCTATCCTGTTCCAGAAATTCCTAATGTTAGGACATTCCCACCACACGTGGTTACAACCCCTAAAGCAGAGCGAAGATGTTGTAAGGTAAAGCTTGGCTAGTCTAGAGGGGACTAGGTACCACCGTGACATGACCTTTATGTTTGCTTCAGCGAGGGCAGTATTGAGCACACCGTTATAGGTCTTGAAGAAGATCCTATTCCATGTCTCCAGTTCCCATTGCTGCGTAAGGTCGGATTCCCAGGCCAACATAAATTTAAAATTGAGTGAGCTGAGGACAGAGCCTTATAGATTACTCTGATCCCCCCTCTCTGCTTCATGGCTTGACCACACCAATTTTCATATGCTGTGATTATAGGGCCCTCAATTTGTGAATTCCAAAGTTTGTGAAGAAAGTTGGAAATTTGGATAAAATTAAATAGTTCAGAAGAGGGCATATCCAACTTGCTAACACACTAAGCATTGATGAATGGGCCCAGAGGCCAGAGAAAGTGTCCAATTCTATATAGCCCCTTGTTCAGCCACCATTTGAAGGCTTTATTTTCCATCCCTGGAGGAAAGGCGGGATTCTGAAATAGATGAATTAATGGCTTAAGGTTGGAGATCAACTGGGAGTGAATACTCAGTTTATCCCACAGGGCGAAAGAATGGGAAAGCACTGGAGAAAGGATTGGGGGTCTTAGTTTCTTTTGACACCAAAGAAGGTAGTCTAAGGTGTGGTGAGGCACTGCCTGTCTTTCAATATGAACCCTGTCAGGCAATTCCAAGCATGAGTAGACCACAGAGATCTGAGCTAATTGTGCAGCTTGATAGTACCAAAGAAGATTGGGAATACCCAGACCCCCTGGTCCCGTGCTCGGAATAAGAAAGATTTAGAGAGGCGGTAGCCCCCCCGCCCCCTCAGACAAATTTGATAATTTTAGCTTGAAAACGTCTTAGGTGTACCGTGACTTAAGGAATAGGGAGGGATCTAAAGAAATAGATGATGCGAGGAAGTAGAGCCATATTTATCGCATTCATTCTTCCTAACCAGGAAAGAGAATATTGCGACCACCGGGATAGAGCTGCCTCTAGTTTTTTAAAAAGTGGGGGATAGTTAGCCAGATACATGAGTTCAATTTTGGCCATCAAATTAACCTAGGAAAATCAGAAATCCTCTTTAAGTCTGGTGAGTAATGGTGACAGGATTGTTACGTTTAAAGCCTGTGATTTTTCATAGTTGACATGTAAACCAGAGATTTTCTCAAAATTCTCCAGGAGCCAACAGATATTCCGGAGAGACATCAACGGTGAGGAGACGAATGCAAGCCATGAAGCATCTCATAAAAAACAAGCTTATAATCAGCCCAAGGCCAATTACTAGTGTGAGACGCCCAAATTAAACCTAATAAAATGGGATCAGACTTCAATATGAGCATACAAGCGAGTCTAAAGGGTTGAGCACACAGATCGGGGGAGGGGGGAATAAGGAGCCAGGAGGTAGCGGGTGAGAGGGTCAATAAGGGGGTGTGGGGAAAGTAAAGAACTATGAGGACACTAGGTCCAGGGTTTGTCTTCATACTTGGTGCTAATGATAACAGATCAATAAAGCTTTTTGTTAATCTTAAGAGCAGAAAATCAGCATGTTAACAGAACAGGCTGACACAGAGGGGCCTGAGTGCTCAAACCTCTACTACATATCATCTACTCAGTCCCCCCAGATGTAACTAGAATGAATATCAACCAAAACTGGAAAAACACATAAAGAGAACTTTAAGGCTAAAGGCAGCCCAGAGCGACCTCAATTGAGGCCCATAGGGTTGTGGGAGAAGCAGTCAGTTCAATGGGTAGAAATGAAGTTGAGAGGAGTGAAGCTGGGTCTCTTCATGGGGGTAGGCTTTCCTTTGACTTTTTGGATTTGGATTTCTCCCAAATTTGTGTCAGCGGACTTGAAGGAAGGTGTCATTTTGAAAAGGTGGAAGAGGAGCCAGAAGTAGGTTGCTGGATGAGGCCCAACTGCAGAAGAAGACGTTCTCCCCCCTGAACTGAGGAAAATGTGTAGGCTTTACCTTTGAAGAAGAACTTGGAGATTGAATGGAAAAATCCACCAGTACTTAAAGTTCTTTTCTGTTAAAATTGCAAGCAGTGGCTTAAGGGCTCTAAGTTTCTGTATTGTAGAAGGGGACAAATCTGCAAAAACCTGGATATTATGGCCTTGGAATGTTAGCTTAGCAACGGATCGAAACATACGCAGCACCTCCTCCTTGATAGCATAGTGTGATTTGACCACAATGTCTCTTGGGAGCCCATCCGAGAGTGGTGGTTTCAAGGTCCTATGAGCCCGATCTAGCTCCAATCTGTGCCGTGGGATATCAGGAATCAGTTCCTTGATAAATGAGCATATTGATTCTGGGATATCTTTAAAGGTTTCTGGGAGCCCCTCTGTCAAAGGCTCATGACCGAAAAAGGTCTGCCAACCGGCTCCCGGTCAGTGATCTCAGCAAATGACTGAGAGCGCAGACCGGAGTGTTCTGACAGGTAGGGACCATCCCCCTTTCAGAAAATAATAGCTCAGCAGGGGAGATCGCTGTACTAAAATCACATAGTATAGCGGCTCCATCCTGAGCTGTCAGTTTTTTTCCATTCAACCCACTGAGTTGAACAAAAAAAAAACTAGTAGTGTGTACGAGGATTTAGTTATACTTACGTAACACTTATAGATCTTATCCTTCCCTCAACCTGTGACTGGCCTGAGAAAGGAGAAGCAGTGCACTCATGATCACATCCCTTTGTCACACTGATCTCTCCTCCCACCAGCACGTTAGCTTCTTGCTCCTCATCCTCCAAGTACGAGTTTTGTTGTACATTGTATTGCAAGAGGCTGATATCAGCTCAAATTCAGGTACTTGCACTGCTTCAATTAATTAAAAAAATTGTTGTGCTGTCTGACCCGGAAGAGACTCTGAACATCTCCTTCTTTCTCCTACCTGCTCTTTTTCCTTTTTCTTTAACTTTACTTTTACCCTACATTGTTTTTGTTTGTTTTACAAGAATTGTTATCAGTCACTCCGAAGAACAACAACTACCTGAAAATTCTGTATCCTTTATCCATTGTATGCACTAAGGTAAAATAAAAACTCCCCCACAGCTCCCCCTCCCCACCAGCCCCTAAATACTTACCTGATCCCGATCTCGATCTAGCGATGTGACTGAGAGCTGTGGCTCTCTCCTCAACCTCCCTCCACACTAGACATGGTGGCAGCAGTGGGAGCCATTGGCTCCTGCTGCTGTCAATCAAAATCTGTAAGGAGTGAACAAGGGGTTGGAGCCGCTGTGTGTGTTAATGGATCCATAGAGCCTGGCTCGGAAACAAACCCACATATGTGCCCCATAACAAGAAGCTGGCTATGGGAGCCCTCGGAAAGGGGGAGGAGCCAGGAGCACTGGTAGGGGACCTCAGAAGAGGAGGATCCCTTGGGCAAACCCTGGGCAAACCATTGCACAAAGCAGGTAGGTATGACATGTTTGTTATTTTAAAAAAATGTTAGCCTTACAATTAATTTAGGCAACTACCTTAATCAAAACACACAATATGCCAACAATACATAAAATAATAAATCATATTATTTTGAGCTGGCAATGTAATCTATTTGTTACCTAAATAAAATACTGTTGTAAAAAAAATAATATAATCTTAATTGTTTTCTCTCCGTATACGCTAAACTAAAACTTTAGTTTACAAGTTCCAAAAGATTAAAATGCACTCGGTAGTGGCTATTTATGGTGTACAGTAATAGCTGTTAACAGCCTCAGCTGCAAGCAGTAGCTAACAAAAGGTGAGTTCGGAAATAGCTAGCAGGCACTGCGATTTAATAGACTGGAAAATGGCATAGTTGGGATTCTGTTATTTAATTTAACTATATTATCAATCAACCTAAGGCAGAAGGTTAACATACAGACAATAAAATCAAGCTTGTTTTTAACTTTCTTTGCACTTGGTTTTAAGATATTTTGCATATTCTGCATGTTTAATTTAAGAATACCTTCCAGGAGCATGTTTATAGATGTAAGGGGAGACTTTTTTCAAATAGTAGTTTTAAAGATCTATGGTGTACAGTGGGTTAGTGTCTGGTATTAGATAATAGGTAAGATAAATCAGATTTTCATTCTTTGAAAGAAAAAAATAAATATAAGGAAGAGTTAACTGTGTATATGTCTCTATACAACATCAGTGTTATGAATCTTAGTGGGTTCTGTTGGGTTCAAGGATGAGTTGATATCCCTATGCTCACTCTCAGTGAACTATCTAATCAGAAGAGTATTAATCCATCTTTTCGGCAAGTGTAATTTTAAGATATTGCTTATGTAAAATGTGCATTTCTTTGGATTAAGTGGATTTTCTTCTACAATTAAAAATGCTACAGTACATTTCAAAACATCATTTTTGGTTAACCACTGCTGTCAGTGGTTAACCATTGTGTGCTAAAGAAAAATAATAATTTGTGTTTTACATGATAGAGTTCTTCATTACATGGATTTAAAATAATATTCTAAGAGTTTATAGAAGGCATGATATGGATCCTGTATTTAGCTTTCTTGCTGATGCCCTGCCACCAATCCCATCACCATTATATCTGCCAGTGCTCTCAGAAATACCGCAGTGCTAGCATCACAGACACAACCACTAAATGACAGATATCCAGCTAATTTGTTCCCAAACAGCAACTAGCTGGGAATCTGTCATTTTGTGGCAGTAGTGCTAATACCGCTAAATGACAGATCCTTGGCAAGCTGCTATTAGTAGGCAAACCAGATGAGGATGCTGGGTGATGGCATTGGTTGGGTGGTGGTTTCTTGTGGCAGCAAGGAAACATCTTTAGGTGGTGGGAAAACATCATTGGATATCCGGTCCTTATGATTGACAAGTATCTACATTGCTGGACGACGTAATTAGGGTTGTAACTATATTGGGAGACTTTGTTTACTCATTTAAAATAAAGGGCTTTGTCATGCTGCTTGTGTTATTTTTTGGGGAGAATAATTAGTAAAGAATATGATGTTGAGCTCTCACACTACCACTGCACAATGAAAGATCATTGACCTGCTACTCTTTGCAAACTAAGCAGTCAGGATTCCTGGGTGATGTAATTGATCAAGTATAGTCATCACCCCTTCCTGGCCAGTGTGTTTACAAACAGCAGCCTGTCAGGGATTTGTCAATTAGCGGTGGTAAATGCTGTCTGTTAGCAAAGAGTTAAATCATATTGCTATTTAACTTCACATGTGGCTTTAAGGCATGCCCCAAGCAGGTTATTCAAATAATTTGTGTATTTTACTGTTGACCCTAAAGAGGATCTTCAGTCAATTAAAAAATAATAATAATAATAATCAGCAGCTAAATATACTGCAGCTATAAAGCAGCTTCTGAAGACGTTACGTTTAGTGATGAAACGCATCAGTAGGGAACGCAAGCTGCGCTGTGTCGCGCTCATTTGAAACTCACACTGGAGCAGGGAGAACCTTGGCTTCCACTAAGTCACAGGAATACATGTAAAAGTATCATATGTAACCTGCAGGATACTATCGAATAAAGTCTGGGGATTTTTAAACAGTATCACGCTATGAGAGGCTTGTCCTTTCCTCCCATTCTCTATTTACAATATCGAAAACTTCACCAGTCTACACCGAGGAAGAGGGGATCCCGGCCGGATTACCAAGGATCCAGTGTCTGTGAGAGACCACCCTTAGTCGTATGGCAAAAGGGGCAATTATATATGCCTCTCACAAGGCACTTTCACTGCAGTCAGATGATTTAAAGATTGCATAGCAGCAGCAGACTAATAAGACTGATTTGTATACACTGCGCTGCAGCAGCTGGCTTGTTTTTGCACAAGTTGATATGCACAATATTCACTTATTTAATCTAAGTTTGCATGTTTGCACATTTTTGCTGTTTACATAGACCAAGGTCTAGTACAGATATTTTCATATGGTGATCATAGGCAATAGATTTGGATATTATTGGATGTATATCTGTTATCTTGGCAAGTGATATGATACATGGGTTCATTTATATGTTTCATAAAGTTTCCAAATAGCTCATTGCACATATTTAGGAGCACAAATATTTTTCACAAATTTGTATATTTGCACATTTTTGTATTTTGCACATAGTTGCAGTCGTTGGACAGAATATTGTATTTGATATAGATTTTTTTATATTACCTATGGTGGGTATAAATTACTGACGCCTATCCAAGTTTACCTATTTCTGGCAAGCACTATCTACACATGGAGCTCCTCCCTGGTGTTTAAATGCATACTGTAGCTGCTTACATTTAATAAACAAGAATACAGAGTTGTCCTCACCTGAGCCAGTTCATTGCTGGTCTTTGGCTGTGGCTGCCAAATGTAGTGATGTAGTAGTGGAGTGAATGATGGATGTATGAATGATGGATGAACGAATGTTATTATTTAGTTATTATTACGATGATTAATTTTCCGCAACACCCGGTTCTTCCAGAGAGAGAAGCATTTAATAACTTCAGACAGAATAAAAGTCCATCAAGAGATAATACAATCCAACATAGAGGTAGAGATGACAGGAATATTGTAGCATTGAGACCACTTCAGGGGCACCCAGTTTTCCTATCATACATTACTTAACCCAGGCTCCCATCTTATACATATTTCTCCCCCTCCCATGGGTGACTAAGAGTGAGAAATTTAATTAGGCCTTTTGTCTTGAAAGAGTGACAGACAATGATCCTAAGCCGTCAACAGCTGTAAACTCCTAGGTGGTCTTTTATTAACATTAACATATCATGGAGGCATTATCTGTCAAAACTCTCCTTTAAAATGCCTAATTAGATAACCAGTCCCGAATATTACAGGGCCGTTATCTGCCCCTTTTACATGTAAAGAACAATGGGTTTGGTCAGTCTATTCTTTAATCAAAACTCCCTTTGAAATGCCTAATTAGATAACCAGTCCCGAATCTTACAGGGCCATTATCTGCCCCTTTTAACAATGGGTTTGGTCAGTCTATTCTTTAATCAAAACTCCCTTTGAAATGCCTAACTAGATTGTCAAGTGTCTGTCCCAATACATAACCAATGTATGTATACACAATATAATATATACATGTGCATGTACACACACATACATACATACCTACACACATACATATACATATATATATATATATATATATACATACACACATATATAATATACTACATATTTCCCCACTTGGATCAGTTCGAACTAGAACCGATTCATGACTAGACTGCTCAGGCTTTCCTTATTTTTTGGATTGCTCTTAGTTGTCTTCTACCACAACAATATAAACTAAACAACAAACATATTAATATAAATTGAATAAACACAAAAATCATGGAAAGAGTTCTTAATAGCGGGTGAGTAAAAGTGTTATTGGGTATGCTCCACCAAGGCTCCTGAAATTCTTTAGCAATTTTATTAGAACTGATGAGGTTTTCCTTCACCAGTTCTTGTAATTCTATAATTCTCCTACTATCCCTCTTAAATAATGTATCCAATTCAACTGTAATTGGTGGTATTTTTTTAAATAAAGAAGAAATCATAGAGTCCCAATTGCCAAAATCAGTTTGGTCAATGTCCATAGATACTTGATTCATCTGGATATTGGCTTGAATGTCTTCACCTCCTATTGTCAACAGTCCATCTGTGAGGTTAACACACCAGCCGGTGATAGGCGTTCGGCACTGAAATTGTCTCTGCCAAGTGAACGAGGGAATCCGGGTCACGGCACCAATGTAGTGATGTAGTAGTGGAGTGAATGATGGATGTATGAATGATGGATGAAAGACTGGCCATGTTGACTGTTACTCCCTGTGGCTTCACAGCCTATTCCGCACTGCACATGCGTGAGCTGCGCTTTACCCTGCGAGTGGTCCTGCAGCCTCCAGGGAACTGCGACGTGTCCCAGGAGGTCATGGGCAAGGAGGAAGGGGGCAAGCTTCTGCTGCGATCCCCTAGGCAATTCCAGAGGAAATGGGAACAGGGACTTGTCAAAACTTGGTACAATCTCTCCAAAAAAGTGTTTCCATTAATGAGAGGGAGAAGGAGGAAGAGTATAACATCTGATTTTCATTGTAGTTCTCTTTTAAGTTGCATTGAAAGACCCAATCCCCGCTAAACATTTTTTACTGTCGTACATGTTCCTCAGCAAAAGTGTAGAATCCCAACTTTTTCCTGGTATTGGCGTCTTATAATGCACTGTGCAATTGAGTTCAGACTGAGCGAAAAGGAAGCACCAAAAGGCTTGTTGTGCTGCAGTGCATATGTGTCAACAATAGACACTCTGATAGAGTGAGCAAACTAAGAGAGATGTGATCAGTGCCTTGGAATGGACAAAGAAAAATGAATGAATGAATGAAAAATGAATAGCTCCTAGGATATCAAGACAAAATAACCTGTTACAAGAATACTATAAGCAAAACACAAAATTCTGCAAAAAATAAACCATTAAACCTAACTAGAGTCTTTGTTTTGCTTCTGTGTGTACTACCTTGAAGATGTCTCATGATACACAGCTGATTTTTAGCTTATTATATCTCTCAAGGTCTGATTGTAAAACAAAAGTTTCTGGTAATGTCTGAAACAATTTCAGCTCCTTTGCAGATTGTGTGATCTAAACAAATCTAAACAGATCTACATAGATTTAACAATGGCAGTCTGTATGGCAGCTACAAACAAAGTATTAGGGCTAGTTTACACTTGCTTCAGCTTCAACGCTCATTAAGGGCTCATTTACACTTGCTTCAAAACAGGGCATCAGACACGCATTGTTAAAGCTCCCTTAATTTCAGTCAAAGCCCCTGTCACTAAATAAAATGATAAGCTTACAGCCCTGTTTACACCTTGCATTAGCTTAGCTGTGCTTCAGCTTTGCCTCAAAAATTATACCCCATATAGCTTTAGCCAGGCTTCAAAGCCTCTCCAACGCCTCCATAGAAGTCTATGACAAAGCTTTATGAAGCTCGCTTGAAGCACCTGCGGCTTTTCAGAGGCTGTAATTCAGCTTTAGCGTCGCTTTGTTTTGGAGAAATTGCAGGTGTGAGATATCAAAAACACACAGGGCGTTTACCAAGCTTCAACAAGGCTTTAAAAGTGCATCACTGAAGTCTCGTCGAAGCCTTGTTGAAGCCTCACTGAAGCCTGTTCGAACCACCGCCGAAGCCTCAAAACACATCATAAAGCTTGTTGAAGCTGTATGAGCTTTAATGAGTGTTGAAGCCGAAGCAAGTGTAAATTAGCCCTTAAAGCTCATACAGCTTCAACAAGCTTTTATGATTTGTTTTTGAGGCTTCAGTGGGGCTTCAAAGAAGCTTCAGTGAGGCTTCAACAAGGCTTTGACAAGGCTTCAGTGATGCACTCTTTAAGCCTTCTTGAAGCGTGGCAGATGCCCTGTGGGTTAGTTGATATCTCACACCTGGAATTACAGCCTCTGAAAAGCCACAGGTGCTTCAAGCGAGCTTCTAACAAGCTTCCTCATAGACTTCTATGGAGACGTTGGAGAGGCTTTGAAGCCTGGCTAAAGTTACATGTGGTATCATTTTTGACACAAAGCTGAAGCAAAGCCAAGCCAACGCAAGGTGTAAACAGAACTGTAAGCCAACCATTTTATTTAGTGACATGGGCTTTGACTGGCATCAACAGAGCTTTAACAAAGCCTGTCTGACACCTTGTTTTGAAGCAAGTGTAAACAGGCCCATAGAGTTTTAAACTTCAAAACACTTTTATGAAGACTAAAACTATAATTCCAATACAACTAATTTGACATGCACAGTAACCTGCTGATGATTTTGCCTAGGTCTAAACTTACATTTACATATCAAATAAGGCTGGCAAAGACTTATGTCCATAAAATTCACCCTCCTTTTTTTAAGATACACATTCATAATTACATTTGATTGTACAGTATATGATCGTGGTGCCTTATATAATGTGCATGTTAAGGAATTCACTACAGCAAATTTATTGGAGTTGCTATTACCATGACATGACAAATGTATAATGTTATATGCCTCTTAAGTAATTTATGTGATATTTTCTGCCATGCTTGATTTGTATTTTCATTATTAAAAATAAAAAATAACATAAGGGGCTAAAAGTCACTAGGACCACTATCACTTTCTTCAATTATCAATGCTAGCCTAGTTCTTTATGTCAAAATACTTCAATTCGCTCATTTCCCACAGGTGAAAGGATCATGCTACCAACTGACAGCACAGGCTGAGCTTGCTTTGTTTTTCTGGGAACTGACATTTGAAACAAGTCTTCCCGCTATTACTATAGGTGATCTGATAACATTCACAAGCTGACAAGACGTGAAATTAGAGATAGAAATCTCAACGAAGGCAAAGAAACATTTTGTTGTTTATTTCAAATATACGTTTTCCCTTTTCTTGGTTTTTAACTTGTTCATATCCAAGAATTCAGCAACATTAATGACTGCATTAAAAAAAGAAAATTGATACAGCCACAATCTAATGACTACTAAGATTCAATATAGTTAATTTTTGTTTGTGAGCTTAGATAGTCTTTAAATTATAACATCACTTTCATTGAATTGTTATTTTATACTTTTCCTTGCAAGTTGCAACCACAAAAAATTGCCATTATTTGGAATTATCATTCCTGAAGATAATAAGTGCTCTTTCCAACAGCATGGCCTGCAGTCTCCTGGTGCTTTATTTACATCCCAGTTCGATAAAAACAAACTGTATCTGGTCACCAAATTAGGATGTTTTTTGAAGAGAAGATTCCTACCCTGCATTGGGCTGAACAAATAGCTTGTCTCCTGGCAGGATACACATTGCCAGTATTTTGAATTATCATTCCTGAAGATAAGTGATTTTTCCAACCACATGGCCTCCAGTCTCCTGGCTCTCTGTTTACACACTGCTTTGGTGTAAACAAACTGCAAATTAAGATTTTTTGGTGGAAAAGATACCTACCCTGCATTGAGCTGAACAAGCAGCTTTTCTCCTAGCAGGAATGTTCAGAAGCTGCCATTTACACATCTCAACTTCAAAACTGGATTTAAATAAAGATAAACTCATTAAAGGGGATCTAAAAGCTCAGCTTTTTTTAAATAAAAAAAAATAATATACTTACCTGCTCTTTGCGATGTAAACCTCTTTTGGTGTCTCGCACCAGATCTCTTGGCTCTTTCTCTTCTGTGTCTACCACCTTAGCAAGTGCTTGCTATGGGAGCAGATATGCGGATTTGATCCCGAGATGGGCTGTTTGCATCTATTGACACACAGCTCAGCTCAGCCCAGCCCCTGCTCCCTCCTCACAGAATTTGATTAACAGCAGCAGGAGCCAGTGACTCCTACTGGTTCCCCTGTGCCTGAGAGGAAAGAGAGAGCAGTGATACTGCTGTAGGGTGCAACGCTAGATTGAAAGAGGAGCCATATATTCTTATGATGTTCTAATGTAAAACCTTATAAATGGTCTAAATGTGTTGTAATGAGCTGCTACAGCATAGGATTGGCACCGTCAGAAGTTAGCTGACACAAAAATAGTATATGGCAAAATATTGCCAAGTGATGACATTACAAATCATTTTCTTGGCTTCTGTTTGCTCATTGGAGTGTTGGTGTCATCACATATTAGAATAAATCTGCTATGAAAATGCCTTCCTGCCAGTCCCTCTGCTTTCCTATTAGAATCTGACCATACTAAGCAGGAGAACACACTGTGGTCAGTTCTATAGCTTTACTGGGAACTCAGCCTGCTCACCTCCAATGATCAGACTACAGAGCCATTCTCAGTATGCTGCTGTTTCTCTTTTGCTGTAGATACTTTATTCATCAGCTTTATGGGCATATAGGGAGTCTGGAGGTCCATGGTTAAGCACAATACGGATACCGGTCTGTGCAACCAAGGTTACCCAATACTCACCTCGCCCGATGTACATAAATGTTATGTGGTAAGTCCCACTTAATGACCTGGTGTGATTGACACAAGCGGATGATGTGGATATGATTGAGCTCATGGGCATGTGTTTTTAATTGACAACGTTGTCAGTTTTTATTATTATGTGCAAATTCATATTGTTTATGCTTTCCCTTTAACCACTTGCCGACCGTGTATCGTAGATACACGTCGGCAAGTGGCACTCATTGTTGTGGGAGGACGT
>BLSH010063685.1:1014055-1056583 GCA_018402905.1 Glandirana rugosa
GGGAGGTAAGAGTCGACGTATGTTCGACCCCATCCTCTTTGTCGTTTTATTTTCTCCCCTCACCCTTATCCTGGGTTCCACAGGAACGTAAGTTACTTCCCTTTCCTTGTTTGTCGCCAAATTGGACTAATTAGAAATAACTTCGTTAAATTCATCTTTTTTCATAGTAATTGGTGAACTGTTGACCCGTGAATTTGGGGGAAGGATTGGTCTGGTTAAAAGTCGAAAGTCACGAGAGTGTGAAACTTACTGTTAATGAGTCAGTATGATGTGACATGGGTTTACTTTAAAAGCAGGAAAAAAACAGTGTAGTATGACTGAGTAATTGTCATTCAAAGTGTGAGAGCACTGAAAGCTGAAAATTGGTCTGGTTAGGAAGGGGGTTTAAGTGCCCAGTTGTCAAGTGGTTAATGATACTTTTTTCTACTTAAATTGCTTCAATAAAGATTAATCAGGTTAAACCGCTGTTTGTTCCTTTCCCTTCATTGAATGCAAGGACACCTTGGGTCCTATTCCCACTCCCCTCTTTTATTTTGCTGTTTCTCCTACCCCAGCTTGTATGCAGCTGAGAATGGAGGGAATGTGATCACTTATAAAAAGGAGGGGAATACTTATGGTTTAATGTTTATTTTATATCTATTTTCAAATGGTTTGCCTTTCATTTCATTTTTAAACTGAATGAGTTGTTTTTCAAGGTGAGAGTTTGCATATACTTTAACTTCAATGCCTACTTCTTGCTGGTGCTACCCCTATGTCGTAGCCCCTGAAAAAATGTTTTTTTTTTCTTTTACATCTACAGCTTCCCTGGTGGTGCAACCCTGACCTTGTTCTCCGCTTTCTATTTGTTTGTTTTTTCCTGTCAGCTCCTTACAAGTCCAGTGTTCCCAATACAACACCTGAAATATAAAGGGAAATTTAAATGCAATAAAATATTTAGGAATGTCTCTGGTAAAACAAACTCTTCCCCTATAATGTTTTGATCCAGACACCGTTTTGATGTGTGTTTAGGTCACAAAGGTAGTATGAGAGCACAGTAGAGAGATTTTTGTTTTTTTAATGTCTCACAAAAAAATTCCATAGCCGGAAAATGTCTGAATCTCAGTAGAATTTCACACTGTTTACCAGATTGTGGGAGAAGATAAGGAAACTGCTGGAGGAGCAGATGTCAGAAAGTTCAACCATATCTATAATAAATATTTACAGTTGATTGCTTGCTGGTTCTTTTTATCCAGCTTAATTCTAAGCTTAATAATTGTACTGTCTAGGCAGCATGTTACCTGAATTGTATCTTTGTGTTACAAACTACCAGATATTATGTCTGTATAAGCTATTGTTTAGTTATAACCTAATGACATTGTTTATTGAAGCAAATATGACTTATTATTATGCTTATAAAGCATAATGGCGAGTGCAGGAAGAAATATGAGGCACTCCAGATACCTATGAGATACTAAATACCATTTGAATATATACTAAATCATTTTAGACAAAAGATCAGGACCTGTGTAAAAGGTACCCTATTTTCCTTAATTAAGATGAATTAATATGCATCTGAATAAACAGCACGTTGCTTTTCAGCAATCTTATTTGTCATGATTTGGTCATTTATCTTCTACATCATTAGAGCTCAGTGTCATGTAGAAAATAAGTGCTAATTTTTTCTTACCTGATTATGTCAATCAGTGATTAGCTAACACCTTACCAGTAGTAACTACAACTTTTTTTTCGATTGGTTCAGCTATATTTGTGTTTTCAAAGGAATCCTCTCCCTGAACAATGCAAAGAATTTTAAATTCCGATACAATATTTTCATTTTCCTCTAAATTATTAAAGTGTACAAGCCTATCAAGTTACTTTTTGTTAAATGTGTCCAGCTGGGGAAATTTCCCTGTCACTTAATGTCCCAGAGGAAATCTCTCTTAAGTTAACAGAATTTCCATCTTAGAGAGCTGTCACAGCTGTCCCAACTGGCGGGTTTTCTTCACTTCTTGCTCTAGTGGCAACTCCAAATCTTGGATTTCCCATTACTTTCTGTTAGTGACAATGCTCACCAGGACATTTAGATACATTCCCAGTGGAGACACAGACAGCGATAAAAACCCAGAGAGAAAGCTTAACCCTTTCCCGATCTACCCCAGACTAAAAAAAAATAAAAATATTTTAAAAACACACTGTACACTTTAAGAGAACATCTAAACACTGTATTTCTTACTCCAAAACAGTTCTGCACACCCTGCAGACTACATTGTAGTCAAGGAATAAGGTCTGGTCTAGGACCCACCTTAGCATGTGTTCCATAAGGAAGCTCACAATATATACAACAGTAATGTGCAAAGTAGTAGAGCCCTGATAAGCTCAAAATGCTGCCCTCCTTTCTCAGTTTGAGTGCTGCATTGTAGAGGATTACAGGAGGCTGATTTAAATACAGATACTGGTACTTATGCTAGAGCGAGCTATGTAAAAATATATTTGATTTTTTAAACAAATACATAATTGGATTGAATTGTCCATTTGAAGTTCAGCATTAAAGGATAAGTGCACCTTTGTTCACTTTTTTTTCCCTAAATTCCAGCTCCCCTATGTGCCAATATGGCATTCATGTATTTTTTTTTGCAAAAATATCTAAGCTTTCCATAAAATCGACAGTCACTTACTTTACTTCTCCTCATCGATGTTTCCAAAGATATCCATTGCTTCTTCCTTACTTACACAGGAAAGAGTTGACCAGCTGACCTCATTAGCATACACCCTGCTTCATGATCATTGATCACCCCTCTCACTAAATACACAATATACAGTCAGATTGCATAGTGTATGGCCATCTTTATACACGTACATAGGAGGGAGTGGACAGAAACACGTGTTCACATCTCTGCATAACGGGAACTCGCATTCCTACATTTTTATTTTTTTTTTAGCAAGGGGGAGGCATTTTGGAGCATTTTCACTCATCACACATAGGGCAGCCCATCCACCTGAACCTGCCACCCCACACACAGCCAATCGCCCCAAAGAAGCTTTAGAACTTTTTTTAGAGTGGAGCTCTAAATCATGTTTTTACTGTGATTTTTGGTGCAGCACATTTCTAAAATGCAAGGAAACACACAGATGTAAATGGAGCCTCATTGTTCTTGTGTTACCACACCAATTTCACTTTCAGGCCCCATTCACATCTAGCATAGTGGGAGCGAATGTTTTGTGTCTCATTTTTACTTTGACATGCACAGGGCAGCCTGTTGATTTCAAAGAGCTGCAATACATGTGGCTCATGGGACATTTTGACGTGTTGTGGGTTGCGTGTTTTTTACTGTGCGTTTTTCAGCATTTGCCACTCTTTTTTTCACATTGAAAAATGTTTGTTTGCTTCTGTGTTTGGTGTGCCGTTAACAATTAGTGGCACTGAAAGCGCAACTAGTAATTTTAGGTGTATAGAGGTGGCCATACACTATACAATCTGATTGTACAATATCCTTTAGATCTACCATCAACTATGTAGTGCAAAGGCCTGCTTGATTAGATACAGAGTGATTGGCTAGATAGGTGTTTCTTCCTATTATATAAATTTGGTAAATCTATTACCACAAGATAAATAAATAAAAAACAGAAGATATGCAGTTATGAACTATGAAACTTAGATTTCAGAGGAGGACTGAGCAGACTGCCAGTGGAACTGATTGTTAGTTGCTGGTGACTGGTGAAGAGTCTACAGTGAAGGATATGAAAAAAATACTGGAGAGCTACTTTAGCATTCAGAAAGCATGGTCTTCTGAGATATAGTACAGCAAAGGGATTTTAAGAATATACAGTTGATCCAGACAGTAAGATAGGAACTACCAACAAGCTTTACTTAAGACTTAGGAAGCAGAAGGTAATATTAAATTTGACCATTGTAAAAAATCTGACACCTAGCTTTTTAACCATCTAACTTCCAGAAAACATAATTAAATTACATTGCATAACAGCCATCACTGTAAACAAGAGCTAGAACAGTTTGTAAAGACCACTTTATAGGACTGAGTATATCCATAGATTATGATGTGACTGCTAAAGACAAGAGTTCATAGCCCAAGGTCCTGCCCTGTCAGCTTGAGTAATAGTAGAAGCAACCTTGAAATGATTAGCATATCACTGCTGCATATGAAGATGTATGTTAATAGACTAAATCAATGTATGTATATAATGCTGTCAAAAAAGGCATTCAGCATAACCCTTTTACAACCATAAAGGTATTTAGCACAATGCAGGTTTCTCTGCTGTGCATAAAGACACTTCCATATATATACTTATTAGATGTTTTTAATGGAATTCTGTGAAACTGCTTGCTATTATTTTTTTAGGATGTAGCATTGTTAAGACATGTACAGAGATCTGCATTTTTTTAACCACTTCGCGTCCACACCATAGCCGAATGACGGCTACAGCGCGGCTCTAAAATGCCGGGTGGCCGTCAATAGACGTCCTCCCCTTTGGCTCGTGCTAGGCGCACTCCTGCCACCGCATGTCCACCGGAGACCCGTGATCTCCTCACAGAGAGCCAGAATGGGGAACCGCCGATGTAAACACGACGGGTCCCCATTCTGTGAGGGGGGGGCATGCCAGATCCACTGACCCCTGTCACTTGGATCAGTTACATCTGTCATGCCCCTGCCAACCCCGCCCCCCACAGTTAGAACACACCCAGGCAACACATTTAACCCCTTCACTGCCTCCTTAGTGTTAACCCCTTCACTGCCAATGACACTTATACAGTAATCAGTGTCTATTTTTAGATTTGATCACTGTATAAATGTCATTGGTCCCAAAAAAGTGTCAAAAATGTCTGACATGTAATTTCGCAGTCCCGATAAAAAACACAGATCTCCGCCATTATCAGTAAAACTAAATAAATAAATAAAAATGCCATAAACCAATGTCCATAGTTTGTAGGCGCTATAACATTTGCACAACCCAATCAATATATACCAATTGCGATTTTTTTCACCAAAAATATGTAGAAGAATATATATCGGCCTAATCTGATGAATACATTTGTTTGTTTGTTTTTTTATTTTTTATTTTTGGATATTTATTAAAGCAAAAAGTAGAAAATATTGTTCTTTTTTCAAAATCATCGCTCTTTATTCATTTATAGCGCAAAAAATAAAAAACGCAGAGGTGGTCAAATACCACCAAAAGAAAGCTCTATTTGTGGGAAAAAAAGGATGCCAATTTTGTTTGGGTACAACGTCGCACGACCGTGCAATTGTCATTCAAAGAGCGACAGCGCTGAAAACTGAAAATTGGTCCAGGCAGGAGGGGGGTTTAAGTGCCCAGTAAGGAATTGGCTAATGTAGGCCGCTACAAGGGCGCAAAAAACAATACTTTTCTTCTGTTCACACCACAACACTGGTGTCGTGTGTTTTTTTTCTGTGGAGAAAAAATGTATATATGTCATGACACTAGGGTTGTGGTGTGAACAAAGAATTACAGAACATGTACTAGCTTTGCAGCTTATTTATAAACCAACATATACTTGTAAGTTTTGCAAAGAAACATTAAGATTTGCATTCAGCAGACAGGCACAGAAGACATTTACCAAATGTAACAGGATTTATTGAAAAATAATCCTTTTAATTCATGCTATTACAGCTTGTTCTCTTTCTCGTCTTTTTTGTAAAACTGATATTGAAAAACTTTAGGGGTTTAGGGGAGATGTTCCAAAATTAACAAATTCATAGAGCAGAGCACTCCATAAACATGTAATGGCAAATTTAACAATTGTAAAACTCATATGAATGGCAAGGTGAATGGAAGGAACTCCTAGTTGGAGGCCACCATTGACTTTGCAGTACTAAACATTTTAATTAATTGTTTCCTTTTGCAGGGAGTGATGAGCCACTGGGGGTCAATACCTCAAACAACTCCTTACAATCATATTCCCAGCAAAAATACAAGAATAATCTTTTGCCTGTCAAAGGATTTGCAGTCCTTTACAGTCAGTTTGGGTATTACACACCTCTGCAAAGCCAACTTTGTAATTACATTTGTTTTGAGTTCTAGTTTGAATTATGGATGAACATGTGAAGAAAGGCCTATTCAGTAGTGGATTCCTAACTAACCACTACCTTATTATGGAGTTTATTTACTGAAAGCAAATAGGATGTCCCCATCAAGCGGATTTGCCCCAGACCACAGTAGAGGTGAAGCTCTGCTGAATTCCATCATCCAATCATATGCAGGCAGCATTTTTTCAATATTTTCCTTACACAGAATTGGGTATTCTTTGCAAATTGAAACTTAACTAAATTCACTAAGCCCTGGGGCAAATTTCCTTCCGAAAAGCAACTTCCTTTGCAAAGCAAATAGCCTATAGCCTGTAGCAAATCATCCCCTATGTCTAAACAGTCATACATTTTAGTAATTTGCTCCACCAGACAAATGTCAACACTGCATCTTAAACACTTGCCGACCAGCCACTGTAATTTTACTGCGGCAGGTTGGCTTGTTCTCACGAATCACCGTAGCTGTATGTCGGTCACGGGAACGGGTTGTGTGGGCACACGCGTGCACTCCCACTGGCCAGCGGGGGAGCCAATCAGCAGGTGGGGCAGACTCAATGTCCGCTGGCCACCTGTGATCATTCCCCGCAGTGACAGAATGGGGATTTGCCTGTGTAAACAAGGCAGATCTCCGTTCTGACAGGGGAGATCACACAGATCCTGTCTTTCTGCTATGCAGGAAGATGGATCTGTGTGTTTCCCCAGGCAGCCCATCCCCCATACAGTTAGAAACACCTCCCAGGGAACACAATTAACCCCTTGATCATCCCTAGTGTTAACCCCTTCCCTGACACTGTCATTTATACAGTAATCAGTGCATTTTTAAAACGTTGATCGCTGTATAAATGTCACTGTTCCCAAGAAAGTGTCAAAAGTGTCTGATATGTCTGCTGTAATGTCTCAGTCCTGCTAAAAATCGCTGATCGCCACCATTACTAGTAAAAAACAAATAATAAAAATGTCATAAATCTATTCCCTTTTTTGTAGACGCTATAACTTTTGCACAAACCAATCAATAAACGTTTATTGCGATTTTTTTTTACCAAAAATATGTGGAAGAATACATATCCGCCTAAACTGATGAAGACGTTTTCTTGCATTTTTTTGGGATATTTATTATAGCAAAAAGTAAAAAATACTGTTTTTTTTTTCAAGATCAACGCTCTTTTTTTGTTTATAGCGCAAAAAATAAAAACCACAGAGGTGATCAAATACCACCAAAAGAAAGCTCTATTTTTGGGAAAAAAAGGACATCAATTTTGTTTGGGTAAAACGTCACATTATCAATTGTCAGTTAAAGCGTAGCAGTGCCGTATCGCAAAAATGGCCTAGTCATTAAGGGGGAAATCCTTATGGTCCTTAAGTGGTTAAACCTTGTACTAGTTAACTGCAGGATCCTGCTCGCTCTCTGATCAACAAGTGAGAGGGGAATTTTATTTAATCAAAGGGGATGCAGGGGTTATATGGTGATATTCTTTGCTTTAACAAGTGCACTATTGTCTTTAAAGTTGTTACCCTAATAAGGGAATATAGTACGTCTTTATAAGGTAAGTTGCATAACATGGAGAGGAGAGTGCTGTTCCATAATTCCTTCCATCCACTCTGAATCCCCATTGGATTTTGCTCACTTGCATACTGAAAATCAGTCAGTGAAGATGAGAGCCCATTGTTTACTCTGGAGTGCAACCACTTTACCCTCACTTGCTGACCCCCACACATGTTAAGTAACACAGCAAATGAAAGACAGATTCACTACAATCCAGGTTAATTCCTGATTTAGGCAAACTAATTCTCACATCATTACTTATAAGCGTGTCAATAGAACATGTAATCCTCATGGTATCAAGGTTTCATTCTAAAACAGAGCCCACACTTCTCCGCTTGACATCCCTGAGGTTGACATTCTCAGGTTGACATTCATTCGTATGCATACCTGACTATTGACAACAATAATTATTTATGGTATGCTTTTTCATACTGTAAAAACATGGACATTAACAGTTTTTCTGAAGATTAATGGATTTAGAAATTGTAGTGGTTTTTGAAAAGTAATTTTAAAGCTGTAAGGAATTCAGTGCACATGATTAATTACCTTTGGCTATGTGGTGAAAGCTTCTCCATTGTAAATGACAGACAAAGTCTGCTTCTGCCAATGACATGATCCACAGAGGTTTCTGTATGTCTGGCAGTGGCATTATATTACTCAGCATTCAGAATCTCTTTCTAAAATAGTTTAACTTTGATGGATTGTATTATCCCAAAGTAAGTTTAACACTGTTAAAAAAAGTGTTCTGCTTTTGTCCTTATTACTTTCCTGTCTGGTTACTCATATGCTGCAATAAAATGGCCAAATTCACAGTAATGTGTTTTAAAGGATTACAATGGTAAATTAGATTGTTTAAAATTGAATACTATGTTACGCAATGCTATACTTATGTCCAAAACAGTTGTATAGACAAAAATAATGGAGGAAAACATGAAGGAAAGGAAATCAGAATCTGGATTAGACAAGACAACCAAACAGCTATCAAGAGGATAGTGAAGTAGGATACTATACAGCAAGCTAGAGATTAACAGCATAGACCCAAATCACATACAACAGGAACCCAGAAAGATGTGTCAAGAAAGAGGAACTGACTGGCAAATAAGAGTGGCCAAGGACAAACAGAAACTCAGAATAGCAAACAGACAAGTTTACTGAGAGTGGAGAGTTGGGTATGCAAATGGATACAAAAAGCCTAAGATTACAGAACTAGGAACAAAGTGTGGTATTAGTGTATGGATTAGGTTGAATTACACAAGCAATACAGGGATTAGGTAGTTTAGAGTACAAGGAAGGCAAAATAAAGCAGAAATTCTCTCTCTGCATATCCCTGCCACTGTCCTTCAACTGCCAATTCATATAAACTGGATATACACATATAGATTTCTCTTGTTCAGCTTGTGGGTGGAACAAAAGAAGTCAATCAATCAGCAATCACAGTGCATATGGAAGAATATTTTGCTGTGAGATATTGTATTTTGTGAGCTGGGGATGCCAGCTGTCAGAATGCCTGAATGTTGCCAGGCCCTATTTAGCAGACAATATCCCACCTGGCTTACTCCACAAAATCCAGGAATTGCAGACAGAGCCACCCACAGAGCTTGATTCAGCATGGATTAGATGTGTGTATGGCCAACTTTAGCTTCTTTTGCCCCCTAAATGTCTGACATTTGACAGTTGAATGGGGTGGGATGAGGCTTGACAACTGGAGTGCCAAGATTTAATATCAACTTAAACAGAAGTCAAGGCTTTGTGCACAGATTAAACCAAAAATTCAGTGGGGGACTCAGGGACACAGTGATCAATTTAAAGCAGCCTTTAAAGCTCATAAAACATTAGCACATCAGAAGTTTGCAAATCTTAATTGACACCCAAAACAGAACATTTTTTAACAGTCCCCATACTCTATAAGATAATAGTATTTTCAGTAATAATTATGAAATGAAATTAATAATAACAATATCCAAAAAAAAAAGAAAGTAAAAAATGTCCCTGTACATTGCTAGTGAGTAGAGAAATATTCCTACACATTTATGGTCCATGGAGAAATGTTCTTGTACAATCTTGCATTGATGGGGATGAACCCCTTTGCATTGTTGATAGGGGGGAAGACTGTCAATCTAATAGACAGCTAATAGTATAATTGAGGCCCGTGGTTACTGAAGGATAGAGATTGCTCATTACTCAAGAAACCCCTATCTACCTTCAGGGGAACCTTAGGGTTCTACAGACCCTTACTAAGAAAGGCTGAAGATTACTGAGCACAATGCTGGTTTAACCTTAGAAAAAAATTTAGACCCGGCTAAATTTAATTAATTTTGGACTTGTGGTCTATTTACACACAGATACACCACTGGCCATTCACTGATACACTAGTTATAGTGAATATGTGAAATTACAATTTTGCAGACCATATATGCAGCCCCAGCATTTAAAACAACTCATCATATAAAACAAAAACAGGTATACTTGCTAAGTGTTTACCTTCCGCACTTGTTAATTTTGCTGACTAATATTGGAGGATTAAAGGGACTATACACTTGAATAAATGGTATTTCCACTTCATAATAGGCTATAGTGATACTAAGTGGCATATACCATATTATCAGTGATATAGACTTATGAGAGTGATATAGATTGATGGGATTTATTGGAGCTTGATCATACAGATTTAGAATGAGAAAAAGTTATCTGTAAAAGATACACAGGGACATCTTTCTACTGAAGATTTTTCTGTTAGAAAGTTTAGGACATTTTAGGCTAAAATATGAAAATATTGTTTTTATTATGCATCCAATGCTTGCATAAAATTGCACATTTCTCTGAGTTATTATACAATAAATCAACTTTGATCATTTTGCCCTCATTTTACAGTCCTGGTTATGGTTTGCGCACTACCATGTCTCCTAATCTCTACATTGTGACTCATAGAGAAACAAATATAGCCACAAGCTTTTCTGAGAATATTCCATCTGTGACATCATTTACCTTTCTAATCAGTGTGGCTGTTAATGATTTCCTGATGGCTGTGAGAAGCTGTAAACGTTAGTCATGCCACCAGATGTCTCAACAAATATTCAGCTTGCTCTCAGTAACCGCCCTTGAAAACAATGCGCAAAACAACATTGTGATACAGCAATGTGCCAATGCCACAGCTTAAAACTAACCAGAAATAAAATACTAATTTAAATTGATTCAGTCATCAGTTATGTTAACTGGATTTTTAAGTATGTAGTCATTTCATTAGTAGGGATCTGGTATTTTCAAAATGCTACTGCAATATTAAATTTACAGTTCAGTAAATACTACTGAGCTTGGTGTGCTTCATCATAAAAATGAGCCGAGAGGCATATTTTTATAGAAACAAACTGTAACATCTAAACCACATCCCTTTTTCATAATGGACTCTTTACCCAATAAATCTAAAGTGTTACTTGGCACAACCCAGAATGCATGCCATTTCTATTTTTTTTAAAGAGTAATGGATGATAAAAACCCATCCAGGGTTTTTTGGCATCTGTATCTCATTGGAGAGATTTCACTTCAGAACCTGTCTTGCACACACAACCGAAAGTGAGGGAAACGCACTTGTCACATTCATAAAATTAAAAAAAAAAACTTGCTCTGTATTTCTGTTCAACTTACCATTTTTGGATTTTTTTCCTTTCCCTGTAACAATGGTCTCCAGGACAAATAGACAAATAGAGAGGTTAAACCTCCCCAGCAGGACACAGACAGCAATAAAAAGACAAGAGAGGGGTTCCAACTCCTCCATACTTTAATCAAAACCAAAAAAAGTTGGATTTTTATATATTTCAATCATAAATCTATGTGCATATTATCATGAATGAATGCAGTTTTTGTACCTGTTACTCTAAGTTCTAGCATAATACACATATTTGAAAATATGTGGTAAAGGATTAAAGATAATGATAATAATTGGTCATCAGTAACTTCTAGATTATTTTATACCCTCATACAGTACTACTAATTGATGGTCTTCATTTTGCTTCAGTGCTCAGGGTTCTGTTAAGTATCTTCAACCAAAGGTCAATGAAATTGTGCATTTTGTGCCGTCATTTTGTTGTCCTTGTTGCCCCTTTAAAATGCATAGCGTTCAAAGGTAAAATCATGCCAGGTCAAAAATGAAGAGTTTATGTCTGTGCTGGAACAAGCCCTCTCATTAATCGTTCTCAAGTGTAGTGCTCATCTGACCCTCAGCAGTTGCTTAACTCAAGAAAATATGTAGCTATTGGAATTCTCTGCTTCAACCATTGCAAGTATAGATTCTGTATTTTCAATTTCATTGATTTACTTGCATCTATGTACTTGTTCATCTTATACTAAGAATTTTTTTTTTAAATGAGAAAGTTCTGTATTGCTATGCAAGTTAGAAATCACCTGCAAGGCTATTTTATTTCCCACTTTCACAGCTAATTTTGGTATTTTCATGTATGAAAAAAATGTTTAATAATGTAGGATTTTTCTTTATTACCGACCTTTCAAAAACACAAAAAAATATTGCAGCTAAAGTGAACCGGTGGTTCGTTGGTATCTGCAGCTGTACTCTGGCATGGCTTTCTTAAATAGCCAGAACAAAACTGTAGGATTCACTTTTGTAACTGATACTGTCATAACTGATTATATCCAGCCACATGTGCTGTATGCTGGGGGTGATGTTTGACCACATTAAAAAGTCACAAAAAATTGGCATTGAAAAATTTCCCACAAACTCCAGACTGATTATCACACATGTGTTATTAGCTGCTCATACCTTGGTTTTACGGAACTGGAAGAATACTAATTCAATCAATGTTTCTGATTTAAAAACACTAGTCCAATGGAACTACACCTTTGAACCACTACTAGTTATTAATTCCTCAAAAGGTTCTCTCTTTGACAATATCTGGAAAATATGGACTGAACAATGTATGACCCAGTTACCACAGCTTACATGAACATTTATATATAATGGTCCTCTTATCTGTACCTGTATCCCAATATGGTTACTGCATACCGCAAATATGTGATCTAGATGCAAATTACTCAATGATGTTGACAAACAAACATAAATGTGTGTATATCATTTTTGTCTACCTATTTACTGTACTTGTATTGTATGTTCAATACTGAAAATCAATAAAAACTTATTGAGAAAAAAAAGCCACAAAAATGATATGCACCTTAAAGCTAAATTTCAGCCAAACAGTTAAGCTAACAGTTTTAGCTATCAAAGGCTTTTTATGTCTGCCTATCCAGTCCTCGGCTTTACACTACTCTACCACACATCATAGCCCTATCAGACAGTGAAGGAGACCTATTTTTCTCTGCTGCAGCTCACTAAAGCCTGGCACATATGGGACAAATATTGGCTGGTTTAACAGAAACCAGTCGGTATTCGGCCTGTGCTTACATCAGCCTGTCCGACAGAAGACTGCTTCTGCCAAATGGGCATATTGGAAAACTAGCATTTGATCAGCATCTGATCAGTGCTGGCAGCCAATGGCTATGATCAAAGACCAGTGTGTTCTAGGCGGGGAGAGGGCAGCTCCCCTGTCAGAACACAATAGCTCAGGGGGAAGATCACTGTACTAAGGTTAAATAGTTAGTACAGTGAGCTCCTCCCAAATTCCCAAGTTTTTTTTTTGTTCAGCCCCACTGGGTTAAAAAAAAAAAACTTAAAGTGTGTACCAGGCTTAACACTTAAAGGTCTTCTTCCCATCTCCAGCCAGTGACTAAATAGTGAGATGAGAATCAGCAGCAGTTTATCTCAATATCCCTCATTTCTCTTCTCCTATAATACTTTTGTACTGCAACACAATTGATTGGCACCTTGTGCTGATCCTCCCTCCCTCAATCTGAGCTCTACTGTACAGGGATTGCAAGAGGTTAATGCCAGGTCAATTTAAATACAAACACTGCTTGATTGAATACAGAGCTCCAATAATTTGTGTTTTTTATATCTGACTGAAGAAAAACAGCACCACATACAGTATATACCACTAAAATACAGTATCGTTTCATATCAGTCTGAATCTGCTATCTTTTAGACAAGATATAAGCACTGTGTTAATGACTGCCTAATTGGTCATTAATCAGCATGGGTATGCCAAAAGTGTGTGTTAAAGTGAAAACCTAAATTTGAAAAATAAAAAAGATAAAACGGTCTTCTACAGTTATTTTACCTCTTCCTGACCATGTTATGCAAATATGTGGTGGCAGATACAGTGGGAGCAGTGACTCCTACAGTTCTTGGTCACAGCTTCTAAACAGAAGTCAGTGTGATGGACTATTGATCATGTGACCACTTTGAGACCAATCACAGAGTCATGTGATCAGGATTCAGAAAGCTACTCCCCCTACCAGCATTAAAGCCCTTTTCAAGCACTGCCAAGAGCCAGTGGAATGGGGTTTAAGGGTTTAGAAAATTCTATTACAGATTACTACCTATGTTTGTTCTAGAAATATTGCAAATACCCATTTCCTATTAACTGTTGAAAATGTTTAGAATAAAAGATTATGAACTCGATGATCCTTGTAGCAACCCAGTGACTTGCAATTATAGGCACTTTTTAAAGTCCAAGTTGGATTCAATAGGCTAATTCTCTGGTGTCTAAACCTGCTGTTTAGCATGACAGCAGGTATGGATAAGTGTCTGGTATGTATTTTGAGGGGGTACCCCATGCAATAAAGCAAAACAACAGCAAAAAATAAACAAAGTGGGGTCCTCGTGACAATCCATTGAAAACATTAATCCCATTTAATATGTGAAATAAGCCAGCGGTTTGGCCAGAAAGTTATTAATTTAGCGGCAGCATGTCGGGTGGATGAACTAGCCAAAAATGGGCATTTTGTTTACCAGTTTGGGGAACCTTGAACAGCTAAATTTCACATCAAACCCTCTGTTGACATAAACTTAAAGCTCTTTCTGAGACTTTAGAACTTTGCCTATCCTCAAACCCTCTCTGTTCCACTCCAAGTGTGTACATTGATTTCTTTATCAGCTTTCTTCAATGCTACGGTCTTGTCTCTCAGAAGCCTGCCTGTAGGGATATGGCTGTTCAGTGATGTAGATATAGGGGCATACCTACATCCATAAAAAACAACCTTGACTCTCCTGCAAGGTTTTTACAGGCTTTGTGATGATTTCAGAAAGAGTAATAAAAGTTTTTTTTCTCTATAAAGGTACAAGGTAAAAGAAAATATCATTTTGGCATATGCTTTGGGGTGGGAGAGGGAGGTTTTGGGAGTAAATTTAGAAAAATCTCTGGTTTGCTAATGACGCCATCAATACATTCTATGGTGCATCAGGACACACATAGAAATATTCCAAATACAAATATAATTCACTCACATATACATTCAAACATAGTTTGCCCATCCGCATACAACATAATAGAGTACAATTACAAGTATGATTTGCCTATCGCACATAAAATTAAACAAGATTTGTCCATCAGCCTTTTTATTATCACTACACATAGGGAGAATCTTAGCTTTAAAATTCAGATGGATGAATGTCCTGCAAACATTTATTTTAAATATACCCTAAATTGATTCTCTTAAATATTAATTTGTCTGTTTTTTTATGTATTTATGTTATCAAATATGACAATTTTCAGATTTTAAACTTATAATGCCAATTGAAAAAAAAAATATTTGGTAACCTTTATTGCTTTTGGAAGTATTCACACATGTGTTTTCCATATGAATACAAAAGTGAAACTTAATTGTAATGGCAACATGCGCTTATATTCAGTTGAGAAACCATTTTGTATAATATTTTTAGTTTTGGTAAATACATGTTTTTCTCTTCCTCAGGGTATCTGCACCATGACTACAGCCTTCCTCCATTTTTTTTTCTTGGCATCATTTTGCTGGGTTTTGACAGAAGCCTGGCAGTCATATATGGCAGTGACTGGGAAAATTAGAACAAGGGTTATAAGAAAACGCTTTCTGTGCCTTGGCTGGGGTAAGTTTCTATATGAAATGAAGTATCTGTTGAAATCAGGTATATTGATTACATAACTTTAAAAATTATACTGACCAGACATAATCTATACTATGGTGTTTTACATATTTATGTAACATAAAAGGTCTACAGAGAAGAACAGTATGCAGCTGATACATACATACACACACGCATATATATATATATATATATATATATATATATAATAAAATAAATATATATATTTTGAAATTAGAATCCAGGGTTTGCCGAACTTCCAATGTATTGAACAAATGAAAGGACCCGATTGCACCTGTATAAGACTGGATTTCACCTTACTTGTTTTTAATAAATAAATAACCTAACAGTACTGGGGTCGGTTCAAATCCCAACCACGGCACTACCTGTCTATAGTCTGGATGTTCTCCCTGTGCCTGTGGTGGTTTCCTCTGGGTACTCCAGTACTCCTGGACACTCCAGTCCAGGGACTGATGTGAAAGTTCAATTAATGTGTAAAATGTTGCACAAATTGTAAAAAATAAATATATATATATATATATACAATATATATGTACAGCTTGTATAGCAGTGTAAATTTGTTGTCCCCTAAATAACTCAACACACAGCCATTAATGTCTAAACCACTGGCAACAAAAGTGAGTACATCCCTAAGTGAAAATGTTTAAATTGTACGCAATTAGCCATTTTCCCTCCATGGTGTCATGTGATTTGTTAGTGTTACAAAGTCTCAGGTGTGAAGGGGAGCTGGTGTGTTAGATTTGGTGTTATCACTCTCACTCTCTCATACTGGTCATTGAAAGTTCAACACGGCACCTCATGGCAAAGAACTCTCTGAGGATCTGAAAAAAAAAAAATTTTTGCTCTACATAAAGATGGCCTATGCTATAAAAAGATTGGCAAGACCCTGAAACTGAGCTGCAGCACGGTGGCCAAGACCATACAGTGGTTTAACAGGACAGGTTCCACTCAGAACAGACCTCACCATGGTTGACCAATGAAGTTGAGTGCATGTGCTCAGCGTCATATCCACAGGATGTCTTTGGGAAATAGATGTGTAAGTGCTGCCAGCATTGTTGCAGAGGTTGAAGGGGTGGGGGGTCATCCTGTCAGTGCTCAGACCTTATGCCGCACACTGCATCAAATTGGTCTCTATGGCTGTCATCCCAGAAGGAAGCCTCTTCTAAAGATGATGCACAAGAAAGTCCGCAAACTGTTTGCCGAAGACAAGCAAACTAAGGGCATGGATTATTGGAAGCATGTCCTGTGATCTGATGAGACCAAAATAAATGTATTTGGTCCAGATGGTATCAAGTGTGTGTGGCGGCAACCAGGTGAGAAGTACAATGATAAGTGTGTCTTTCCTACAGTCAAGCATGATGGTGGGAGTGTCCTGGTCTGGGGCTGCATGAGTGCTGCCGGCACTGGGGAGCTACAGTTCATTGAGGGAACCATGAATGCCAACATGTACTGTGGCATACTGAAGCAGGGCATGATCCCCTCCCTTCGGAGACTGGGCTGCAGGGCAGTATTCTAACATCATAATGACTCCAAATACACCTTCAAGATGACCACAACCTTGCAAAAGAAGCTGAGGGTAAAGGTGATGGACTGACCAAGCATGTCTCCAGACTTAAACCATATTGAGCATCTGTGGGGCATCCTCAAATGAAAGGTGGAGGAGCGCAAGGTCCACCAGCAACATCCACCAGCTCTGTGATGTCATCATGGAGGAGTGGAGGTCTCCAGGGACAACCTGTAAAGCTCTGGTGAACTCCATGCCCAAGAGGGTTAAGGCAGTGCTGGAAAATAATGGTGGACACGCAAAACATTGACACTTTGGGCCCGATTTTGACATTTTTACTTAGGGGTGTACTTCCTTTTGTTGCCAGTGCTTTAGACATTAATGGCTGTGTGTTGAGTTATTTTGAGGGGACAGCAAATTTACATGGTTATACAAGCTGTACACTCAATACTTTACATTCTAGCAAAGTGTAATTTCTTCAGTGTTGTCACATGAAAAGATATAATAAAATATTTACAAAAATGTGAGGGGTGTACTCATTTTTGGGAGATACTGTACATATACAGAATATTAAAGCAAAATGAATAGTATAATACTACTAAGCTATGTCATTGTATTATTATATGACTTTATGTCAAAATATGGAGATTTAAAGCATCTAATAAAGCATTAAACTATCTACATTAGTTTTTGTTTTTTTTTGTTTTTTTATACATATATGTTTATTAAAGTTTTCAAGATGTATGAAAGGTTACAGTATCATAGCTATAAAAGACGGCAATGTCTTACTGATATCAACCTTAAATTAAGAACAAAGGATGATAAATCTAAATCCAAAAAAATAAGCAAAGTCAGGCCAAATACAGCAGTTGTGTGAAATAAAAGAAAACAAAATCATAATCAGCAATGAGAGAGGTTAGGGACAAGGGAGAACTAGGAATTGAGAGGGGGTGATGGCTCAGGTGGGGACAAGGGGACTTGAAAGAAAACATCAGGGCATAAGTGAAGGGGTACCATTTTCAGACTGATCCCAAGCCTCCCAAATTTTTATTGAATTGTGGTAAAGTGTTATTGGGTAAAGTGGTGAGATACTCAAAACTGTGGATTTCAGTTATAATATTCAAAATTAGAGAAGACGTGGGCGGTTCCGCTGATAGCCAACACATCGGAATGGCTCTTTGTCCAGCCAATAGGCAATGGGAAATAATCAGCTGCTTGACCATTTTTTAAAGGCCTGGGAAGGGGAGGCCCACAGGCAATGTAATAGGTCTAACGGTAGAGGTACATTAAGCAGAGCTTGAAGAATGGACATCACATAGCCCAAAAGGGTATCAATTAAATTCGCCAGAAAACATGGAGATGTGAACCTATATCTGTTCCACATCACCAGCATAATTGAGAAATTGAGGAGTCATGGCGATGTAGAACTTCAGGGGTTCTGTACCAAAACATTAATATCTTGACAGCAGTCTTTCTCTGTGCCACATATCTGGATGACTTAGAAACAGATGTCCATATATTTTCTCAACAAGGGAGGAGTATGGACCTTTGTAAAGCATGAGTCCGTTTTTGCATGTAGGAATGGAGATCTGCAGTGAGGGGGCTGGCTTCATGTAGTAATTTATATATGGAAGAAATGAAATGGAGCTGATAAGGGCCCTTGGCACAGGTATATTCGATTTGGTAGGTCTGTCCTATATGAAGGATGGGGGTATGAGAAATAGTACCTACTTTGAATATAGGAGTAATGCAGTTGTTTAGGGATATGATATTTTGTCTGCAAGTCCCAAAAGAAAGCAGCTTACAAGATGTAGGATTAACAAAGTGACAGAGCTGAAACAAGGTGACTTGAGCCCAGGAAGCCATATGCCAATAGGAAGTGTTCTAAGGGGGTTAAAGAGCAAATTAGAAAGGGGACATGGTGAAGAGAGAGATAGAGTATCTCTTATAATTAGTTTGCCAAACTTGCATAGTAAACAACATAGAGCTAAACAAAAATGTTTCAAAACAATATCAGTATGGAAAGAGGGAGACACTACCAGAGAACAGGGATGCATGGTATAGAGAGAACCCATTTCAATTCCTGACCATCTATTAGGAGCATATTGGCTTGACCAAGAGGCTATGGTGCGTAAGTGTGTAGCATAATAATATTTAATGATATCAGGGGCCCCCAGACCCCCATGAGTTTAGAGGAAGAACACTACAGAGCTAGCAGTATGGTGGGCTTTGTTGTGCCAAATAAAATTAAGGAACCATCATTGGAGAATTTTAAGCTGGGACATAGGTATAGGGACAGGCAAAGTCTCAAAAAGGTAGTAATTTAGGTAGTATAGATATTTTCAAGACATTTATCCTACCCAGCAATGAGATAGGGTATACGTCCCATTATTTCAACATGCTATGGATGTCTTTGAACTGGGGAGCATAGAGGGAAACAAGGTCTGCTTATCTCTTGTAGGGGATAACACAGCATTGAAATCTCCTCCAACAATCATGAAAGGTTAAGAAAAACATTGTAATATCCCAAAAACCAAAGTGAGGAATATACCTGACCAAAGTTTGGGGCATAAACATTCATAAAGGGGGGAGGAGTTGGCCAGGTAGTCACAAGACAGGATCACATAGTACCCGTGGGGGTATAAGTGGGGGAATTTTACCCATATAGGGCAGGAGTGCCTAATAAAAAATACTACCCAGCCTTTCCAGTGGAATCTGAGGCTATGTAAGTGGTAGGGAAATATTTTGAGGCAAATTTAAATGAAAATGAGTAAAAATATATCTATGCTAGGAACCAGGACAAGCAGCAGCTGTACACTATAACCCAGATACCAGGCACAGTAGCAATATATAATGAAAAGTGCAGCACTAAACACTTAAAGTGCAATCAGTGCAATCACACAAGATACATAATTGATAAAAAAAAACTTGAATAAATCATCAACCTAAGAGTGTTTTAATAAAGTGCTATTAGTGCAATCAGATACACATGATCAGTGAAAATGTGCAAAAAGTGCAAATTGAACTCTTAAATGAGTTTCAAATACATGTGATAATGAAGTATTTCATATAGATAAAGTGCAGTATTGTATAAACAAAATTGATGCAAAGTTCATATAGCTGGAGTCCATTAAGGAGATCCCATAGAGAATAGATGTGTTGAAAATAATGATCAAACACTCAACGGTGTGACACCCACCACCAATGACTGAAATGAAGGCTTACCAGAAAGACAGCAACCCCTCCTTACTCAGGGAAGTCACACAGCGCTTGGTCGGATCTATTATCCACTGCATATCCTCTCCAGTGACCACAACCAACATATGCCATAAGGCTCACAACAAGCCAGGAAACAGTATCAAAAAGACCAGTAAGTTTGATGCCGGAGTATATATGAAACAAAAAAACTCCACATAGTGTAATACTGCAATGCCATCTAATTTATTTAACCACTTGCCGACCACCGATCGGCAATTGACGGCGGCAAAGTGGCTCCTTCCCTCAAATCGCCGTCATACGACGGCGGCTGCGGGAACGTGTATAGTGAGCGCGCGCGCGCCGCCGGAGGCGCGCCCGCGCGCTCACTGTGTCCAGGGGGGCCAGGGAGCAGGTGCAGCGGCTTCGATTGCCGCCGGCCACCCGCGATGCCCCCCCCGGAGCGAATGAGCGGAGGTCCGTGTATGTAAACACGGACCTCCGCTCTGTGTGAGGGGGAAGGGCTGTGATCACAGCCTTCCTTTACGTGAAGGCTGTGACCACTTCCCTTCCCCTGTTAGGGCATCCCCCATACAGTTAGAACACGCCCAGGGAACATAGTTAACCCTTAGCGCGCCCCCTGCAGGTTAACCCCTTCACTGCCAATGGCATTTACACAGTAATCAGTGCATTTTTATAGCACTGATCGCTGTATAAATGCCAATGGTCCCAAAAAAGTGTCAAAATGTTCCGCCATGTCCGCTGAAATATCGCAGTACCGCAAAAAATCGCAGATCGCCGCCATTTTTAGTAAAAAATAAAAAAAAATTAAAAACCCCAAAAATGAATTCTCATCATCCGTAAACGCGACCACTTTTGCGCAAACCAATCAATAAACGGCGATTGCGATTTTTTTATCGCAAATATGAGGAAGAATATAAATCGGCCAAAAACGGTGAAAAAAAATGTTTTTTTATATTTTTTTTTTGGATTTGTATTTTAGGAAAAAGTAAGAAATTTGGGTTTTTTTGCAAAATTGTCGCTCTTCTTTTGTTTATAGCGGCGATCAGAAATGACGCAGCGGTGATCAAATACCACCAAAAGAAAGCTCTGTTTGTGGGAAAAAAAGGACGCAAATTTCGTTTGGGTACAACGTCGCACGACCGCGCAATTGTCAGTTAAAACGACGCAGCGCTGAATCACAAAAAGGGCTCCGGTCCTAAAGCTGGAAATCCTTCCGGTCCTTAAGTGGTTAAAAAAGTATTCACTTACATGAAGTAATAAAACACTGGCTTCTCAACATCCAAACAAATCAGTTTCCCTTATGCAAAATGGCCATATAGTGATCGTGCATGCGCAGTATCGTGTGTATGTGACGGACCCGCTGATCATTTCATCATAAATGACGTCATCAGGAGTACGTACACACGTCCAGAACTGCACTATAAATACTTAATCAGATGATGAGGAAGCATATTCATTGGTTAAACCAATACACCCATTAGTAAAAACATGTGTCCCTCATTCATAATCAGTAATCCCTCCCATTAGACCAAAGGGACTGAATACACAATGCCACCTTTGGGCAAAAGTGAGAATGGTCCAAAAAAGGCATACAGATCCAAAATTGTGTGATATATAATTAAAAGCCAATGTGATTCCTCGTCATTCGCCAGGTCAATTAATATAATATCAATTCAATTGCAACATTAGAATAAATAAAATATGAAAATCATAATAAAGCATAAAAAAGTGTATATGTGCAAAACATATGTGGGGCGCACTACATGAATGCTACATATCAGATTGAGGGAACATATAGCTAATATTCAAAAGGGTTTTGACAAACATAATGTGTCTAAGCACTATGATTTGAAACATAACAGGGATTCTAAGGGCACTACTTTTATAGCTCATGAAAAATATGTCCCCCACTGGTGTGGAAGTAATGGGAAGAGGAGTATCTCTGGTGCTGAAACCAACTGGATTTACAAATGATGTAAGTTCAAAGCTTTTTTTAATAAATTAGATGCTGTTGCAGTATTACACTATGTGGAGTTTTTTGTTTCATGTATACTTTGGCATCAAAGTTCCTGGTCATTTTTATACTGTTTCCTGGCTTGTTGTGAGCCTTCCAGGCATATGTTGCTTGGGGTCACTGGAGAGGAGATTCAGGCCTCCCTCTAGTGGATCATAGATCCAACCAAGCGCTGTGTGACCTCCCTGAGTAAGGGGAGTCACTGTATTTCTGGTAAGCCTTCATTTCAGTCTGTGGTGTTGGGTGTCACACTGTTGGGTGTTTGATCATTATTTTCAACACATCTCTTCTCTATGGGATCTCCTTAATGGACTCCAGCTACATAAACTTTGCATCAATTTTGTTTATACAATTTTGCACTTTATATGAAATACTTCATTACCACATTTATTTGAAATTCATTTAAGAGTTTATTTTGCACTTTTTATACCATTTCACTGATCATGTGTATTTGATTGCACTGATAACACTTTATTAGAACACTCTTAGGTTGATGGTTTATCTAAGTTTTTTATCAATTATGTATATTGTGTGATTGCACTTTAATTGTTTAGTGCTGTACTTTTAATTACATAAATTTAAATGAACCCCAGGGCAGAAACGTGTTTCCTGATCCAGTCCACGCCCCAATGACCAGTGGGCGGGCCCCTACTGACCTCACCCCCACCTGTGATGTAGGAAGTGTGATATAAATTGGAAGCTCAAAACACAGCAAGTTAGGCTCTGATGAAGAGGCTACGGCCTTGAAACGCGTTAGCCATTCCATCCAGGCCACCAGTCGGAGACAGTTGACGGTGGAACCTTTGTCTTACTGTTTTTGCGTATTGCACCAAGCTGTTTGTGAGTATGTTTTTATGCTTTTAATTAAACCACATCATCAAGGATAATGCGCTAGGCCAGTGCGCCCCTTTGTGCCTCTCTGTATGTAGTATAGCAGGGGCTGTGGAAAGTGTGGTCTTGACCGGAGCTCATCTAGCTCAGTCCTTTAATTACCTACATTTTTTTTTACTGTTAATCTGGCGCACATGGAGTTAATCCATGCTAACACAGGAAAAACATGCAAAGAACATGTAGATTGTATTCTTGGTTTGAATTGCTCTCAGATGTCCAGCCCAGGGCAAAACATGACAGTGCTGCCCTGTAAGTGACAATCAATTACTATGAATTGATATCCTGCTCTAGATGGAATGTGTATAAACCATAATTAAATATTAATGTGTTATGACACCAATCTTGTGCATAAATTGCTTTTGTGCAAAACCAATATGTAAACAATTATGTGAAAAAAATTAAAGTGTAATAGTATGTAATGAATGGGTTGCCGCTCTATAAAGTACTTGTGCTTTAAATGTGTAAACAACATAAGAGTGCTACCCAGTGCAACAGTGCAAATTCATTAAAACCATTGGTAACTACAATCAATAAAAATATTAGAATTATATGAAAATAAGTTCCATAAATAATGTCCATAGAACTGCAATAATAAATGTCATAAATTTCAAATCTTCTTAGTTCATTTGATTGTGCAGTGTAAAGTGCCCAGTGTGGGAAGAAAAACAGTCTGTGACGTCCGTGTCCCCTCTGTATGTCCACTCACTCACCAGATTTCCAGGACTCCCATCTCAGGAGTCACAAGCGCTTTTCTTTTAATTTTAATGTTTTATTAAGGTTTTGAGATACAGAAAATACACAGTACAGCTTCCGAGTCTTGGCTTATACAAGTGGTGATATATATATAACAATTGCTTTGTTAATTAATTAGACATGGAGGTGGAGCCCGTTTGTGGACCATCAAAAGCCATATAGATAGACCGTGGAAAGTATGGTTGAAGTGCATTGATTCTCCTAGGGGAATAAGGAGCGTCTCCAGACTACCCCACCACCCCATATGGGAACAAACTGTGGTGGAGTAGGGTCGCGTCCCTCCCTATGCTCATACAAGTTAGATACTTAAGCAATTTTCTCGAGTGTCTAGGCCTAATACATTCTGTTATTTCGATTTAAGGCTTGTTGATCCGCTTCAGAGCTACCTCTGCAATATTTCCATTTAATGGTCTATCATATTCTAACATGTCTGAGTCCAACATCTAAAAAGGAATCTAATATTTCCTAGTCTGTTGCTGAAGGAAAATGTTCCGGGAGTTGAACTAAATTCAAAAAGAGGGGGATCTAATCTAGGGAGAAGAACTTTAACAGTACACTTGGTTAGCAGATTACATAGATCAAGATAACCTGGGAATCCATACGTTCTCAATTGGATACTTTACAGGATGTTAGTCAAATTATTCTTTTTAATCCAAAGTTCCCATTGGCGTTTGAAAGCTGCCTTTGTGCCTCGTGTGCACGCTAATATATGTTCATAATAGCAGTTTGTGTTCACTCTGAAAATTACTTCCATTGTTGATGGAGCTGTATTCTTCCTCCAGTAGCTCATTATGGTGAGCCTGGCCGATATGTGTTGCTATGGTTCTGCTATTTACTGGGAATCGCCCAATGTGAATTCCCAGTAACGCCAGTTCAGGGGATGGGCATGTTATAACGCCGGTAACCGATGATATTAGTTGGAAAATAGATTTCCAAAAGCTAATTATAGATTTGCATTGCCGTAATGTGTGTAGCAAGTTACCCTCTTGCCCGCAATCCCGCCAGCATTTCGAAGAGACGTTGCTATACATTTTTGACATACGAACTGGTGTGAGGTACCATCTGTATATTATTTTGTATATGTTTTCCCAGTGGGCCACGCTATGCGTGGCTGCTATGTTATACTTTATCGCTTGTTGCCATTCTTGTTCGGTGTAGGTGCAGCCCATGTCCTGTTCCCATTTTTTGATGGGAGTATCATGTTTTAATGAGGTGGTAGGTTGAAGGAGGTAATAGATGAGGGAAATACCCTTCTTGTGCTTAGGTGGCAAGTGGAAAAAATCCCAGATCTCTTTATTTACCTCTATGTAGTTAAGTGCTAGTGAATTCGTAAGATGCTTAATTTGTAGGAGTTTGTAACTATCTTTCAACTTTATTGTTTCTGGAATTTCAGTGAGTGTAGAGTAACTTTGCTCCCTCCAGGGTTTGGTAGACAGGTTTGGAATGAGGAATTCAAAGGTTGATAGTGGGAGGTCATAAATATTGATTTTAATACTTTCCCTTTTATACGTGTGTAGATGGCCCCAGGCCTGTAAAGATGCTGAAATAGAAGGATGGCTTGGAATATGAATCGGAGTGTTGAAAAGTTTAGCTATAAGCAAATCTTTTAGATTTTTACCCTGAATCAGATTTATTTCTATTGTGGCCCATAAGCTGTCCTGGGGTTGTTGGACCCATTTCTTTACCTGGTCTAGTATTGCCGCATAATAGTAATCTTTTATTCTAGGGACCCCCATGCCTCCAAACTTTTTGTGTCTGGTTAGTATTGAAAAGGAAATCCTTGCTCTTTTGCCACCCCATATAAATGAGCACAGCATTTAATTGATCTTGTGGAAGAAGCAGGATGGCAGGGTTAATGGAACCGTTCTGAAAATATAAAGTATCTTTGGCAGTACTATCATTTTGAATGATGCCATCCTCCCCATCCATGAGATTTCCTGTTTCCCTAAGTGTGATAGGTCAGTATTGACGGTATTAAGCAGTTTTTTGTAATTGGCCTCATATAGTTTGTTGGAGTTTGCTGTCAAAGTTATCCCTAAATATTGGATTCTATCGTTCTCCCAATAGCATGGCAGTATTTGTTTCATCTTAGTTGTTATTTTGTGGTCCATATTAGTCGTTAGAGTCTGGCATTTGGCTACATTTATCTTATAGTAAGATACTTCACCGTAGGTCTCTATGATATTATTGATCTTGGGTAAAGACGACTCGATATCTGTGACAGACAGGATAACGTTGTCTGCAAACAAGCCTATTTTGTGCGACTTTTCAGCTACTTGAATCCCTTTTATCGATCGTGAGTTTCTAATAGCCTCTGCAAACGGCTCCATGACCAGGGTAAAAATCATGGGTGACAAGGGGCACCCCTGTCTAGTGCCGTTAGTGATTTTAAATGCGTCCGAGAGTGCACTGGAGGTATACACGTGCGCTGATGGATTGGAGTATAGCGCTAAAATGGCAGAGAGAATAAATCCTCTGAGTCCAAATTTAATAAGGTCGCTTTGTAAATACCCCCAGTGCACTTTATCAAAAGCCTTCTTGGCGTCTAGTGCTATGAAAGCAGTAGGAAGATTTCGGCTTTCAGCAAGTCTCAAAAGGTTGTTGAGCATTCTACGGGTGCCGTCCGCTGCCTGTCTGTTAGCGACAAAGCCTACTTGGTCGGGATTTATCAGTCCGGGTGTCACTTTAGCCATTCTATTAGCGATCACTTTCGCATAAATTTTTAGATCCAAATTTAAAAGGGAGATCGGCCTAAAATTTTGTGGGGAGGTTGGGTCTTTACCCGGTTTAGGAAGCGTAACTATGTACGCTTTCAACATTTCGTCCGGTATTTTATTTGAGTGAGCAATCTGATTCAGGGTTTTCATTAGGTAGGGAGTTAGGGTATCTACGAAGGCCTTATAATATTCTGCTGACAACCCGTCCGGGCCTGGGGATTTGTTAGGGGGTAAGTTGTGTATAAGTGACTTAATTTCTTCCTTGGAGATAGGTTTATTGAGGCTATCCTGCATCTCAGGGGAAAGTGTGGGAAGGTGGATCTGGTCTAGAAATTTTTTGATGCCCTCTGCAGATGGTTGGGGGGTAGTTTGGTCATCCCTAAGGTTATATAGTGCACTGTAATATTTCATGAAACTGTTCGCTATTTCTTTGGGGTGAGTTATTTTGGCACCTGTCTTGGGGTCTATTAGGAAGTTTATTCTCGATTTTGCCTGCTGCTGCTTAACTTGCTGGGCTAGTTTTTTTCCCTGCTTTGTTGCTTGATGCGTAATACGTGGCTTTTAGGTACTTGGCATTATTTTCAAATTGGCCTAGTAGTAGATTTTTAAATTCCATTCTACACTTCTGGAGTTCACTAGTTACAAGTGGGTCTGTTGACTTCTTATTCGATTGTTCGAGCTGTTGAATTTTAAGTAGTAGTGCTTCCGTGCCGCGTGTTTTTTGTTTTTTCTCTCTTGCTGCAATTTGCAGAAGAACACCCCTAATATAAGCTTTATGAGGGCACCAAGTGATTGGTTTATATATATCCTCAGTGTCATTAATTCGGAAGAACTCCTCTAGGTGGTTTTGGACCTTTTCTCTGTGGCTGGCTCGATTGAAGATTTTTGTATTGTTTCTCCATAAGAGTATAGGGGAAGTGTTGGATTTTTCTTCTATTTCAATCATGATGGGGGCATGGTCAGACCAAGATATGGTACCTATCACAGCCTTTTTGGTCATGTGTAGTGTGGGTAAGTCGGCTAAAAATATGTCAATTCGCAAGTATGATTTGTGTGGGTTGGAAAAAAAGGAAAAATCTTTTTCGATGGGGTGGAGGCACCTCCACACATCAAATAATTTTTCGGCATGGAGAATGGTTTGTAGGGTGTGTTTAAACTGTTTTTTGGGGGGCTTACAATCTTCATTACTGTCAGCCACCGAGTTGAAGTCCCCCACCAAGAGGAGATGTCCCTTACACATGGATTTAACTTTCCTTATTAAGTTTCTAGCAAAAGTAATCTGACCCTGATTTGGGGCATAGATTGTTACCAGTGTATATAGAACATTATTCAATGTGCATATCAAAATAATATATCTCCCTTTCGGGTCAGTTATAACCTTATGCATCGTAAAAGCCACGGAGTTTCTAATTGCGATCAATACGCCATTGTGCTTAGTCCCTGCATTAGCGAAGAATGTATTTGAAAAGAGTCTGTGTGTGCATTTGGGAGCTTTGTCGGTTGCAAAATGAGTTTCTTGTGCTCACAGCACGTCTCCTTTTAGTTTTATTGCCTCTTGCCACATCAGTTGGCGTTAGAATGGGCTGTTGAGCCCTTTAACATTCATCAAGACAGTTTTAAGGACCATCTCCCCTTCTCATCGCGTTTGGTAGCTTGTTCCACTTTGAAGGTATAGGGTTAAAGGGGTTCAGGTAATATAGCCAGATTGAATGGGGTAGAAAGGCTGTGCCCGCATATATAGATAGACCATTTTACATTGGTGGATCCGGGAGTGGCAGACAGGTAGTAGAGTGAAAACAATGTAGTGAATGATTGAGCGTCATATGAATTAGTCAGGTTACCAATTTCAGGTTGCCAAGTGTAACTGTTACAAACTGGAATAAACAAGTGTACTTTAAACAGCAAACAACAAAAAAGAAAAAAAGGAACTGATAAGAAAGAGGTCAGAGCCAGCCCTGGGGCTCTAGGGTAAATGAACATTCACTTTACCTGGGGGCACCCCTTCCGGACCCGCATGGTCGGGAAGGAACTCCTCTGAGTCTTGGACTGTTATTAGGGTGTACATTCCTGGACCGTCTTAAGTATGATGAGCAAGGTTTTTCTTCTGGGATTTCTTGGCCAAGGGCTGCGACCATTCTTTGTTCAATCTGGCGGGCTCAGTCGGGGTTTCTTGGGGTAAAATTCCCCATTCTTCTAAGTATCGTAGACCTGCTTCCAATGATAGGATGTTCACAGATTTGTCTTTGAATGTCACTGATAATTTTGATGGGGTCCCCCATCTGTATATGACTAAGGCCTTAGTGATTGTTATCAGTTTTTTTTCGGTGCTGGATTGTGGCTTGGGAGAGATCAGTGTACAAGGATATTCCTGTGAATTTGCCCGGAAGTTGTTGAATTTTCCTCATAGCTTTCATGGCCGCCTCCCTTACATGAAAATAATGAATTCTGGTGAGGACGTCTCTTGGGGTAGTATCTGGGAGAAATGAGGGTTTGGGCAGTCTGTGCACCCTGTCTATGATTAGCTCCATCTCGCTGGCTTCCGGGAACCAATTCATGCAGTAGAAGGCGAAGGAAGCCATTTAGCTCCGGGGCCGTTACTGACTCCGGGACCCCGCGGAACTTAATGATGTTTCTGCTGCTGCGGTCCTCCATGTCCGCAAGCTTAGCGGAGACCCTTTGTAACTCTTGTTGTTGTTCTTTGTATGCATCAATTAGTGTATTATGTGCTGAGTATGCGTCCTCCATCTTATTTGCAACGTGTATCACTCTTTGTTGTAGATTCTTTATGGAAGAGTTAATTGGCTGTAGCATATTCATCATATCAATATGCAGTGAATCTCTCAGTGAGATCAACATTTCCTTCATATTGGCCATTGTCATAGGCTGCTGTGAGGAAGGGAATTGTTCTAATGGAGTTTGTATGGGATGTTCCTCATTGCAATCCTCCATGTCAGATTCTATCTCCTGAGTCTCCCCCTTGGCCTTTTTATGCTTAGCAGGGCTACGTGTGGTAGGGCTGTCAGGTGGAGATGTCACACATGAACCTGCAGTGCTTTTGCATATCGCTGTGTGCACCGAAGCCGCTGAGCTAGCATCTGACGCACTGTCTTCCTCCTCAGCAGGCCGCAAGGTGGAGCCGGCGCCATCTTGGTACACCTTCCCTCCAGCAGGAACGAAGAAGTCCGTTAGTTTCTGCGGATTGGAGCGCTGAGGACCTCTCTTGTGGACCGCACCAAGTGCCGCTGCCTCTGTAGTTGCCATAGCGGTGTTTTTTGTGTGCCTCTGTCGCTGTGGACATCGCTGGACGGTTTATAGGAGCTGGAGTTCTTCACTCCACAGCTGTCTCGTTCGCTGGCCACGCCCCCCACAAGCGCTTTTCTTAAAGATGTGGTTAGATTCTGTAGTTCCACAACTATATATCTCAAATGACCAAGACCTGCATCACGGGAATGTAATAACACTTTCTTTCTGGTCTGCTGGGATCTGTGGTTCCACAAGTGATGATCCAGGAAGGAGCATGGAATGTTCTCAGCAAGACATCATAAGGTTTGAATGAAAGGCAGAAGGAGTAATATAGTGTAAATCCGCTTTAATTTAGAATAAAAACAAGCAATAACCACTTACATTAAAATTGCTGTAAAACATCTAAAAAAAACAGAAAAACAGAACCAGAAGTAGCCAACTACTTGTGTTCCACCTTCCAGAAATGGCGTCACCACCCACAGTCATCTGACATGTTTCGTCCCGCCCACAGGACGTTATTAAAGGATTATTGGGCGGGACGAAACGCGTCAGTGACTGCGGGTGGTGACGTAATTTCTGGCTGGTGGAACGCAAGTGTTTGGATACTTCCGGTTCTGTGGTTTTTTTAGATGTTTTACAGGAATTTTAATGTGAGTGGTTATTATTTGTTTTTCTTCTAAATTAAAGGGGATTTACACTATATTACTCCTTCTACCTTTCATTAAAACCTTATGATGTCTTGCTGAGAGCATTCCATGCTCCTTCCTGGATCATCACTTGTGAAACCACAGATCCCAGTGGACCAGAAAGAAAGTGTTAAGTTCCCGGGATGCAGGTCTTTTTCATTTGAGATTTCATTGCACCTCACCCCTGAAATATAGTTGTTGAACTACAGAATCCAACCACATCTTTAGGAAAGGTGCTTCTGACTCCTGTGATGGGAGTCCTGGAAATCTGGTGAGTGAGTAGGCACACAGAGGGGAGCACGGATGTCACAGACTGTTTTTCTTCCCACACTGGGCACTTTACACTGCACAATGAAATGAACTAAGAAGATTTGAAATTTATGAATTTTATTATTGCAGTTCTATGGACATTATTTATTGAACTTATTTTCATATAATTCTAATATTTTTTATTGATTGTAGTTACCAAGGGGTTTGATGAATTAGCACTGCTGCACTTGGTAGCGCTCTTATATTATTTACACATTTAGTGCTGTCCTATAGTGTATGGAATTTCTTATATAGAAACATGAACACTTGAAATGATGTCTATATCAACCAATAAGAACATAGCTACCATGTGTTTGCAATGCATAAAAAAAATGAGAAAATACATCTTAAAGAGCACCTGAACTGTGGAGGCTGAGATCAACAAATGTCTGGCAGAGAAATAGGACTAGTCACCAGAATTGCCTTTCATTCCCTTGCAGCTTATCTTTTCTCCATTATTGACTTACCATGCTTGCGTCTCTGCGTGGAGGCAGCCATCTTGGTATGGGCAAGATTTTGCTTCCTCATGTCAGAGCTGCCCCCAGATGACTGGTGATCTGAATCTGCTGTGATAAGTTCAGAGAATGAATGAGGCAGAAGCAGGGAATTTCTTGCATTGCAGCTTGCTCTCCAGTAAGGAGAATAATGAGCAGCACAATAATGGCATCACCAAATTTGACTCAATTCCCACAATCAGGAATACAGTGCCCTAGATCTCACACTGCAATTAAGACACAAGACTCAAAAGCAACAAGACATTTCTCAAGGTATTGCTTAGTCACAATTAACAATTGTAGAGCCTTTACCATAGCAAATCTTCAGTTTTTGAGTTCAGATCCAGTTTAAAGCTATATATGAAAGTGCTATGCAACACAGATACTATGCCTTTTCCCTTTACCTTTCTCTTTTTTTCTGATAAAGTCATAAAATGTGCTATATACATACCTTGCATTTTGTGTAAGTAACTGTATTTCATGTAAAAACATTTTGTTTGCTGTTTGCTTTCACTGTTCAGTATATAAACTTTCAGGTTTTGAACTGGGCTTTTCAGCTGTGAGACTTCCTGGATTCTCTATTATCTACCTTTGTGTTTGCTAACAAAATGAAAGACTGCAGGATCGCACACATAATAGAAAACTGCAATATCATTCTGACCTGCTGATTATATTGATTACATCACACCAAGCTCAAAATAAATGTAGTCAATTTGCTGGATAAAACATTACTCAAGGTCAATAAGCCCCATTTTGAAGCTCACACGAGTTGACTACGTGTCTTTTGCAGTTTCACAGATATAGTAGATCATGTATACCACTTGCACATATGAACATTGATGCGTTTTATGGTCCAACATTTAAAAATACATTTGTACACACTATCAAGTAAAAAGACATGGAAAATTACTGCAATATAGTTTACAGTTGGGCTTTGTATAAAAATAAAAAAATAATAGTTGTAACCTAGCAACCTCTATATAATTTATCCACTGCAGAAATCTAACAGCATTTGAAAAATACACTGCACCATAAATTATTCATTTCTGGCAAATAGATGGCCACATCTGCACTGCTCATATATCATTTAATACAATGCATTGTATAGCTAGATCATTACTAAAAATGCATTTGTAACCAATTCATAAGCACATTAGTCACCTTAAAATCTGTTCCATAAATAATTCTGTATTCAGGCATATGCAAGAGGCCCATAACACATTTATGGCTTCAGTCTATATGGTTGTTAGGCAGGTATTGTTATGGCTTCAGCATTTGGGTCTGGTCCCACCTATGCTTCTGGTGGTTCCGTGTGAAAATATGGGAGCTGCTAGCAATTCTTTGCAGCACATTTTTAAAAATAGATATTAGCAGTAAACCCTGGGAATTAACATTTTGCAATGTTACCAAGGACATAGCAAGACATAGCGTGAGTGGGTATGTCAAGCACCACATCAGTAAAGTGTATGTAGAAAATAATTCAGAATGTAGAATATGGGACTTTAACAGAGCTTAAACTTCTCTTACTCAGATGTGTAAGCACTGTTAAAGTCCCATATTCTACATTCTAAATTATTTTCTATAAACATTTTGCAAAATGTTAATGGTTTTAAAGCCCATCTAAATGTTTAGTTTACATCAGCTACATACATTGCAGGTGTCTCAAATAGAGTTGAGCGAACATCTGGATGTTCGGGTTCGGCGGGTTCAGCCGAACTTCGCAGAAACGTTTGGGTTCGGTACCGAACGTTACCCGAACTTGACCCCGGACCCCAAACCACATTGAAGTCAATGGGGACCCGAACTTTTCGGCACAAAAATGGCTGTAAAAAAGTCCTGGAAAGTGCTAGAGGGCTGCAAAAGGAAGAAAAATGGGAGATGTTATTAGATCCGCAATCTGTCCCTCAAAGCAGTAGTAATCTCTACCTAGTCCAGTATCAGATCGTTCTGTAATTTGTTTGTTCTGTAATGCAGGATGAGAGATCGTTCTGTAATCAGACTGTTCTGTAATGCAGGATGAGATGTTATTAGATCTGCAATCTGTCCCTCAAAGCAGTAGTAGTAATCTCTACCTAGTTATTAGATCTGCAATCTGTCCCTCACAGCAGTAGTAGTAATCTCTACCTAGTTATTAGATCTGCAATCTGTCCCTCACAATCTGTCCCTCACAGCGCCGGCAGCATCCTCTCCCTACACTAACCTGAGAGCATATGACATGCAGCACTGTGACTCCAGCCTCATATAGAGTCTGGGTCACATGATGCACTGGCCAATCCCAGCCATGCCATTAGTAGGCATGGCTGTGATGGCTTCTAGGGAAAAGCAGTTAAACGCTTGTTGATTGGCTGCCCTTCAACATGCGTGATAAAATACCAGAACCCAGACCCCGAACTCAGACTTTTTCTCAAACGTTCAGGTTCGGGTTCGAGACCCGAAAGTTCGGTATGGACCCAAACTTTACAGTTCAGGTTCGCTCAACTCTAGTCTCAAACCAAAATATGTGTAAATACTTACAGCCACAGCCTTAGCAGAAAGGCTGTTTTCTACTCATGCTGTGGCTGTTCATAAGAAAGTTAACTGTATGACTTTGCACACCTTTGATGCACCTAAAATATATTTAGTCTGAAAGTTCACCTGGGCTTTAACATAGATGATTCAATGGGTAATTAGACACTTGTACCTTTATTATTATTATAATACAGGATTTATAGCGCCAACAGTTTGCGCAGCGCTTTACAACATTATTGCAGACAGTACAGTTACAATCTCACTGCATGATAGAAAATGTAATTTCTCATAGCAGCACAGTAAGTGGATGTGATTTATTCACCTCTATAATAACTCCCTCGAGTGTCTGGCCATAGCTGCTTTTTGTAAATGTTTTTGAAGGTACTGTATTTTTCTGCTGAATAATGCAGTTGTATTGTAAAAAAACAACAGTTTTTTTAAGTACATATCTAAATGAACTTACCAAGAAATTTTAATTGTATTCTGGACTTCAGCTTTAATGAATGTCACTGCTTTATATATAAGCACCTGTATGTTTATCTAATTAATATAGAGCTCCAGGAAAGGAAATGACTGGAAATGTTTGCAGCAGGAAGATAACTGCATAAATACCATGATGAAGATTTTAACTTTTTTGTCCAATATTAAAAATGTTTTAACCGGAATCTTGCTTACTAAATATCTTGATTATAATATGGTGGTATATAATAATTATTTTACAATGTCTAACGGAACAAAACATAGAAAAGCTGTGGGGAAAAGTTATTTTTTGATGACACTGTCATTTGTTTTTTAGGCTTGCCAGCATTAGTTGTGGCCATATCAATGGGCTTTACCAAAGCAAAGGGATATGGAACACCACACTAGTAAGTTATGTGACTATTAGTTATTAACTTTAACTTTTATAGCTATATTAATCATTTCTGACTCACTTTTAAACCAACTGAAGAAAATTTGTATGAATCACGGTGGCTTTGCAAATTGCCCGTTAGTTTAGGGTTATGCAGCCACTAGAGGCCTATTCACTTTTTTATGTTTTTTTTTTTTTCCTGTGATGAAGATTGTAGAGAGAAGGGAGGAGCAAAAATGTATTAATAATTCAATACTTGCACTTATATTTTGTAAGACACTTGCATTAGTCATTTGTTAGATCTCTCTGAGCTATAGATAAGTATACTAAAGGGTATTCTAGCTTTCTTAGAAATGCACATCATTTTCTTTTTTCATTTTATTTTCAGTTGCTGGCTGTCACTTGAAGGTGGACTGCTGTATGCCTTTGTTGGTCCTGCTGCTGCTGTTGTCTTGGTGAATATATACTTATTTTTCTGTGATCCTACACATGCATATGATGTCTTAGCTCTTAAAACCGATAACTCTAAAATATATCCTACTTAAGCCTATTAAATGTACATGGAAATGCATGGCAAATCAAGCACATGCATAGAACTATTAAAATGGATGGCCAGCCTTCCAGTTTGTTAAAGCTAAATATTAGGGGAATCACAATGAAAACAAATAGATATCTTCTTCAATGTATAGGAAAGATGCTATATAGAAACCATAGAAAAGTTTTTATTTAGATTGAAGTTCTTCTATAAATGTATATAAAGTGTTAATTCAAAATCTAGTTACTAAATTATAGCTCTGTGGACTAGTGAGAATGTGGGTTATAAAGGTGCCTCATACAATAAAAAAAAAAAAAGAAATGTCGTATGTTGGAAAATCATGCTGCTTGTGTTATTTTTAATTGAGAAGTATTTTTATACCTATTTATGCTGACATAAACACTTCTAATGCAATACACCTATCTTTATGACTAGTAACTAAAGTTGTTGGACATGGGCAATGAATTTCAATAGCTTTGCTTGCATAGAGACATAATTAAACTAGGGAAGACACTAACACCATCAATATGCAAAAGCAATATTTCACTTGATGAATGCCAATATCACTCAAAAAGATGCCTTTAATACAATATGCTCTTGCAAAGGACAACAAGAAATTGACTATGAACTAATGTCCTTGTTGTGTGAAATAAATTAATATAAAAGATTAAGAACATTTCCTTAAGGAACAAATATAGCACCAAACTGTCAAAAAATATTAACACGAAATGTAATACACACAAATATAAATGTATATTTCTGTAAAATAATTATAATCTCTAAATGCAATAAAACAAAACATTGTTTGAGAAATAAGCATCTCTAAAATAATTTCACTTTCTTGCTCATTGAGGGACACAGAAAGACTGACAACAAAAAAGCACAGGATAACTCTGCCCATAACCAACATGCATCTAGTACCCTCAGGAGAATAGATGTGTTTCTTCAGCTTTTCTGTTTGTGTGGATTTTTCTTTTACTATCAACAGCTGTTGGTAGATTCATGCCTGATACTGAGATCTTGGAGGTCTCTCTGGTCAGTGAATGACTGCAGGTTTTCCCAGTTCATTTAGGAGTTGATTTAATAAAGACAAATAGAATTTGCATTTTTGCAAGTGCAGTTGTTCCTGAGCATAGTAAATGAGGGAGAGCTCTGCTGACTTCCATCATCCAATCACGTGCAAGCAAAAATACATTTTTTGGTTTTCCTTGCATGTGATTGGGGTTCTTTGTAAGGTGTAGCTTTACCTAATTTACCAAGTTTGTAGCAACTGCACTTGCAAAAGTGCACAGTCTGTTTGCCTTTAGTAAATTAACCCCTTAGTATGCTGGTGATCTCTGCAACAGTCTTGAATTTCTGGAAGTTTCTCCAGTCATCAACGGGTGCTGGTAGATTCAGATGTTGGAACTCCTGGAAGTCTTTCCAATCAGCTAGGGGGCACATTTTACCAGTTCATTATCTATACTCGTGTTCTCTTTGTAATAGTCCTGCAGCTCGTAGTGCCTGTGTTCCAGTTCACACAGGACTCCACTTTTCAGGTTAGGCAAGTATGTCTGTATGTTGTACTTGCAACTGGAGCAACTGTAGCTGAATGGCCATTTTGGTGAGGACTTAAGTTTTCCTTTTATTCTGGGCTTGCTTTATACTTTATGTACTTAGCTAGTTGGCCATTTGGGGAGCCCTCTTTATTTTCTGCTTCGGGCTAAACAAGGAAAATGTTACTATTTTTATATTTCCTGCCCGCTTCTTTTTTCCACAGCTGCACTTGATGGAAAAAGTGCATGGGCACACATGGAAACATGCAAATGCAAAGAACAGATTAACAGATCTCCAACCTTCCAGTGAGTTATCATGTGCACTCCTGCATTGCTTTCCTGCATTTCTCTCTGTGGCCACTTAGTATTTGTAGAGGACACAATAATGGCCAGAGACCTGCTACAGGCCTCCCTATTGCTTTTGGCATTGTAGTACAACTGGGCAGCTGGGGGATTAGTTTTTCGGTTGTAACCCGTAGCTTTGTTTTGGCCTTCACTACTATTTCTGGCTAGGAGAAGGGGGTCAGTCTGCATATGCGATAGAAATACAGGAATTAGCCCCGCTTGGCTCTTGCGTGTTAAGGAGGTTCTTTATGAGTTGTTCATATACCTCCTGGGGACCACTACTGACTCATGCTTTAGTAATGTCCATTTGCCCTCTCTCATTTGCTAAATCCAATACAGACATGCAGTGCTTCAATCAGAGTCCCTCTACAGATAGTAGATGTGGATGCAGATTCTATGCCCTCTCTGGAACAAGAATCTTTCAGACCGATTTCAATATGTGACTTTTATAACCAAATAAGAGAAATTGTTTTGTACTTATTGCAGCAACAACAATTTTTCTATACTGAAACATGTCCCAATGTCATGCCTCATTACATTTCCTTTAAAGTAGTAGTAAACTCTCTATTTGAACTCTTCTAAAGGTGCACCATTTAGGAGATATTTACATCAGCAATAGCCGATGATTTTACCTGCACATGCACAGTGACACTCTGCATTCAGGGTAAAGCATCATGCCGTGGCTGTGGCTCCTGTGTGCACATGCGGGAGTGACTCCATCGCGCCCCTTGCCATTTAAACAGCCAGAACCCTTGATCTTGGAAGGTAGATCTAATGAAGATGAATGGAAGCACCAGCAACAGTGAAAGCAGGGTTTTGTTTTAAAGGTAAGCATGTCATAATGTGCTAGTATGTGGTGCATACTAGTACATTATAGCATAAACCTGCAGGGGACCCAAGTTTTTTATGCCAGTTTACTACCTATTTAAAGAGCTGTCTCCAGTACTGCAATTGATCCCTTAATTATAACATGCAAGGACAAATGATTTCACCTGTGATGTTCTGTTAAAAGCTTCCCAGTTGTTCTCTTGTATGGATCTCATGTCAGTAATAATGTGTGGGCACCCTGGTCAAAGTGTTGTCTAAGAAAAGTTTATTCTGCAAAGCCTGTGAGGGGCAATGTCTCTTTAGATCTGTTTTAGATAATATCCATCAAGGATGCTTCTGGATGCAAAAACTCTTTTCTTCACACTAAGAAGCATAAGGTGCAGGAAACATTTCTTTTACTCTTCACTTCCTCAAGGTTCTGGTTGAAACCCTACTAGACTGGTTCTCTGTTCACCATCAAGTATTGGCACACTGTCTGCCAAATTCTCATACAATCCTTCCTCTGCTTGAAGTTGCATCCACATTCCAGAAGAGGGGGCGGTTTTTGTAACCTTTTTTATTGCTTGCACAGCTTGTATCCATCATCTATGACTTCAGGAAATGTTTTTTGAGGGTTTTTGCTTCTTAATTTCTCCCCTCCATCCTTCCTGTGTCATGGCACAGATTAGCAGATCAAGCCTGCGTGGGTCTTCTGTACCTAGATTTCATTGCCCCAGTTCCTATGGCATTATGGTTTCTAGAATTTTCTTACCTGTTTACAATACCTAAAGGGACCATCAGTCCCATTTTGGATCTCAAAACTCTGAATGCCAGGAGACATTCTGGCTTCTGTAGATGTGCTATATTACCACTTAAAAATTAGATATCTATCTGTAAATCATGCATTCCAAAACATGAGCAATAATAATATTTATATAAAATGATTAATTGTTAAACGTGTATCAAATTCATACAAAAAGCAACCACAAATGAAAAAAACACTGAATAAACGTTGCAATTGCCACACAAATCAAGTTAAAAAAGTGAAAATTGCCTATGCACCTGGTGATATGTGAGCAATCCTAATTGCAGCAATATGGCGATCAATTAGTGTCCAAAAAAATTCACCCAAATGAACACATTTTGATGTGAACAGCTTAACACTGTGCTTCCCAATAGGTGAATCTTAAGAACCCCCAACACTGTGTTCAACGACACACCAAACTGCTTAACCAATTTAAATGATCATCACATGAATAATGGTGATAAGCACGTGTGAGAAACAATACAGCCAATAAAAGCTTTATTCCATTTGTATTCACAGGTAAATTGTGTTCAGAGAGAACCAGGATAGAAAACAGAACACACTTCCCATGGTGTAGTACCATAAAATAATCAGCTTATTAAAATTTAAAAAGTGTACACTCACAGTATAACATGCAGTTTGGTTTATTGTTGGGCACAGTGTTGGAGGTTCCTTAGTTTCACCTACTAGGAGGCAGTGTGTGAAGTTGTGAAGTCTTGTAGTGTGTAAACCTGTGAGAATTGTTTTGGACACTAATTGATCACCATATTGCTGCAATTAGGATTACTCACATAAAGCAAAGTGTATGGGTGTTTTGCGCTTGGATTTGTGTAATTTAGCAATTGCAAACTTTATTCAGTGTTTTTTAATTTGTGATTGATTTTTGTATAAATTTGATGCACTATTTACAATTATTCAGTTTATATAAGTATTATTATTGCTCATGTTTTTGAATATATGATTTACAGACAGCAATCGTATGTTTATGTGGTAGTATAGCACTGCACTATTTCATTCTTATTTTGTAAGATTGGTATCACAAATTTTGGTGCAAGCAGGTTTACATTTAGCTGTTCAGACCTAAACATAATTTTTTTTCACTTTGTAAGATTTCCTATGCTTTGCTGAGGGGTCCCAACATTACCAGCTTGTGGCCCTGCAGTTTAGCCTCTATTCTGTACTTTAAGTATTCACTAAGGTGTTGGGGCCAGTTTTTACCCTGTTGTATTCTCAATGCATCCACATTGGGGGATAATTAGACAACCTGCTGTTGAAGGAACAATCAGCACTGTCAGACAGCATGGCTTTGACTGTCCAGATGTTACTGAGATTCCGATGGATCCTGAAATTTTATAAATTGTGTCTAAAGCCGTCAAATCAAACTTCATAGGTTTGTCTCCAGGTACAGGGATCCTATAGCAAAAGCAGTGGATCTAATGTTGCCTCAGTACACCCTGTTCTATGTTTTCCTTCTCTGAAACGTCTTTCTCATCCTCCTTGCAATATTATCCTCATAACTCTGGATTGGACCAGTTGGATATGGTATGCCAAACTGGTAAGACTCCTGGTGAATACTCTGTGCCCTGTTTCTGTGTACCTGTTCATCAAGATCTTTTGTCTTAAACATGCCCTGCTTTATGGCCCCTGGTTTTAACAACATGGCTGTTGAAGCTCAGGTTTTGAGATACAGAATCATTCTGAATCTGTGTTTCCTTTAATGCTAATAGCAAGAACACAAGGTTTATCTATGGTGGAAAGCAAACTTCAATTGATGTGACTCTCTTGAATTCCACCCAATTTCTTCATTGAGTAAATCCTTCTGACGTAAAGTGATTTTTAGCTTCCATTTCACCCAGGACAGTGTCCCTCTGTCTCTCTGTCCTGCTTAGTTACACCTAAATGTCTTGAAGTAGACAAAACAAAAATAACCTATCTGGCCACCCTGCCCCTTGATTTGATAAAAATAAATAAAAAAATAAAAGAATCCATAGAATTCAAAGAAGAGACTGCTTTGCAGAACATGCTGTTTTGATCTTTCACATGACTATATACTTTGGCACTTGGTCATGATCTCAGCTGAAGGGCTTGGGCACTGCACTTCAGAGCAAGCTAGGCTTAAGCATATGGTTTCAGGATCCACGATTAGATTATTTCCTTTAGTATACAGGGCTTTTTTTATTTTAAAGAGAACCTACCATGAGAATAACATTTAAGCTGCCTTGCTTCCTTCTACGTCTCAAAATGCTAGTTGCCAAGCTGTCATGTTGATCGTCTGACTTCCATACTTTCAGTCAATGACATTGACCAAGTAGTCAGACAAGAATGTTTCACTTTTCTGACTTGCATACGTGTTCAAGGTTTTTGGTAAGGGCAATAAAGCTAGTGAGTCAGCATAACAGCAAAACAATTTGTTTTTCAGAATGTGGAAAGCCATGTCAGCGCCCATACTTCTCCTAAGACAGTCTTTTACTTTGTTTAAGGGCTTCTTTATATTATATTATTATTAAAGTGTTACTAAACCCAGTGACATGAAAATAGTCAATCTGCCCCCCCCCACTATGGCCACAGCTTATAAATCTTCCTTTTACATTAAAATACTGCTACTATACTACCTTTTTCACTGATCTGTATACCATGGTCACATGATAAACTGCAGGGTTTGCCCAGAACTGTGTGTTCAGGTTGGAGGAGATTTCAACTATAGCCTGTATACACGCCCACATGTGTGATGTCAATGTCATGTGACCTGGCTAGCTCTGGGAACAAGGAATGCTCTCTCCAGCAATAGAGACCAAACTGAGCATGTGCAGGAGGACTACCCTCACTGTATTATCTGGCCTTGCCAATAGAGACAGTGCAGGGGGGAGGATCTGTCCATATAAGATCAAAGAGCCTTTTTACACAATGCAGAGGATTAACCCCTAAGTTCCACAGTTAGTATAACAAGCATGCTATTCTGCATATACAGACAGAATTTACTGTTGTGGGTTTCATAACACTTTAATGTAGCAGGTCAATCATTCAAGTCTGCTTGAATATATGATAGTTTTTTTAAATACAACACTGCATTAAATTTACCTTATTGTTCTGTTTTGTAGAATTGCTTGATCATTAAAAATATTAAGTACATGCACATGTCCAAGTAGGTGATGTATAGCGGGATTGTACAAGAGACCGGCAAACATGCATTTCAAATGCAAACCAAGTTAAAGGGGACATACAACTTTATGTGTGCATTAATGTATAAATGTATACTAAAACCATTGGAAATGTCCTCTCCTCTAAATTGATAAACATACCCAAGACATATCTATTAGTAGCTAGTGTTGAGCGAACCCGGACTGTAACGTTCGGGTCCGTACCGAACTTTCGGGTGTCCGTGGCACGGACCCGGACCCGGACATTTCAAAAATCGTTCGGGTTCGGTCCGGGGTTCTGCTATTTTACTCCACGTGTTGAGAAGCTGCAGGGCAGCCAATCAACAAGCGTTTCACTGGTTTGCCCTTAGAAGCCATCACAGCCATGCCTACTAATGGCATGGCTGTGATTGGCCGGTGCATCATGTGACCCAGCCTCTTTATAAGCTGGAGTCACAGTGCTGCAGTCACATGCTCCTTGGGTTAGTATAGGGAAAGGTAGCTGACGGCGTGAGGGACAGATTTCAGCCATTTTAAGACCTGATCCTGCATCCTGAGATAGATTACTTTACTACTGCTGTCTGTGCTGTTGCTCTGAGGACAGA
>BLSH010063685.1:1060867-1102640 GCA_018402905.1 Glandirana rugosa
ATACTGGGGTATAAGTGTAGAGAAAAGGTACTGACCGGTAACGTTTCTATAGTCTCGATGATTATCTCAACTCGCTTGGAGACCTTCAAGCCCAAGACGACCAGGCAGGCTTGAAGCCCTGTTTCAGGCCCAGGCCCAGGCCTGCCTTGGGCTTGCTAGCGTGCCTGTTGCTTGGGGTAACTTTAGTTACCCCTGGGCTTGAAAATACGTAAAAATATTTACAGTTATTTCCCTGTCCCCATTTTTTTGTAGGGCACTTGCCCTACCCTTACCCCCATTTTACCTCCTTTTGCAGCCCTCTGGGGCTTTCCAGGACTTTGTTACAGCCATTTTTGTGCATAAAAGTTCGGGTCCCCATTGATTTCAATGGGGTTCGTTGTCCGTGCGATCGTTCGGGTTCCGTCCGGACCCGGACCCGGACTTTGTCCCGAAGTTCGGACGGACCAGCAGAACCCGAACTTCCAGAGGTTCGCTCAACTCTATTAGTAGCTCTGATATCTTTGCAATGGCCAGTCATGGAAAAGAGATGTGAATATGGGGTCATATGCATGATGTCAAAGGGTTGGATCTGTGATCAGGTGGAGCCACTCATTGACTGCTTTGCCTGAGCATCACTATCAGACTGAGATAAAAGATGATAAAGGGAGAGGGGGTGTAAATATGTTTGGTTTTCATTCTTGATCCACGTTTTAGGAAAATAACCTTATATTAAAATGTTGTTTACCTTAACCAAATTGTATTTTAAGCAAATATAAATTTCAAATAATATTTGCCTGAGGTTACCATATTCTAACCCTCCTATTCAGTAAATCTAGAAGTCATACTTACAGACTGTGCAGGAAGCTCAGAAGACCAGAGGAAACAGAGTGAAACTTAAAGTGGAGTTCCACCCTGAATTTGTTTTTAACATCATTCAAGTCCTTTACTTCTGTAGACTTATCGTTGAAGAAAAAAACATTTTTATACTCACCCTAATTTGCTTGTTGCTAGGTGCTATCTGTATTCTGCCCCCTTTTGGTCCGAGGCTCTTTTCCTTTACTTCCTGGTTCGCATGGCCTCCTGGGAAATGTGACTTGTCATTTCCCAGGAGTCAGTGGTCTTCTCCTGTACTGTAAAATCGCGTTATTTCCATACAGGAAATGACGCGATTTAAGGCGGGTTTTGTGTGGGAGAGATTGGTTATCTCGGTTGCCATAACAACGGATGGGACCTTACTCCATCGCTGCCCGTTGTTATGGTAACAAGACGTACAGTCGTCGTAACAGTCGATGCTGGAATGCACAGGCACGAGATTGAGTGGTGCATGATGGTTATCCATCATGCACCGCTGCCAGGAAGAGATTACAACATTGAGCGGATGGGCTTCATTTGCCCACACCTAAAATGGGGAATCCCAGGACAGAGAGAAAAAAAAAAGTAAGTGAGCATTTTAAAGTAGCGCTAGCTGCAATCTAAGGGAGGGATGTGATTATGCATATAATATAGATTAATAACGTGGATGGCAAAAAAATATATATATATTAGATGCAGCCGGAACTTCGCTTTAATATTTGAATACAATTTTAATAGTTAAATAAACCATTACTTGCCCATATATCTAGATCTACTATGTCTGTTGACTATGTTTTTTTTATTTAGTTTTTTGTTTTTTACTGAATGTAACTTCTGCATATGCATTATACATAATATTCTCAGCTTGAATTGCCTAGGTGTATTACCAGCTTGCTGCACCTATAAGCAAGCTTGGGCCTTTATACAACCATTTGAGTATTAAATATCTCTTATGAAACTGTAAAAACCCTTCTTGGAGATTAGCAGGTTATTAGGGGGACCTTTACTGTTATACAGTACACAATGGCAATGGCAGACCAAACTACCTGAGGCTCAAACCTGTTTTCTTGGGGATCTATAAACATTATACAGCAATGTTAGATGGTCCTAATGCATATTTGTAAATCTTTACATTTTTAGCCTCTCCTATCATTCAGAAAGACATTATTTGTGTCTGTTTCAAACATAAACATGTGGTTTTCAGATCCCAATAGCAGGTGAAGGAAGCATACATCTTCAGTCTTTGGAGTTAGCGAGTAAATGGTATCACTACAGCTCTGAACTTTTTATATAAAATATAATATAATAAATAATAAATAATGAATATCCAGACTGATCCAGTATAGAAAAGATTAAACACTAGCATGTCATAATCTATAACAACCACTTGGAATTCATTGTTGATAGATCTAGAATACTAGACATTGGGGTTCATTTACTAAACCTGGAGAGTGCAAAATCTGGTGCAGCTGTGCATGGTAGCCAATCGGTTTCTAACTTCACCTTGTTCAATTAAGCTTTGAAAAAAAAACTAGAAGCTGATTGGTTTCTATGCAGAGCTGCACAAGACTTTGCAATCTCCATTGCTCCCCTGATGCTGTCTTTGAATATATTAATTAATGCATTTATTCTAAGTATGGTCTTTTGTATCATTCACATGTGACCAGAAGTTATATATATGATTTAGATCAACATATTTGATAATTAAATTGTAGTGCTGCATGTTTAACACATTGACTTATTAAGACCAGTATGTGTAATTCCTCTTTTTGTTGTGCAGGTCAACATGGTAATTGGAATTTTAGTCTTTAATAAACTTGTTTCCAGAGATGGTATCCTAGATAAAAAGCTCAAACACAGAGCAGGGTAAGCAGATTCAAAATGTCTGTAATCATATTTTTTAATTATAGTTATTCATTCTGCATACTCCCAATTATTTTAGTTTTATATTAGATGCATGCTTCATCAAGAAGTTGATATTTCATTCATGTCTCCAGATTTATTTTCATTAAAAAAGAAAAAAAACATTAAAACAAAAGTGCAGAATCATCACACAAAAAAATATATGACAACAAAACTACTACAAGCTCAAACTACTTGTATCATGTATCATTTTTGTATAAGACTACAATTTTAGTGATGTACAATATATTATTAAAGAACATCTGTCAACCCTTTAACACTTTAAATTAAAAGCTCAGCCTGTAAGCAGGCACCATTGTTATCCTCATATGTTACTAACTAATGCCTTGAATTCAGTAATAAGATCTGCAATCTGTAACTAAGTTTCCCCTATTAGCTATTCCAGTATTCTATGAAAGTACCACAGTATCCAGAAAGGAAACTCTTTGGATCATTGGAGAGATTAAATACAGAATCAGATGGGCACATAGATAATGCTTTTCTAGCTAATAGAAGATACTTTTTGTATCTGCTCTAAGGTGGAACTTTTTAGTTTAAAAAATTTAAAAATGCTGACAGTTTTGCTTTAGATTGCATAGGGTATGTTGTATTAAAATTGCAATTAATCACTGTTATTGCAAATTACCTTTTGTGCTGATCATTTTCATATATCTCTAATGTTCATATGTTAATGTTGCCAAAAGTAAAATGTCATTTTGGATGTATTTAAAGAAGCCAACCAGGCCTTTTTATTAAGGGAGCTCAAAGAGCCACAGTGATGTACGATAATTAGCTATTATACATTACTGCATGCTGCACATTGCTATTTGCTGTTTTTCTGAAAATTCATGCCATGGTACTCTATATCTACTAATTGTTTCTGTGAAAAAGAGCCTGTCTACTGACATGGTAGGTGCTTGCCAGTGATCTAATCCTTACAACAAGAAGGCACGTATATGCAACAATGTGTTACTCTGTCTTAATTACTGGTAGCCAATATAAATGTTAGATTATTATATAACCTCCAACACTAAAAGGACTTTTTCATGGTGTGGGAATGTTTATTTGCAGTTAATGCAAATGTATCGTTGTACTCATTCCCCTAAGAATGGGATATCTGGGTGCCACCTTGTTACATGGGTGGTTTCCAGATTCCTTTATAAGTTCCCCCACAAATCCCCACATCCTTTTTTAGAGGACTGCATTTGAGGAAGAGGCCCTAGTCTCTCATGGTGGCTTTGCTAGCACCCTTGCAAGGTACCACAGAATGTTGAAAGGCATGTGGCCTGGTCTAGTTCAGGGAGAAGAGCAGTTTGTGTCTGCTGCCCTCCCTTTTATGGACACCCAGGCCACTTGACTGGATAAGGGTCTGGTTGAAGTAAGGAAGGAACCCCATACTGTTTTTTTGTTTTTTGTTTTTTAATGGGTTATGTGCCTTAAAAAAGAAAACTAAACAAAATGGGATAAGGATGTGAGGGTTTGTAAAGGAATTTTTATATACCATGACTTTCTCACACTTTGAAAAAGTAATTTAAAGCATATCTTACCCCGACATTTTGTATTCCTGATATGTGTCTGTTGTACCATGTACTTGTATGAAAAATGTTCTCTTTGCTTCATTTCCTTTGTGTGGAATACCTGGTGAACCTGCCACTCCTTCTGCTTTCCTATTAAAAGCCGATCACATTAGGCATGAGAGCACAGTGTGATCAGTTTTCTGGCTGTGCTGAGAACTTAGCCAACTCTTGGCTAAGGGATAATTTTTTTTATACGTATGCACAAACATATGCTATTTCAGTTATATTTTAAACTGAATTGGTTGTTTTACATGATGATGGTTTACTTTAACGACAGTTAAATGAAGAAAAGTGCAATGGAAAAAATACTAATGTACCCTGATTAATGTTCATATCAATCACATCGTCCAGAGACATAAAATTATTTTTAATTATGGTGTCCAGTGATGTAAATACTCCATAACCAATTCAATACCGGGCACTTTTACCCCCTTCCTGCCCAGGCTAATTTTCAGCTTTCAACGCTGTCACACTTTGAATGACAACTGTGCGGTCATGCAACACTGTACCCATAAGAAAATGTTATAATTTTTTTCACAAAACTAGAGATTTCTTCTGGTGGTATTTAATGACCACTGGGTTTATTATTTTTTGCCTAAATAAACAAAAAAAATACTGAAAAGCATTTTTTCTTTGTTTCTGTTATAACATTTTCAAATAAATAATCTTTTTTCATAAATTTAGGTCAAAATGTATTCTGCTACATTTCCATGGTAGAAATAGCCCAAATCATTATTTATTATTTAGTCTGTAGGAGAGTTATAGAGTTCACTAAGTATGGTATACACTGTATATTTAAAAAATGATCAGTCCTGATGTACTGACACCCTATCTCATTTCTTGAGGCCCAAAAACACAAGGATAGTACAAATACCCCCAAATGACCCTTTTTGGAAAGTAGACATTCTAAGGTATTGAGTAAGAGGCATGGCACGTTTTTGAGGTTGTAATTTGTTTTGTCACAATTTTTTGGAAAATTAAGAAATTAAAAAAAATGTTTTTCACAATTTTCTTTTTTTTACATACCAGTGAAGTACAGTGTTGTCATATAACACAAGTGGCAATGATCAGGGAAACTGTCTGGTGACAATATGTACAAAAAGTTAAAAATATATATGTTTTTAAATTAAAAAAAATGTTTTTTTACCATTTTTTTAAACACTCTGATCATAGTAACACTGTACTACTCTGGGGAAGTGATCAAGGCTTCTGGAATGTATTTATTTATTTGTATACACATTATGATTGCTTTTGAATTTCAGTGGTATAAGCAACCATTCTTACTGAATAACTAAACATATTCATTCATTTATTCAGTGTCTTTTGTTGTAATTAATTGTGGTTGGTCAAAGCTAATCACATAGTATAGATGGGCTGTAATTGGCTCTGTCTATACCATGTGATCACTGTGACCAATTACAGCTAGCAAGACAATTGTATACAATGCATGGCATTTAAGGAAGCCATCCGTTGTTTACAACTGTCATGTGATCTGGTCACAGCGAACACATAGTGGCAGTGGGCTGGTATAGTGATCAGTGATTAGCTGGTTACAGGTCGCATCACTGCGCAGCACCTTCTGGGAGAACATCATATCCCGTCCACTCAGAAGGACGAAAGGCCCACCCAGCCTATAGCAGATTTAAGGTATTAATTATGTCAAACTGTCACCTGGCATTTCCACACCACGATCCTATTGTTTATTGACAGATCCCCACTGTTGCAGCACTGTAAGAACAGAGGATCCTGGGTGACATAATTGACTAAATATGGTCAAAGATGTCAACCATAATAGCCCAGCTGTTTGTTTACATTAAAGCAGTAGGGGATTTGGACAGATAAATAGGCTTATTTAGACCAAATAGCTTGCTGGGTCTGCAAACCAATAACTTGGGCTTGAAGAAGATGGCACTCTCATCACTAAATGACAGATCCTCGGTGCTGCAGTAATGTAAAGTCAGTGCTGTGGATTCTGGGTGATGTCATTCACCATATTTGGTCATAACCATAATCCCCTCCCCACTTTCCAACCAGCCATAGTACATATACTGCATCAGGTCGGCTCTATTGTGCGAAACAATGTACCTGTATGTCGTTTCCTGCAATAGATACTGTGGGTGGCCCCAATGGAGGCACGCGCACCATGGGAGTGCACACGCGGGTCTGCTGGACTCGATGTCCGCCGCCACCCGTGATCACGGTACAGAGAAGCAGAATGGGGATCTGCCTATGTAAACTAGATGGATCCCCATTCTGACAGGCAACAACATTGAGATCTGCTGTTTCTAGTGATCAGGAGCAGCGATCTCTTTGTTGTCCCAGTGAGCCCAGCCCCCACACAGTTAGAACACACCCAGGGAACACAGTTAATGCTTTTATCGTCCCTAGTGTTAACCCCTTCCCTGCCAGTGTCATTTATACATTGATCAGTGCATTTTTTTAGCATATTTGTCAGCCACAATGTCGCAGTCCCGCTAAAAATTGCAGATCAATGCCATTACCAGTAAAAATTAAAAAAAATAAAAGTCCATAAATCTATCCCCTATTTTGTAGATGCTATAACTTTTGCGCAACGCAATCAACATATGCTTATTGCAACTTTTTTACCAAAAATATGTAGAATACATATTGACTTAAATTGAATACATTTCTTTTGTTTTTTGTATATGTACAGCAGAAAGTAAAAAAATATTGTTTTTTTTTCAACATTGTTGCTTTTTTTGTTTACAGCACAAAAAATAAAAACCACAGAGGTGATCAAATACCCAAATACCACCAAAAGAAATCTCTATTTGTGGGAAAAAAGGACATCAATTTTGTTTGGGTACAGTGTTGCATGCCCATGCAATTGTCAGTTAAAGCGACGCAGTGCCGTATAGCAAAAATGGCTTGGTCATTAATGGGGTAAATCCTTCTGGGGCTGAAGTGGTTACAAGGTACCCCCCATGTTGAGAGGTGTGTGGCCTGGCCTGGTCTGGTTCAGGAAGGGGTGGGGGTGCACTAGATAAGAGACCAGTAGAAATTTTAAATGGAACCCCATGCTGTTTTTTTGTTTTTTAATGACAATATCATAATGTTCTGTTACACCACATGAAGCTTTAAGGCATCCCCCAAGCATCCTATTTAATTATTTCGCTGGCAGAGCCATTTTTATGTTGTTTGCACACATTTAAAAATAATTTTAGCCCTGAAGATTACATAAAGCCCCCAAAACATTATATATTTTCTGAAATTAGAATGAAATAGTGGTAGCACACAAACACAATATTTTTTTTTGTGGGGTGGGGACTTTATGTGTTTGGTTATAACTTTAATGTTTTACAATTATTTTTTTAACTTGACTTTTTTTTTTCTCATGGGGGACTGGTGGTGGTGATTTTTTTGGTTGCATGTTCTTTTTAATGAGACACCAGGGTCTAAAAAAACCCTGATGTTTCACCTATCCTCCGATTAATCAAACTGAATCTAATAATGTGCAGATCACACTTACGACATACATACCTGGCAGTAAAAGAGTTAAAGGATTTGTGTTTGTTCAGTATTGCCCCGTAGGCTTTATTAAAAATACCCAGACCCTGTTGAACAGTATTTTGAAGTAGAACTGAGGGCAAAATGTTTTTTTTTTTGTAGAGTAAGTGAGGGTTATAACTAGAGTTGAGCGAACCCGAACTGTAAAGTTCGGGTTCTTACCGAACTTTGCGGTGTTCGGGACCCGAAACCAGACTTTTGAAAAAAAGTTTGGGTTCTGGTATTTTTTTCCCGCTTGTTGAATAGCTGCAGGGCAGCCAATCAACAAGCGTTTCACTGGTTTGCCCTTAGAAGCCATCACAGCCATGCCTACTAATGGCATGGCTGTGATTGGCCAGTGCATGATGTGACCCAGCCTCTGTATGAGCTGGAGTCACGTAGTGCTGCATGGCATATGCTCTCAGGCTAGTGTAGGGAGAGGATGCTGCTGGTGCTGTGAGGGACATATTGCAGATCAAATAACATCTCACCCTGCATTACAGAATGATCTAATTGTGGACTAGGTAGAGATTACTACTACTACTGCTTTTAGGGACAGATTGCAGATCTAATAACATCTCATCCTGCATTACAGAACAATATGACTGGACTAGTTAGAGTCTACTGCTTAGAGGGACAGATTATTGTTCTAAAATCATCTCCTAGTTCTGTAAGGTCAGGTTCCTACTGTTGCTGTAAGGGACAGATTATTGTTCTAAAATCATCTCCTAGTTCTATAGGGTCAGGTTCCTGCTGTCGCTGTAGGGGACAGATTATTGTTCTAAAATCATCTCCTACTGCTATAGGGTCAGGTCCCTGCTGTTGTTGTAAGGGCCAGATTATTGTTCTAAAATCATCTCCTAGTTCTATAGGGTCAGGTTCCTGCTGTTGCTGTAAGGGACAGATTATTGTTCTAAAATCATCTCCTACTGATATAGGGTCAGGTTCCTGCTGGTGCTGTAAGGGACAGATTATTTTTCTAAAATCATATCAAACGTCTATAGGGAGAGGTTCCTGCTGGTGTTGTAAGGGACAGATTATTGTTCTAAAATCATATCAATCTGCTATAGGGAGAGGTTCCTGCTGGTGTTGTAAGGGACAGATTATTGTTCTAAAATCATATCAAACTGCTATAGGGAGAGGTTCCTGCTGGCGCTGTAAGGGACAGATTATTGTTCTAAAATCGTATCAAACTGCTATAGGGAGAGGTTCCTGCTGTTGCTGTAAGGGACAGATTATTGTTCTATAATCATCTCCTAGTTCTAAAGGGAGAGGTTCCTGCTGGTGCTGTAAGGGACAGATTATTGCTCTAAAATCATCGCCTACTCCTTTAGGGTCAGGTTCCAGGTGTCGCTGTAAGGGACAGATTATTGTTCTAAAATCATCTCCTAGTTCTATAGGGTCAGGTTCCTGCTGTTGCTGTAAGGGACAGATTATTGTTATTTCCCTATCCCTATTTCTTTGTAGGGCACTTGTCCTACTCTTACCCCCAATTTTCTTCCTTTTGCAGCCCCCTAGCACTTTCCATTACTTTTTTACAGCCATTTTTCTGCCCAAAAGTTTGGTTCCCCATTGATTTCAATGGGGTTCAGGGTCCGGGGTCAAGTTCGGACCGAACCCAAACCCTAACTTTTCCACAAAACACCCAAACCCGAACATCCAGGTGTCCGCTCAACTCTAGTTATAACCCCTGTCAGTTTTTTTGCCATCTTTTTCCTAGTGGGAAGTTTTACCTTCACTTTTTGTCCCATAGCCGAAACAGGAAATGAGAGGAAATCCCTGCAAAGTAAGAGAATCCCTTGGGGCCCCCAGGTCACCAGAAAGTGTCCCCATTGGAAATTGTCCCCTCTGTTACTTTTCTGGGGACAACCCAAATGTGGTACTTCCTTTTACTTTCACTTTTAATGATAATGGTAAACAGGAAAAAAGAGAGGGTGCATCTCCCTAACAAGAGCACAGACAGCAGTAAAAAATGAATTGGTATCCTAATCCCCCTAAACTGTATCTGAAACGAAAAAAAAGTTTTGCCTTTAGTTATAATATTGACTTTTTTTTTTTTTACATTGGTACATATCCTATGACTATACACCTAGAATATAGTAAATCCTAAATCCCATTAAGTGCAGAAGAGTTAAAAAAAAACTGTTGATAAACTGGCACTCTGGTGCCTGGTCACAGTATGAAGCCTTCTTACTAACAGGAACTCCAAAACCTGTGGCAGTTATACAGTTAAGAGGCAGCAATTTTAGAGACCAGCTCTGGTCTAGCTCCTCTCATCTCCTATGTCACACTATAGGTTGCTAAATGGGACTCAGCTCCTTTGATCTATAGTGATATTTGAAAGGCAGTAGGGGGTGGATGAGAGTTTAACCTTATTAGCTCTCAGGTAGCTCTTAAGAAAGGAGAAATCTAGTAAGGAAAATTTGTTTTTAGGGTTTAAACATACTTAGTAAACTGGTCAGGCATTTTTATAGATACTACTGTTCCTGAGAATATTAAAACACATCTAAATTAGATTCAATTTTTTTTCTGAGAAAAATTATACATTCTACATAAGAATAGCAATGAAATATGTTTTAAAATACCAATATAACTACCCGACTTCTAACTTTATAATATCTTCCCACAATCCCCTTTCCAGCATAGTTTGCTAGTCCGTTGGGCGCAATGTTGTAGATCAGGTGTTTTTGGGTTGTGGGAGCTGCGAGGGCAGGGGTTTAGGCAGTTTAGGAGGAAGGAAGCACAGAATTGCTATTTTAACTTTTTGTTCAGTCTTCATGTTTTACATCAGGGATATGCAATTAGCGGACCCCCAGATGTTGCAGAACTACAAATCCCACGAGGCATAGTAAGACTCTGACAGCCACAAGCATGACACCCAGAGGCAGAGGCATGATGGGACTTGTAGTTTTGCAACAGCTGGAGGTCCGCTAATTGCATATCCCTGCTTTATATGAATTGGTTGAAAAATGTAAATGAAAACATAACAATGCAGTGCATTCATGTGGTTCAATGATTGCCTAGTATAATTTTTTTTTATATATACAAGTGTCAATCTGACACTGAAGTGTCATTTACAACATTTGTAAGGACTTTTACTGTGATTTCAATTATTCTAAATTGCAGTATGCAGATCAGAGTTTGTGCTTTGAATGAAGGACTTCTAATACCTTTTCACTATAGTGCTGTCTGTAATACAAATTGTTAAGCTCCCTTTCTCTTTTAATTAGGCGTTTTAGTAGTTGAGAAGCTATTAATCTTGATTCTTGATGCATTCATTTAATTTTCTGAATTATATCAGGTGTTCATTTATAGGGTCCCGATATAGTTGCAGCTTATAATTATAAAAATATCCTTCTCCTTGCTGTGTATCCAATCAGAGATTTTCAGAAATAGCAGCATTTGTTAATATGTTGTCCTTTTTGAGTATCCTTGTCTTATTCTTTCATATTTTATTAACAAACATTATTGTAAATAAATATAAATTGAAGGCAGTGATATTATACAGTTATGGATTATGGCATTTTAGACTTAGGAGCTCATGTTGTCCAGAGAACTGATACAAGATCAGCATTTAACATACAAAATAGTTAAAGGGCAATGCCATGTTATATAGAAGTGAGAAGAAAATTACATTTAGGGGTTGATTTACTAAAACTGGAGAGTGCAAAATCTGGTGCTGCTGATGGTAGCCAATCAGCTTTTAACCTTATATTGTTCAAATGAGCTTTGACAAAAAAACAAATCCTGGAAGCTGATTGGTTTCTATGAAGAGCTGTACCAGATTTTGCACTCTCCAGTTTTAGTAAATCAGCCCCTTAGTGTCTATTTGTTTTATACTGTATACATTAAATACATGACTGAACAAAATTATATTTTTAATACCTGGCATTCAGGTGGATTTCTAGCTAAGCACACAGTTGTAATACACATATGTTTCCTGTTTCTCTACCACAAGATTCTTCACTCAATTGTGTGATTCTACACAGCTGGGGTGATCATCCTACTGCTTTACTATATTAATAATTGGACAAGAAATGTGTCCGGGATGAGGAGGTTGTATAGGAAAATGTGTTCAAAAACAGGAAATACATCTGTCTTTTGGCACCTACCTAGTTGGCTTTTTAAACCCACAAACAGCATTGAATATTTCTTTTTAATAGAACTAGACTTCACCAAATAATTCTAAAGCTTTCATTCCTACACATGGCTGTGGCAGAGATTTGTCTGAACATAATTACAGATTGTTTGGAATGCAAATAAGCAAACATAAATTAATTTCAGCTGTGTGTTCCATTCTAGCAATAGGATCACCAAATAGAATACTCACCTGCTTCTATGGTATTGCTCCCTCATTAACTGAAATGTCCTAGAAGCAGCAATAATGCAATGACTCGCTCATCCAGCTAGCATAAGAGCGAGACCATAGAAACCATGAGTGGTTTCCCTGCTCTCCTACTCAGCCTGCTACTAGCGAGTGGCCACCCACAGCATGTTCTCCAATGTGATATGAGCCTTATAAGCAAGTAGCTGGGCAGTAGCTGAAAGCTTTTTTGGTCAGAAAATCAATGTCATTCTTTTATTCTATAAAGACTTATAGCACAACAGGTATGGGTAAATTACAAAAGAAGGTGATTTACTGACTTCTGACAGGACTGTTTTCTTTTAATTAAATGTATTTAAAAAATGCATTACTGCAGACTGATGTCTGTGCAACCAAAACAGCAGAAGCAACAAGAATGAGAATGATATATTGCTCAGACCAGAAGAGTTTAATGCTTTATCAGCACAGACTGACAACACCTGTTTTATGTGCAATGTGCAGTGAAGGTAGCAGGAATACCAGGAAATTCTAAGCAAGTACAATGTCAAAAAGCTATATTGCTTTTCATACTTTATAGTAAAATGATACACGAATTTAAGAAAAAAAAAAAGCTAGAATAGTACTGAACCAGTAAAAGTAAAAAAGCTAATTTATATACATTTATGCCATATGTCAATTCCTTATGTATATTTTAGTTTTCTTTTATGCTCACAGTTGTACCTCATCAAATGTTAACAGTTAACAAATGATGATCATCCTATTTTATGTGAAAAGCAGATATTTGTTTAGGGGCTCATGTACATGGGCACCTTCATCCTTGCAGAATAAATAAACTCATGCTATATAAATCCTGTATAATAATAATAATAATAATAATAATAATGTATTTTGGTACCCAGGAGCCCCTGGTGCTGTGCACAGCCACCAAAAGACCTGAATAGTTGTAGGTGGTTATATGCAGTTACCTGCACAGGGGTGCCCAGACACCAAAATACACCAGTTAGTTTAGGCTGTGTACAAGAGTCATAGGGGTGTTTATAGTACATTAAAGCTACCTTTACACTTGTACACAGCTACTGACCCATACATATTTATGCCTTTGGGTCAGTGAATTTCAAAGTTGTATGCTCTATATATTACCTTGCCTTAGCTTATTTTTTTATAGCTGAACACTCTCTGAAACTCTGAATTGTGGCAGTTATATATGTACATACCATGTAAAAGGAGGGTGATGCTTAAAATCTACATCTAATAAGATTACATTTTTTTAAGAATTCCATTAAAATATTTTTGAGATAAGTTTGGGACTGGTATAGAAGGATCTTTTCTAACTGGCTTCTGGAGCAGATGGTTTTACCTTTTCTATAAAAAAAATACTCTCCAGGATAATTCTAGATATTCCAGTCTAGTATATATTTTCTTTCTTTAGCATTTGTCAAGATTTTATGTATGGGAACCCATAAAACACATGAACCACATTGGTTTTACCTGGATATAAATTTTATTGAAAAGTATTGCAGGATTGTAAAAAATGGGGTTGGTTTACTTAAGGCAAACAAATGTTCACTTTTCAAGGGAAATTGCACTCTGCAAGGGCATTTGACTCAGAGCTTAGTGAATATGGTGAAGTTTCACTCATATGCAAGGAAAATAAAAGCATTTTGGCTTGTGCGTGATGGGATGATGGAAGTAAGCAGAGCTTAACCTCATTCAATAAGCTCTAGGACCACTTCCCTTATAAGGTGCAACTTCCCTTGCAAAGTGAACAGCCTGTTTGCCTTTAGCAAATTTACCCCAATGCATCTTGTCGTTGGGTTCATTTATGCCTTCATTCCACAATCTTCTTCTTTTTTTAGCCCTGTACTTAACTGCTTCACTTGTCCTCTAGCACTTACTGCCTATACACAATACCAGAGTCACTGTTAAATCTGGCAGTTACATACAGGAAGGTGATGTGATCTGGAGGTACATAAAATGAACCTAAAGAATATCAGTAAGCTGGTGGATGCAACTGGTTGATATTCAGAACACTTCACAAGTTACCATATGGCACTGAAAAGAAAATCTTCATCTGTAAGACCAATTTTTGTTAGAATGGATCCTGTTTTTATTGATGTAGGGATTTATGTAAAGAGAATACAAGTATCCCCCCCCCCCCCATAAGTTGTTTAATAAGTGGTATACTGCACTTCTACGTCCCTATTAGGTGGAATTACAGGTCTTCCATATTACAATACATATTAGGGCAGAGAAGTTGCGGGGAACAGATTTTCTTTCATAATTACTGGACCCTATTACCAAGCTAGCTATAGACATGAGCTTACATTTGGACATTAAGGCACAGTTCAAATGCTAGGATTGTTTAGGCAATTAGGACATTAATATAGAAAAAGGAATAATCTGGCTGGTTATTTTAATGAAAAAGGCAGTTTGCCAACAACTCATGAACCAATAAAAAATCCAATCCAGCCAAACAGATAGAAACAAGAATGATTGTTTGAAAATTGAGTTGAAATTGGTTAAAAAGCTGAAAATTGGCTGAATAAGCTAAAACATTATGCCATCTACACATTGGTAACAGATCTATATTTTTCTTCCAAATGTATAATTATATTTATACATTTTAGTTTTTCAGCAGTTTGCAGACATTAAGTTCTTGGAACCTTAATGTAAGCATTCATTGAAGTTTCTAGTCAGTAGCTGAACAGTTAAGCAGCAGATGAATTATTAAGAGAGAAGGAACGGTTTTATAAAAACAAAATTGTCATATGCAATATTAAAAATTTCAAAACAAACCACCTAGGGTACACTGTCATGTTTAAGAGATATGAATAAATATGCAGCAAGTTTTATTGTGATTTTGTGTACAGTAAACATGGTGCTAATTAGTTACAACAGTTTGCTCAATGATATTCCTTTTTTGTCTCTGAATTATAATGAGGGATGAACAATGAAAGTACTTGTTGAAAGTACCAATTAAGTCAAACAGTTTGTATATTACATTGCTATGAAATGTGTTTGCGGCAGGAACTGGTGCAGGTTATGTCTCCCGTGGAGTCTGTTTTTCCTGAAATATTTCAATATAGAACAATCTCCAACAAAATAAAAGAAACGCGTTATTAAAATATCATGCTATAACCAGAAGGTATACTTTTCAATGAAAAGAAAAAAAAATGATAGTGATAAAATACGTCTTTTTTGACTTTGAATTTTGATTTTGAAGTTTTTTTACATCATGTATTTAGGAATTATTATCTCTCTGGTTTCTCAGTTCTACTTATTATAATTGGAGAAGGTTGGGGATTGTTTTAATATGTGTGCTGCACCTGTGTGTGCAACTAAGTGATCTATAACAATTTTCACATTGTCTGATCCATTTTGGTCAATGGTGATACCAACAGTTTGATATATACACAAATTCTATAAAATTGTATCTCATATATGTTTCTAACAGGGTCAAAGCCTGTTTAGTGATTGTATTTTGATTTGCATTAGATTCAACAGTCACTGTTTTGATAATTGATGCTTCTGCACTGTTTTATGAAAAAATAAGCATACTTCATCAAATTCCATTCATTCCTAACTCCATATTCAGGCTATTTATTACATTAATTAAAACAATCAGTACAATTTGTAAATTACCTTAACCAATTGCAACGGAATTCCTATCATATTATAACTAGTAGTAATATAAACACAAGTAACAATGACTTTTAAACTATTGCCGTTTAAGATAAAACAATAGTTTTTATATTGGCCTGAATATAGAATGTCATCATATGTCTGATTTAGCACCTGCTTATGTTTAGCTCAGTGTATAATCTGCTTATTAATTTGCAAAATGGGAAATTATCATTTTTTTATAGAGAAATAAAAATGCCCTGCATGCATGAATGAAATTATCCTTCTTATCATATAATTAGCAAATGTTACAAGTAATTTGATACATCTTTAGTACCAAAAGCTTCCATTAATAAACAAATCAATACATTCATCTTGTTACGTATGCATGAGATATTGAAAAACAAATAGTAAAAAAAAAAAAAAAAAGTACCGCAGTAATGATTTCAGTGAAAATTGAATACTTTGTTCTTTTTGTGGGTGTTCTGTTTGTTTGCAGTCAGATGAGTGAGCCTCATAGCGGTTTGACGCTCAAATGTGCCAAGTGTGGAGTAGTTTCAACAACAGCTTTGTCAGCCACCACCGCCAGTAATGCCATGTTAGTCTAAATCATTTACATCTTCTTGTTACAAATCTATTACCGTGCATGTCTGAAAATAGTCTGATAAAATTTGTGTTCTTCTAATAATACTACAATGTCTTTTTTGTTCCTTTTTTTTATTTTTGTAATTTTTTTTTAACTTGTGCAACATTATTAAAGTGTTGCCTTTAGAGAAACATCTCTTTACTTAAATGTGTTTTAGCATTAACCCCTTCGGTTCCAAGATGGCCAGATCATGAAATATTCATGTATCCAACTGCCAATCTTATCACAGAAGGTGTTTGCTTACTTTTATTTAAACTTCCGTAATATGATTTACATGCACAAAGCACAATCTGGTTCAGCAAACACATATCTTTCTCTGCATAGGGCATCCCTTTGGAGTTCCTGTGTTGTTCTACCTCTCCTGGCTTTGACATGGATGTCTGCTGTTCTAGCAATGACAGATAAGAGATCGATACTGTTTCAGATACTGTTCGCAGTATTTGATTCATTGCAAGGATTTGTCATTGTGATGGTCCACTGCATTTTACGGAGAGAGGTGAGAGCAATATTTTTGTCTTCTATGTACTTACTTCTATGTGACACCTGATAAGCAATGCCTTTTCTCAAATTTCAAATGCAAAATCACCTTGACTTAAATGAATTAACTGATATTCACAGTCTGAGATGCAATCCCTGCCATCCATCATGTAAGATCAATGAATCATTTGCCAAACAGACACATAAACCTGTGTTTATGTCAAAAGTTCTGTTAAAAAAAAGCATGTTCATGCATGAAGGAATGGATGGATGAATGATAATTTTTCATTTTACTGAGAAGAAGTTTTATCATTACCTTCAAATTCACCAGATGTCTAGACATGCTCTAGCACAATCTTTGAAAATATATAGTTTCCTTGATAATCTTGGATGTATATGTATAGCCCACATTTTTTTTATTTTTAGGTAGAATAGAGAAGGGTTAGAAATTGCATAACATTTTTATTTCTGTGTCCCTGGTATGTAGATTCACCCTCTCTATTTTGTCCAGGAGATCGTCAGAACAGTAAGAGACAGAAAGTGATGTTAAAAAAAAGTTGTAACTAGAATGAGAGATGATGGTAAATCTTCCAGTTGGAACACCTGTTGTGATTACAACTGTCTAAGAGGGATATTCTCCTTTGTAGGAAATGTTTCTCTCTTCCTTTTGCTGGACAGGACAGGAAGTGAAGGGAATTCTCCCTGATGGGACAGAGACAGGAAAAACAAGCATACTGGGATTTATCCCTTCCCTGCTTTAGCTAAAACAAAAAAAGATTGGACTACACATATATTTTTATGTCCTCGTAAAAGTATGAATACCTTTAACCTCCCTGGCGGTATGATTATGTCAGATTTTTGCGTCTCAAAGCGGTACATTTTTTCTGCATAGAAATTTGGCGTTTTATGTTGTAGGCCTGTAATTCTTAGGAATAACCCATTTAAGACAAGAGTCTAGTAGACATCCCGGATATGATGAAGTTTGAAATAACGAAATCATAAATTATAATATACATGAAAAAAAACTAAAATATAATAAATACCTATAAATAATTATCAAAAATAATAATATAATAATGATACATTTTTTTCAATAATGTAATCAAGTCAAAAACACTGAAATTTGCTCAGTTGCAGAATTGTCACTGTCGTCACTTTCTGTGTCTGATGATAAATGTCATCACAAATCAGTTTCACTCAATTCTGCAAGTGATTCTTATTTACTATCGCTGTTTTCTAGCTGGTCAAAAACCTCTTTTGATGTAAAGGGACGCTTTTTGGATACCATGGACATTCTCAAGTTTCCAGGCAGAAAGAATTTCATATATATAATATAAAAGTGCATGCAGAGCCCTGGGCAAAGCACTAGGGACAAAAGGGATGTGAAATGATTTGATACAGTAATGTAATCTTACAGATTATAGTGTACTGTATGTGTTATGTGTGAAATATATTAAGGTCTTCTGCGCAACCTCTATTTGTTACTGAAGTGTGTATCTCGTATAAAGCTACTGAAGTGAGTCAGTGTGAAGCCTATAAGAGTGGTAACCAGGAAATAAGCTAGCTGCTGCAATACTAGTTAAAAACACAATAATAACTAGGGATGGACTGAGTAGAGCACTGCGCAGTCAGCATACAAGGCAATTAAAATTATTGGCTCAATCGTGGCTATAGTAAATAGACAAGTGCGGGAAGCGGTGTAATACCTGACAAGTTATGTAAGTCACAATGAAAAAATCTAAATAAATGCCAGAGGGGCTCCACAAATATGATAAAATAAAATAATGAGCAATTCAAGTGAGTAGGTGCTAAATAAAGTGCATAAATAACTGTGCCAATAAAGGTGCCTGGCAAACGAGACAGTGAATATCAATAAATAACAAGTGTGCGTATATCTTGAAATTCAGTGAGTAATTGAATAAAAATAATAAAATTAATAAATGATACAAATAAAAACCTGAAAAACCACACAAATGATAAAAATTCATAAAAAGTTCATAGATAGTTCATGTTCGTCACATCAAAACAGAGATATTGGTGTTCTCACTCATACATGGGGGTATAAAAAAAATCGCTGCTTACATATAAAAAGGAGTAAAAACACATGTATGCATAAGGTGCATACACCTCTCACCCGACTTCCGGTTTGGACCGGAAGTGTGACCCGAAACCGGAAGTCGGGTGAGAGGTGTATGCACCTTATGCATACATGTGTTTTTACTCCTTTTTATATGTAAGCAGCGATTTTACCATTTTAATAAATTGAATGTTCTGAACTGCTACACTATGGGAGTCTTTGCTTTATACCCCCATGTATGAGTGAGGACCGCTCTCAGCTATACTGGCTATGTTGATCATTCCATTTTGAGACGAGGCAGGAGTCCTATGAGGTGTTTGGAGGTCGTCTGTTCCACAGCTTCAGCGACTGCACTACTCGCAGTAAAAGGTGTATTTTACACCTACTTGAGGTGAGCGCTCTGAGAGCACATAGTCGTACAGTGCACTTTATATTGCACCAATATCTCTGTTTTGATGTGACGAACATGAACTATCTATGAACTTTTTATGAATTTTTATCATTTGTGTGGTTTTTCAGGTTTTTATTTGTATCATTTATTAATTTTATTATTTTTATTCAATTACTCACTGAATTTCAAGATATACGCACACTTGTTATTTATTGATATTCACTGTCTCCTTTAGCCAGGCACCTTTATTGGCACAGTTATTTATGCACTTTATTTAGCACCTACTCACTTGAATTGCTCATTATTTTATTTTATCATATTTGTGGAGCCACTCTGGCATTTATTTAGATTTTTTCATTGTGACTTACATAACTTGGAAGGTATTACACCGCTTCCCGCACTTGTCTATTTACTATAGCCACGATTGAGCCAATAATTTTAATTGCCTTGTATGCTGACTATGTGTTATGTGTGTTTCACTTTTTGAATTTTCCACCAGGCTCCACCCCCATGCGACGCAACGCTCGCAGGGAACGGAGCCCAGCATCACCGAGGCATCAGGTGGAAGACACAGCCCATGGACACAGTGGGGGGACATCGCTGGTTACAAGGGACAAGGTAAGTAACATTGCCTGGATCCAGAGATGCGATCCCGAGTGTGGCTCGGGGTTACCGATATTTGTAATGGAAATTCACCCCGAGCCACACTCGGGAAAACTGCCAGGGAGGTTAACTAGAGCAACACAATTTATTATGGATTGTGACAACTGTAAAATGATTGCATTGTCTTCTATTTCACTGATTGATAACCAATCTATTTAAACTCGTCAACAAACAATCTCTGAAACGCACATTATTACATTAAAGTTATATTGTATTCTATTAATTATATAATAAAAATATTAAGCTGGAAATATAATGGACAATGCTACACAAAACATAAAAAACTGTAACATATATAAAAACTTAAAATCTTTTTAGCTGTGTCTGCTTTTTTTTTATGGATTCATATTTAAAAAAGAAATCACGTTTATTAAGCATTTTGTCCTGTAGCAGAAAATGACAAGGTTTTGCTCCCTTGGGTTCTGGACCAGTATTCATATTACAACTTGATTCAACACCGAATCTTCCTCAAGACACTTTGATTACAGGAAATTGCTGTCACAATATATTTGCAAACATTCGTTGTATGGGTATAGCTGCAGCTCATATTCAGAAAATAATAAAATGAACGTTTCCCTATACCAGGGTCAAAATTTTTCCTTTAGTACTGTAAATCTCATGTTGTAAAGCACTGCACAAACTGTCGGTGCTAAATAAATGCTGTACAATAATAATAATAATCAATCATACCTTTAGTAATCAGCTAAACTTTTATATATGTGATCACTATTATTTTAATGTTAATATCCACCTGACAATTTAGTACATACATCTTTTTTTTTTTTTTTTTAAACAAAGCAAAATAGTATTTTACAAACAATAAGTGAAATTACATTACTCCCAAGAAAAAGTAGATAAATTATATGTAATCTCTACTTGTGTAAAAAGCCTGTCTTCAACTCTCCCTAAAAATTCCTAATGGCCAATATACTACAAAGAGCATGCTTTTTGACCTAAGAAGGTCAAAGGAGGGAGGAGTAATAAAGACTGGCTTCTTTGGGAAATTACAGATTTGCATATAACTTTATTGTCAATCCAGACAAGAACAGGTTTGCTGAGCTAGTATGGAATTTCTATTGTATCCAGGCAAATGCTGATATATTCATGCTAACCATGATGACACATACTTAAATAAATCTCAGTTTTAATGTTTTTTTTTCATAATTTTTAAAACATACTGACTATATGTAAACAGTGTATGTAACATTGTTAGTTCTATTCTTTAGGTTAATTGTTATCCTCCCATGCACATTTAAAATATAGTGCTTTCATTTTCCATCTACGAATACGCTATCAAAGCAAGAATGAATTACAGCATGGGTTCATAAACAAAGTTAGCAGCAAATTCCATTTTTTGGCATTTATATCTTGGATGGGAAGCCTGGAATTTGCTAAGTGAACTCCCAATATACCTGGTTTGGCAAACGTAGGTTTTAGCATTGAAAAGCACACAGATGGCTTGAGACTGCTGTTTGCCATGTCACATATAAAGATCTAGTAAGGTGGAAAATTCAATCCAGTAATTTATATAGAACAAGCAGCTGCCTTAATTAGACAGTCATAATATTTAAAGCTCCATTCCAGCATTATTCTGCATTATCATTGATAGACCTATCATCTAAAAAATATTTTACATAAATTAAAATTATCAACAATGATAATAATGAGTTTTAATGTGGAGCAAAGAGTGTGATTAACTTAAGTATGTTTATTTTATATTGACTTTGGGAGGCTGAGCAATAATATAATCCTAAATAAAAGAATGAGGGCTACAGTACCATATAGAGATGCAGGTATTATGATCATAGATATGTAAACCAGAATGAGCAGGTACTGCCTAGGTCTGCACAGCATGCAAAAAAAGAAATGTTACAAAAATTCCTGCATTGAGCATGTGACACAATGTAATCGGCTGTAGAGCAAAATCACACAGAACAGGTGGCAATAATAAAGCTTAGTATATTAATTATACTGCATATTACACACACATTAAAAAAGAGCAAAGGTAAATATTAAGCAAGCATGGCTTGGCAAAATTGTTAGTGTATTTGCAGTTTAACATAAAGTCCAAGTGCAGCGCTAGTAGAAGGCAGGCGAGATGGTGAACCGAAAAGGAAGATGAAGCCAGCACACCAACTTCGGGGTTGTAATGAGTGTGTGGTTAAATTGAAATCAGATCCCCACATCAACAGCAGACTCCTATTCCAATCAGGCATGCAGGCTATTCAGTATGGATTGGATCCAGACAACCACCGTCACATCCAGGGAGCATAGATCATTATCACTCGCTCATACCCATAAGTAAAAATAAAAGGTACATAGTGAAGCCCACAAGTGAATCAAACTAAACATTTATTGAATGATACTCACAAGTGTAGCTAAAAAAATGAGCATGACAGCAATGAATTAAAAAAGGACCATGGTTGTAAGTGTGCTAGTTTCATCCCACAGTGCCTAATGCATTTCAGCTAAACAGCTGTCTTCAGAGGCCCTTTGTTTGAGTTTGGAGGATCCCTATATAATATTTCATGAAGAAAAAAAAACAGGGTGGCAGGGGAATGTCATTTAGCTTTTTTTTCTTTATAAAATGTCACTTTTGCTTGGGTATATCCTACAGTAAATTAATTTTGTATTTTAATGTTTTACTTTAAGCCTTATTAAATGAGCTGCTCCTTGCTGAAAGTTTTTTGTTTTTTTTGCATTGGTGCATTTCCCTCTGAGTTGTGCCTCCAATCTAAAATTTCTGAATACATGCTGTATAAAGGGAGCACCTGTAAAGAAATACATCATATACATATTTTACCCTGGTTTCTGCACTGGATGGGGTAATGTCAGGATCCTTCAGGTGAGATCCTAGGAATGCTGAGTACTTCAAATCTTGTGAGAAGGCACTCCAGTACTATGCTTGTGGGATTTGAGATCCACAGTGTTTCCAGGATCTTGTTGAAAGGATAGTGATATCACCCTTCCTAGGCACAGCAGGCAGAAACCAGGGTAAGGTAAATCTGTTATTTAATTGTTTTCACAATTGTACTATTTTTACCTTAGTAATGTGGCGATTTTAGATAGGGGTACTTTGTAATAAACAGGCATTGTCTTTTAGTAGTCCGCCTTAGCATATGATGTTTCAGCAACACGGTTTCCCATGGCTTTAATAAAACATGTCAGTGTTTACCACAATCAAATATACGAATGTTAAATCCTCAGATATAGTATTAATATTAATAATGTTATCATTAAAATGCAGGTCCTTGGTTGTTTCTTTTTCTTTTCTTTTCTTTTCTTTGCATTTTGTTGTACACTGTGTCATCAATAGGCCATATGCCCTAAATTGTTTTTAATGATTCATGATTTTTGGCATGTCTGATCAAGACAACAAAGCAGATTCTTAGAGCTGAAAAAGAGAAAAACATCCAGTTTTAAAGGGCTGGAATTTTATCAATTCCACTCTCATTTTATTCTGTGAATATTTGTGCACAACTCCCTAAAAGCTCAATACGTTGCATTTTTGTCCTGTACAGAGTGTGGAAGGGAATGAAGGAAAGGACTCCTGCTAAACTTTAATTGCTGTTCATGTCTCCACTGGTGAATGTTACCATATCGAATGTGTCCAAATGTTTTCACCTTTGCTAGTGGATATACATAGAACAATAGCAGAGGTTTTAACTTTCATCCATTATACTAATAAAAGGTGTATGCTGTCTGTGTTTCTGTTTCAGAGATTCACTTAGTTCTCTGTATCAGTTGTAAACAAAGGTGTAACTAGAACCTTCAGGGCCCCGGTGCAAGAAATTATGAAGGGCCCCTGACCCCTGACCAGGACCCTTCCCACTGATCCTGGGGCCCTTTACTCCTATTGCGGGTCCCTTTATTACGGTACCGCAGCTGGGCCCTTTCACAAATTCTGCAGCAGGCCCCCTTTCTGCCATCTTCGGGCCTTGCCATGGTGGTGAAATGCCAGATAAATTACTGTGTTCTCTGGACTGTTGTCAACAATGTTCCCTTCTAGCTCTATAATCTACAAAACACCCCCTCCCTGTTAAAAAGAAGAGAGAGAGGTGTAAGTAATCCTAATACAGTGTTATATAGTCCTAACACGCTCCCTGTCCTAGGGTGACAACGCTGCTTAATATATTTGTCATAATAGAATAAGAAGTGTGCTAAGGACAAAATTACCGGGTTAAAATAAAGGACTTGCAATATTATAGTTTTTTTGTTCTTGGGTTTAGATATGCTTTAATACATGTTTTTAAATAAAGTAGAACATTTCTTAGTAACATATACTCATGCCACATATCAGCTATGATGTTGCTACTTGTGTGTCTCTGGGCAAAACCTTTTTTTGTGAGTGTGGATAGAGTAGGAAGGATTAAACCTTCTGGTATTTTTTTATTACTATGTGTGTCGCCAATGAATAGATGAACCCCTCTAGATGACCATTCTCACAGATAAAGTGAACAGAGGGATGTCAAAAATGTTATTCTCCAAAAAACATGAGAGAATCTTCTAATTGGGAAGGCTGTAATGAGGGTAACTGTCTAAGAAGAGAATTCCCTTCACTTTGATTCCCAGAAATTTCAATAACAAAAAATAAACTGCAAGAGGTTTTAACCCTTCCCCGCTCTAACCAAAGCTACAAAAAAAAAAATTGGGCTACAAATAAACGTTAAAAAAGATGTTGGCTGAATTTGGTTAGCATAATGGAATTGCAGGCATTGGGTAAAATATAGCTTTAATGCTAGTACTAGGAAGAGCAAGGATGCTTGAAGTGCACCAGAAAGTCTAAACATGTATTACTGTCATAATTTTCTTGAATTATAGCTATGTTGTGCCATTTGATGGACTTAGCCTTTCCCTACCCTAATTCCTGTTTATAAGTGGGTATGTATGCAAATGGGCTGCTTTATGTTTTTGGATACATTTGCTTTCTACTCCTAGGCTGGGCCTGCACTGAACCCTCAGAAACAGACAATACATTGAGAGATTGTTTTATAACTCTCAACTATTGAGTGAGATCTTCTTTTAACGCCTCATCCATTAATAGGAGAAATATGTCTTATAAACCTGAAACTTCTTGCATTACTCATTAGCTGTGTTTGAAAGCATATATGTTAATGTATGTGCCCACCTTGCAGTTTTTTCTTCAACCCAACGACACAAGCTACAAGCTGGTGATCACCATCATCTGACAGTAATTGCCTTACAGTGCAGTGTTGCCTAAATATATGTCTCTCTGTATGCCTTAGACTGTTAAGGGCAGTGATGAACAGGCTGTTGTACCCTTGGACATTGTAACCTTGGAAAACTAATACATGCATTTGATTGAAGCCCTCTTACTGGAAACATCTTTACATCCACAGTAAAATACATTTTAGAAGGGAACATACATTTTATGGTGCCTGTCAACAAAAAAAATGTACCTGTTAACAAATGCACTAATTTAGGCATAAACACATAAAGAAGCACATAGAGACAATTCTACACCAATTGTTAAAATCTACAACCTGAAGTCAGAGATGGGGGATGTGAGACATCTACGATACATAACAAAATAAATTATCGACTGAAGGGCTATTTTACCCTGCAAAGCATTATTTATTGCATTGCTCCTTCACAGGCCCTAAATGCTAATATAAGATAAATTAGTTTTCTCTGATCTCTGTATCTGCTCATATGTTGTATTTGTTTTGCTTTACTAGACACTGAACCAAATAATCATTTATCCACAAGAGGTTTAGATAATCTCAAAAAACCATGATGATGATTATGTTTTCTATGATACTGAACTACTCATCCAACTTGTTACAAAACATAAGTCTGGTATTTCATATAATTGGCTGATAGCTCTATTACGTTTAATAACGTAAATAGATTTATTATGTTTAAAAAGGCAAAGATCAATGTACAAAGTGCAAAAATAGTAGCATCCATGAAGAATTCTTTTTTATTGATTGGACTGCAATGCATTTATTTTCTGCTTTTCTTCATATGAATTAGCTAATTGCATTGTATTATTAAATAAGTACTGCATGTCATATATTTAAACAAGGTCATTTTATTTTCTGGATTTGTATTTCAGTATTTATAAACCAGTAACAGTAACCATAACCTTTGGTGGTAAGCAAAAGCTGAGAATATCAAGCTTTGCAAAAGTTGAACATAATTGACCAAACCTTTCCATGCTTAGTCTCAATAGCGATTTACTGGAAACTGCAACCTGGTGTATGGATTTGACTTGGGCAATGAAACCACAATATATATAAGCACTGAAAAGCTCACTGCCCCATGAAGTGTATTTATAACCATTTAATGTAAGCTTAAAACACAAATTCAGCAAAATTACTTATTGCTCTATTATCTAAGCCTTTTGCTAGACGTGTAATGGTCCCACATGAAGATGAATAAGGATCCTTTTGATTCCCATAGATGGACAGCACTTCTGCACTAGCAGAGTACATGAATGCTAATGCTCTGATAAGGAGAAATCCCAGAAACACTATGAAAACATGATGTGCAACCTGTATGCATGTGGCTGGTGGGACCATGATCTTTATGTGGGACATAAGCCCTTTTGCTGAATTTGCTTGTGACTGTTTTAAATCTTTTATCAATTATTAATTTCACAAGGCAACACAGATTGTGATGTTTTATTTACATTTGTAAATCAGTATTGCAATTACATGTTTCTATAGTTTATATCTTACCATTCTTTTCCACAACTTTTAATTCCTTGTAAATAATAACAAAAAAGGTGCGCTGTTCTTTTGATAATGATAATCAATCTGACAACAGCAGTCATATGAAAAACAATAAAGTGCTAATGCGAATAGTTTACTGTTGCTCTAAATCCAATGAATGTGATATATAACCTTAGGTTAATCCAGCAATACACAATTCCATATAAGAAACAGTAAGGTGCAAGTACTAATAATTTGTGCAAGGTGCAAACATGTACAAACATTCAAAAATTGCATTAAAAAATATAAATGTAAATAAAGTCCATTGAAGAAGTGCCAAAAGTGCTCAGTGCTTCACAATCCAAAATCAATCTAAAGGTGCTCCATTGTGGCAAAGCAAATACGCAAATGGCCTCTTATTAGGACACATGGATCTCGATTACAGAGATCAGAAACAGCCTGTATTGAATCTCCACATGGAAAGCCTCACTGAAAGCATGTCTCCATACATAAACACCTCTTTTAATAACTCATAATGGCATCATGTGAAAGATAGAGAGAAGCCTCATAGTGTAAACCAGTATGGTATGTTTATTATAAATAATATAAATGCACTTACAGTGAGACAGAGAAATCCAACATGTAAAACAAGCCAGCCATGGTGTCACCCGTCCAGCCAGCCATGATGTCGTCACATGTGGTCTCCACCCGCTGCGTTTCCCCAAAAATAGCATCTTCTGAGATTGGAGGATGATCTGTTGTCAGATTGATTATCATTATTAAAAGAACAGCACACCTGTTTTGTTATTATTTCCAATGTATCCATGTTTCCAAGATTTAGTTTGCAACAGTTTACATTACACATAAGGGTCCAGTGCAAATTATTAATTTTTTATTATTATTTTAATCCCTTGTGACATAATTTGGGGATTTTTGTAAAATATTTGTTTCTGTCTTGTACTAAAATATGCATAACTGTGCATACAAAACAGCTCTTATTTTTGCAAACAATATATATTTTGTTACATTGATTTATGGTGCAGTACAGTTAACAGTAAAGTGTGATCTATAAAATAAAACCATCTTCAAACCTGAGCAATGATTAAAATTAAAAGTGTTGAGAAAAACTTTATATACAAACCATCGGCAGGTCCAGAAACATAGGCAGCTAAAGTTATGTGCAGATCTCAAATTTTCCTGCAAATGTCAAGGTGGGGGCACTGCCCACAAACTTTTTTTTATTATTACTATAAGGCATTTTTATAGTGCCAACAGTTTGTGCAGCGCTTTAACTTCCCATTGGTCTTTAATGTAATAGGCTGCTTTAGTGATAATGGGAGGCTTATGAGGTGAGAGGAGGCTAGGTTAAGATCCACATTTTCAGGAAAGACAGAGACTTGCATATACATTGAGCAACCCATATCTCTACATTTATTGTTTGTTTTGACATGCAGTTGACACTGAAGACTGCATGTCCAGGTTTGTGAAAGGTTAATTGTAACAGCAATGTTAATCTACACCTGGCACTATAATAGGTATTATGTGTTTGCAATATAACCCTTGGTAGTTATATTTACCCTGTTAAATGAGAAGACCAGGTATTGTAGTCCTTGCAGATCAATAGCAAGGTTACATGCAAGGATAAATAGTTAATGCATTGTGAAAGAACTGGAATTCAGATGTGTGTATGTTTATGAATCTTATAACATGGCTTAGAGCTTTCACTTCCTTTTAGCTTTGGTGACCTTTTAATTAAAATATTCAGCAGATTGAATGTGTACATGCTTTTTAAATTCCGATTCTTAGTTACATTTAATTAAAAATAAAATCTATTCTGTTTCTTAAAAAATGTATGCATGTTTTGCATATGATAAAATTAAAGGAGAGCTGTACGTTGTAGCTTTTAATTCAGTTAAATAAAATGAAGGAAAATAAAAACTTTTTTAAAATAAATATATTTTTTTAAATACATATGCTGTACCCAGTCAAAACACTACTACCAGTATCGATCCTACTTTCCAATTCATACCCATGATGGACAATGCTTACAATCCCATGGTTCCTGGCTTTGCCAGTATGTACTCTCATGCTGCTAATTTCCAGTGTGTACTCTTTCACATGTTTGTTGGACACTGTCATGGAAAATAATAACTCTACTTACTGCTTGCCTCAGAGATAGCCCATATTTTACATTTTATACAAATGTCTTATAAGTTTAATTTGCTTTGGTGTTATCCCTCAAGGGCAAGGAAAAAGGATTTGAAATGGTTAACACTTTGCAATTAGGCAAAATAAAGAAAAATAGAAAGCATGCATACCTTGGTGTATGATGAAATACTAATGCTGCTCAGCTTGAGAATAACATAACAAATAGCCACTGCCAATTTTTACCAGAGGAATCATAAATTTGTTTACTGTAAATCATAAAGCTGCTGTGCAAGCATACTAATTTAAGAGTCAGACCCAGATTCCCAAACCAGCAGTGCTCTGACAAAGCTGTGCTTTCACAACTATCAGGCTGAAATCTGACTGGATTCAAATGCAAAATATATTATGGTAATTTCGGAACAATCTTGGGAATATAATGTAATATTATATTACATAAAGCAAGCAGTTATTCATAAAACACAATATACATAAAGTAACTACTATTTAAGGACTTTATATTGAAAATCTATTCAGATAACAAATGCAATAATTAATTCCCACCTCCTTCTCCCCCAGAGAATATTGTCATGATTTCCCATAAATTGTTCCTTATACTATATGTTAATGCCAATCACTGGCTTTGCATGTTTGTGCTTACATTACATTCTAATATATACTGTATATATGTATATATTTACAGTATGTATATAAAAGAGAGAGTTTTAGAAAGAGAGTGATTTAACATTACAAAAACTGATATTTGGGATTTAGGATTAAAAAAAATGTATAATTGCATTTTTATTTTGACCTACTTAAAGGAGATCAAAGTTACAACACTGATAGCACACAAAGATCTGACGTTTGTATATACCTGTAGTAACCCAATATAGTTGGGTTGGGTTGGGTAGGGTTGAGTTACTAAAGGCATAAAGGCTGTCCACTTAACAAAATGAAAATTTACCCTGCAAACTGAAAGCTCCTTTAGCTTAGTAAATAAGGTGAAGCTGTGTTCATTTAGAATACCTAATCATCTGAAAAAAAAAATTCAAAAACAGGAACATTTTATGCACATGATCCGGTGCCTGAAGAGAGCACGACTTTAGCTAAGGGAAATTTCACTTTACAATGTGGGTAAAGGGTAGTGTAAGATGCACCAGCAGATTTAGATGGACTTAACTTAAGTTAACACTTGTGAGCATCCCTGTCAGTGTTAACTGGTGTGTCTCAATCCACTTACTGCCCCATTTTCTGGACAGCTTGATCTATTAAAGAAAGTTTAAAAATGACAGACTTACTGGCTGAATCACCAGGTGAAAATTAAGGAAAAAAGAAAACAAGTGCAGTCACCACATCTAAGAACTGGTAAGCTGCAATGTAACTGTATTATATTTTATTTTGGGTTTAATGCAGTTTTAACTCAATCCAGTTAAATCAGGCCAAACCCAAAAACCTATAGGAAAGTAAACAGCTAGGACCTTTCTGCACTGTTGAATGTCTTTTCTGTGTCCAAGGAAATAATGGCTCCTGACTTAGAGTGAGGATATTGCAAATTCTGAAAAAGGTATCAGACTTTCATTCTAGTGGATCTTTCCAGGATAAATATGGACTGGTCACTAGCAACAGGACATGTGATATATTAAAGTAGTCTCAGAGCAATCATTTTGACCAGAATCTTGACATCCACATCAATAAGGGAAATTGGGCGATAAGAGTAACACTTAGTTGGATTTTTGTTAAAATTGAGGAAAAGAATAATTAGGGCTTCTCTCTCTACAAGTTTGGAAAGCCTGCAGGTAGGTTTCTAATGGGGGGAGGGGGAGCCAAGATAGCATGAGATATTAGCTCAATGGTAATAGGAGTATCTAAGGCTCTATGTTGTTGTGGGGTAAGTGAGGGAAGGGGAATCTGGGTTACTTGTTAAGTAACTTAACAAGTCAAAACAAGAATAGGAGACATCTAAGGAATGGAGTTGGAGGTAAATCCACCCAAAACATAATGAGCTTGTATATGGCAACATCCCTAGTCATACACTATTTAACGAATTCACACCCTTAGAAAGTACCTGTACGTCCTCAGGTTGAAGTGCAGCTGCAGCCATGATTCCAGTACCAACATTTTCAGTCAGCAATGGGCCTTATTATAGAAGTCATCCAAGTGACTCTATAGGTGCCTGATCAGTTCTACAGAGTGCAGAAGGGGGCCCCTCCTCCCTCACTGCCTGTCACCTTTACTGGACTCTCCAGTAAATTGTGGAGCCATTCATACCTGCCCCTATGACATAAGAAACCGGAAGCAACAAGCATTTTGTCACTTCCAATTTCAGTTGGATGTTTACAAGCCATTACCAGTTTGTAAAGCATCCGATCAACCTGATCTCTGATGAGATGCTTTTGAGGGTAGAGAAGATCTCTCAATAAAGAGTAACCATGATATCACAAGGTTGTTCATAAGTTGTTCATCCTTTGTGATATCAATAAAGTTGATAAAAATAAATAAATAAATAAATAAAATAAAGAGTCAAAAAATGTAGTAAAATAAGAAAACAAGAAAAAAATGAAAGTGCCCTTATCCCTACCATGCTCACATGCAAATATGAACACATATGTAGGTCCCACAAGCATATATAAATGGTAAGCACACCACATATTTGAGTTATCGCTGTGAATGTCAGAGCAAGAGCAATAATTCTAGCACCAGACATCCTGCTTAACCCTAAACTGGTAACATGTAAATGCTTTTAAAATGTCTACTATTGGGATTTTTAGGCATCGTAGGTTGTCACCATTCCACAGGTGTGTGCAGTACTAAAGCATAACATCTTTCCAAACATTTGGGTATATTTTGTTTGTGTGCACTAAAATTCATCAAAGCTCTTTTTTCCAGAAAATATATGCTTTAAAAATGTTTGCAGAAATATATTGCAACATAAAAATTGCAACAGCCAACATTATTTTGCAAGGTCTCTGTCTTCAAAGAATACAGCATATAATGTTTGGACATACTAAATAATTTTCTAGCGAAAAAATCTAGATATTAACATGTATGTGAGAAATGTCAGAATTGGCCCAGTTTTGAAGTGGTTAAGGAGCAGCTATAGGGGGTGCAGTCTGGCTTGGTGAAGTACGGTAAGAGATGACTTGATTTATCACCAAACGCCAAAATACGTTTTTTGGATTCAGTTTCTTTTAGGTTTGGGAAAGGAGGAGTCCATGAGATCTACATCGAGTCTGCCATTCTATATATGGTTGCTTATCTGGGGAGAATATATATTTGACTTTGGCCTTGGTCAAGGTGGATTCTGCAGTTTTAAAAGAGGTCACAATTTTTTTCTGAATAATGCCTATAATAACAATAAAGGAATCTATATGAGCTCCCTTAGATGTATTCCATTTTAGAGATGGGAAAGGGATGTGTTGATTAGCAACCAAATAATCTTTTATCACCCAAACCGTCCTCTCTGCTCCTCCCAAGACATCATGCTCTCTAGTTCTCTTGTCCCCCCTGTCATGCTCATCTCCAGGACTTCATCAGAGCCTTTCTCATCATAGAACTGTCTACCTCAATCTGACTATTTCCTACTCTGGCCACCTTTAGGTAACCCATGAAAACTCATCTCTTGAGGGAAACCTATTCCACCTCTAACTAACAACTGAACTTTTAACTCTTCCATTTGCTTAGCCCCCACAGTTATTAGCTTGTATACCTCTTGCCCCACCTTATTAGATTGTAAGCATTAATTAGCAGAGCCCTCTTAACCCTCATATATTTTATTGCACTGTAACTGTACTGTCTCCCTTTATATTGTAAAGCACTTTGCAAACTTTTGGTGCTATATACATTCTAAATAACAATAATAAACTTGTATTATTTTACACAATATAATTAGATAACCAACTAGGTTGCAATCTCCAGATATATGTCCCTATAGGAGGGGAAGGATGTAGGTCATCTTAGCTATGGATAGCAATAAAAAGGGAGTGCACAGGGCCAAATGTAAGAGAGGATACCATAAGTGTCTGAGGGACAAGAATACATTTTGGTTTTTGGGTGCTTCCATCTCCCTGCATCATTTAAATCAAATGTCATAATCTAGTCAGTAAATTTAGAGGTTTGATTTGATGTACCACCCAATCTACCCATCATAGCATTAAGGACTGGATTGGGATTAGGGGGACGTAGAAGTTCAGTGTAGGGCAACAAGCAGTTGAAGGATCAAAAAATGCCCTTCTGGATTAGTTTAACTTTTAATACCTCACACAGAAGAGATTTGGTAATTAGGATTGAAACTATAAATTCCCAATGTAGTAGGTTTGTTAAAAAATAAAATCATCCCAGTATCTTCTAAACGTTCATATAGTATGCCAAACGCTTTTTTTTTTTTTTTTGAAAATGCGCTGGCAGTACATTTGGTATACAGTACAAAAACATGTATTTGAATAAAGAGGCAGATTGTAAGGTTGAGTCAGCCCTGAAAATATATTTAAAGATGTCAGCTACTTCAAATATTAGACTTTATAATTGGAAAAATGTAAAAAATTAAATTACTAAAATTTAGCTATTGTGACAAAATCCTTGTTTTAGCTTTGTTGATAAAAATTTTTAGTTGGCACAATTAAAAAGTTTTGCAGATAAATATATTTACTAAGAGTACAATTTTGCAGGTACAGTTGAGAAAACAGATTAGCTGAGTTTAAAAGCTGACCTGAGTAAACAAATATCTGCCACAGAATAATTTGTAGCCCAATAGCCTTCTTTTCCCTTATTTTATTTGTTTTTTCTTTAGTTTTTTTTAAAAGCATACCATTCCCCATAAAAAATAGTCTGCAGTCCTTATGTCCTTCCCAAACCACCAAATGTTGTAAATCAGGGGTGCTCAACCACATGTGGCCCATGAAGCTATCTGATGTGACCGTGACCTCAAACATATTATGATTATTAATTATTAAAAAATGTAAAAAAACAAGCCAGGGAAGAGCATTCCCATAGTCGTGATCTGGGCTTGCCGACCTAACATCCCAGAGCATCAAAGTGCAGTGGGCTAGCACCAGCAGCAGATGGAGCAGGCAGCCGCAAAGAGAGCAGGAGCCACATAAACCAATGCTTCCTCTTTAGCTCTGGCTCCTGTCCCAGACGAAGTGATACCAAGAGCACTCCACCTCTTATCCCTTCTGGCAATGCCAGCAGCAGCTGCAAGAGGAAAAGAAGAGATCTTCAGGTCAGTGTATTAAACAATGCATACAGTGGGCATAATAGCTTCTAGCAATGAGCATATTAGCATTAGGTTAACCACTATTAGGCCCCATACACATGGACGTTTTTTGCAGCTCTCCATGTTATTCAATGGCCCCATACAAACGCTGACATTTTTGATTTGTAGATAGCATCAGCGTTTGCGAGCTGAAAGCAGAACCCACGGCCAGCGCATTCTGAAGCTGCAGAGTTTTTGACGCTGAGCCGGAAAAACGCTCACTAACGCGCATTAGCGCTGTATCGACGTTAATCAGCATTTTTAGCGCCGGTGTCTTTTCAAACAAAACACGACATAGCGCTGACGCTCAATAACGTGCATTAACGCCAATGCAAAACGCAGATGAAATTGCGTTTTGATGCCTGACTTTGGTCCCAACATTAGACCTCGTTTTGTTAATACGCACATGTGTATGAGGCCTTAGCCTGCATTCACATGGACATGCTGTGGTTTAACTGTACTGATCTTGTTCCTCTTTATCCCATGTAGGTGAAACATAGAAAGCCAAACCCTAATCTGACATATTCAGGTTGTAAAAGAGGATCATTGAACTGATGTTGGGGTGGACTTGCATCCCCGCCAACTTTTGAACCATTCCCTGTCTCTTTCATTAGAAAACTGTAATGTGTATGTGTAGTAAATAGTCACATTCCATTTACTGTACTGTAAAACAGCCATGGGTATAGATGGCCAAATCTGCTACAGAGCATCTACAGCTGAGACAGAGAAGTACTGAGCCTGTTAATAAAATAATTATACAATAATGGTGTTTGCAGATCCGTTGCTGAAGGTTATAGAGCATTTTACATTCTGTTTTAGTTTAATAAAACAACCCTGTCATAAAATAAAAAGACCCCAAAGAATGTGTAAGAACACTGAGTGCTTACCTTTCCCTCTGCCTGTTGCACTTCATTGTAAAAAGTAGAAAAATCAACGCTACAAATGTTCATCTCCCAGTTCCTTTTAATTATTCCTTATTAGTGCCTCCTCCTGATCTCTATGTCTTTACTATATCCTGTAATGCATGGAGGCTAGCAGAAATGGAAAATCGGGAGACCATGGTAAAGATGAGGTCAGATAGCAAAAGAACCTGTCACTTTGCAATAAATAGTGTAGGAAGTCCCAAACAAATATTGCTCTACTGGACTACTACCTTTCCACCTTGTGAGGACCAGTAGGACTGATAGAAATGCTAACATTGACTTAGTAAGTAAAACAAGGCAAAGATTTATGGAAAGGCAACATATATTGTTAATATCAAGTAATTATCTTCTTTGATTTATTTTTAAACTTAAAAAAAAAAGTTATAGGTGGATTCTGGTTAGTTAGTGGTTAACCAGGAATAAGCGTGCAGCAAGTAGAGTCAAAGTGAAGCCGGAACTCCCGATGTGCCTACTTTTTCCATGTCAGAGAATCAGTGCTGAAGCCAGGCTGACAGTCACTCAACTAGTATTTACATAAGGAGAAGGCAGCATTTTGTGAATTGTGTATTGTATGAAAATTCTCTACTCCTTTAGTAAATCAGCCGGCAAGCCTTTTGGTTTCCTAGTGCACCAGGTACTTGAAAAATATAGTTCATATACAGCCTCACAGTCTATACCCCATGGCATGTATGTCCTTACTGTCCCTATATGAAAATGGCCCTTTTATATCTATGAGATAAAAAAAAAGGATGCTTTAAAAAAATCTCTCTATGAAGTACATTTTCTGAGAGAGAAAATTATATTTAATACATTTGTAAACAAGTATGGTGAGCTCTTCTGTTTTTAGATTTATTTAATATCCTGTGGCCAACTATCCATATCTTAGTGGTAATGAATATGAATGACCAATAAAAACTGGGTTGCAGCAACATAGTCAGCCATCCGTGTCACACAAATTAGATCTCGTGGAGTCCAACGTATACATTGCTAATTTGTGATTCATTTTCATGCTCTATATTATGCTTTCCATCTAATATGCTACACAAAGTATATTTGTACAGTTATAATAAATGTGTGTGTATTTGTTTGATGTAATTTCTTTCATATATTTTTAGCTGAAAGAAAAAACACATTGGGAAATTGCCATCTCTAGGTTACATGCACTCACTTTTTTAACGTTAATTGTATTGCTCATTCTTGGACATTTTGTAAGTATAAGGCATGACACAAATTCATGCATTTTTGGGAAGTCATTTATTCCTTAGGGAAACCTATAAAAGTAGGCTACCATCACTGGGCACTCATGAAAATGCTAACTACCTGGCTTTTATGCTTTTAGGCTAATTTCACTGTGAGGCGGTTTTCAGGAGTTTTAGCGCTAGAAATAGCCTCTAAATCACACCTAAAAACCGCCTTAAAACTCCTGCCCATTCTTATCAGTGTGACTTTTCACACTGGGGTGGTGCGCTTGCGGGACATTCACAGAAGTCCTGCAAGCAGCATCTTTGGGGCCATGTGGGAGTGGTGTATATACCGCTCCTACACCGCCCTGCCCATTGAAATGAATGGGCACCGCTGCTGAAGCATCAGCACAGTGCTTCAGCAGCGGCACTAACCGGTGCTTTTACCGTGGCTACACTGCACAGGTGTGCAGTGTGAAAGTGGCCTTACTTTGGTTTCAGTACTTTCTGAATCACTGTTTTAGATCAATTAGACAGATAAGGAGTTCTGATGTGTATTGTGCTGCAATTCTCAATGCCTTTAGTAAATAGGGATGGGCCGAACAACCCCCATTCGGTTTGCACCAGAACATGCGAACAGACAAAAAATTTATGCAAACATTCAAACCCTATTAAAGTCTATGGGACACGAACATGAAAAATCAAAAGTGCTAATTTTAAAGGATTATATGCAAGTTATTGCCATAAAAAGTGTATGGGTATTGCCCTAGGGGACATGTATCAATGCAAAAAAAAGTTTTTAAATCGGAGCAGTGATTTTAATAATGCTTAACCACTTCCATACCGTGCCTGTTTTATCGGTTCGGTGTTATGAGTTAAAAACAGTTTTTTTTGCTATAAAATTACTTAGAACCCCCAATCTAACACCCTAGAAAATAACATGGCGGTCATTGCAAAACTTTATGTCACACCGTATTTGCACAGAGGTCTTCCAAGCGTGCATTTTTTTTAATAAATTCAGTTTTTTTAGTTAAAAAAAAAGAAAACAGTAAAGTTAGGTAAATTTTTTTCCATATTGTGAAAGATAATGTTACACCGAGTAAAATGATACCCAACATGTCATGCTTCAAAATTGCGTCAGCTCGCAGAATGGCGACAAACTTTGCAACTTAAATTTAAAAAATTCTACAGGTTAGCAGTTTTGAGTCACAGAGGAGGTCTAGTGCTAGAATTGTTGCTCTCACTCTAAGAATCACGGTGAAACCTCACATGTGTGGTTTGAACACCGTTTTCATATGTGGGCGGGACTTACGTATGCGGTCGCTTCTGTGCGCAAGCTCGGCGTAACAGAGCGCTTTACATTTTTTTTATTATTATTTATTTTGCTTTTTACTTTTTATTTTTACACTGTTCTTTTAAAAAAAAAATGATCACTTTTATTCCTATTACAAGAAATGTAAACATTCCTTGTAATAGAAAAACGCATGGCAGGTCCTCCTAAATATGAGATCTGGGGTCAAAAAGACATCAGATCTCATATATACACTAAACTGCAAAAAAAATAAAAATTTGAAAAAAATGACAGCCCAAAAAAAAATGGGCCCTTTAAGACCGTTGGGCGGACGTGACTTCTGACGTCATTTCCGCCCTGCCGTGTTATGGAGCCGAGTGAGCGGCTTCAGCTGCTCACTTGGCTCACGGACACTGGGGGGGGCAGATCAGATCATCTCCGCCGCTGCCGGCAGGTCCGGTAAGCGGCGGAGATGGCGGGAAAGCAGCGGGAGGAGGGGCACCTCTCCCGCCGCTGATAAAAGTGATCTTGCGGTGAATCCGCTGCTAAGACCACTTTTATCTTACACAGAATCACCTGCAGAAAAAAACAATATCTGAATGGTGCCTGTAGCTGCAGGCACCATTCAGATATCACTTCTCAAAGGCAGCGACATCAATAGACGTCCACCTAAAGAGAAGTGGTTAAAATGAAACAATAAAAATAATATATTTCTTTAAATATCATGCCTGGGGGGGTCCCCATAGTCTGCCTGTAAAGTGGCACATTTGTGTGATGTTTGGAACAGTCCCGCAGCAAAATGACCTTTGTAAAGGAAAAATTGTCATTTAAACTCGATTGCAGCTGTAATGTATTGCCGGCTCCTGGCAATATAGATAAAAATTCCTGAAAAAAATTGTATGGGCTGTATTTACTAGGCTGTATATATATATATATTTATAAATACACTGTATAGCCTACACAGAATGCAGAGTATATATATTAGGCTATATATATATATATATATATATATATATATATTAATACACTGCCTGCAATGACTGTATTCTATGCTGCCTGCACTGTGATATATACTACACTGCCTACACTCTGTATATATACTACACTCACTGCCTACACTCTGTATATATACATATACTACACTGACTTCACGCTCTATCCACTAACTAAACTACCTAAACTCTCTCTATCTCCTCCATGTTATACACACTATATACTGTACGTCCGCTGTGCAAGTGGCCTTATATAGTGTGGGGCGTGGACTTAGCCGCCTGAGACAGGATTGGCCAAGGGCCCACTGCCTTTGGCCAATCATGGCTCTCACAGCAGAGCGCACTGTGATTGGCCAAAACATGCAGGTCATGTGCATGCTTTGGCCAATCAACGGGTGTCATTTCCCCATGATCACGCACTGCATTATGGAGTGTTCAGCGACGGTGGAATTTGCCGCAAACGCCCAATAATGTTTGGGATTCGCCGAATGGGTGAACACTCGATGTTCAAGTTGAACTAACATTTGACTTGAACATCGGGCCCATCCCTATTAGTAAATAATTTCAAAAGCCTTTTGAACCCTTACTTGGCTCTAGGGGGAATTAAGGAATTCCTTGTGGCAAAGCTATACATTTTACAATCAAACTATGTTGATCTGCTGCTTTACATTAATAGGATTTTTACTGTTAACATTAAAGTGTTACTAAACCCATAACAGTAAAATCAGTCTGTGTATGCAGTAAAGCACGCTTTTAAGGGGTTAATCCTCCGCCTTGTGTAAAAAGGCTGTTTGATCCTGTTTTCTCTTATCCTCCCCCTTCTTCCACTGTCCCCAATCCATCTCCTGATAAAATAGAGACTTTGGAGTCATCCTGCACATGCTCAGTTTGGTGTGTAGTGCTAGAGAGTTTTTTTTTCTTGGAAGGGTGCATGTGATCAGCACAGGGTTAATCAGCACTGTCCAGACAGAAGGTCAGGGGTCCTGCAGCCTCATAAGACAGTCGGAGTAAAACAAAAACTCCTCCTACAAGCTGAAAACTCCTCCTACAAGTCACGAGACTGCTATATACTGCTGATGAGAAAAGGTATTTAGCAGTTTTAATTTACTAAAATAATTGCAGTTCCATGTTCTGTGTACTGTGGGAGACCAGATATAGTGAATGCAGGGCCCTGGGTTTAGCAACATTTTAGGACTAATTCTGGGTGAAAGTATATCTAAATGGTTATCTCTGGGACTTAAAGTGAGGAAAAATTGTGAGTGGCCACCAGAACGGGAATTGAGGGGAAAACTTCCAATTAGGACAATTGCTTATATGACAACTGAGATCATATCTTGCACTTTTAAGAGATGTCCTCTCACTTCTTACAAAGCTGGAAGTGAAAGAAAATCTCCCAAAGGACACAGATGGCAAAACAACAAGGGTGTAATTTAGATCTGAACAGGGCAGCATTGTATTCTATGGACCCATGCACACTGGCCCATATTGGTCCAGATTGTGAAGCTGTGTAAACCAAAAAAAGTAAAATTTGTGTTCAGGGACCTGTGTATGGGGTGTATTATATTTTATGGTATGCTGTATGCATGTACACATTTGGGCTAACAATTAAATGCATACAGAGCAAATGTACCCATTGAAGCTGCCTGCATCCTACCGAAGAAAGATGTTAGGCAGTTGGAGCTACCTGTATTCTAGCAACAAAAGACACTAGGCAGCAGGAGCTGCCTGAGTCCATACAACCAAGGACATTAGGTGAAGGAAGCTAAGCTTCAGAATCTGTCTGTTTACTAGCAAACAAGAACATTAGGTGCCTGCAGTTGCCAACTTTCTAACAGACACTACCAATATGGTGTATTTACATTATACACTGCACTCATGTAAGCATTAGCACAAATATTACATGTGTACAATGTATGGACAAGATTTTGCATAGGCTATTGATTTGTAAACCTTAAACTCTGTGTGTATGGGACTTTAGCTTAAATGACACTACTTAGTCCCCACTCTCCTATAGCTGCATAAACTGCACATAGTTGCCCTTTAGGTCTCTCATTTCTGGAAGCACTAGCTTTATCACTACTGTCCTTTTTCTTGTTACTACCTTTGTGCCATCTCTCTCTGTCTTCTGCAGCCTTTTTCCATACTGTCTGTATTCACTCATCTTATCATCCAGACCCTATCTATAGTGATGCCTTTCATTCCTTGTCATGTCTCCATCTTCTTGCCCACTGGGAAAATGAAAAAGTAATTGACTATCACACTAACACCACTGTATACAATGCAGTTGATTTACTAAACAAGCAAAGGCTCCTCTCCTAATAACGTGAATATTCACTTTGCAAAATGAATGTTAGTGAGCGAGAAGAAGCTGTGTTCACTTTCAATACCCAGTCGTGTGTCAGAGAAATGTAAAAAACTGATTTTTTTTTCAACCTCTAATCCCTTAGAAAATCATTCCACTGTGTTCTGTCAACTATTACATTGACTAAAGTCACTATATATGATCTGCTACTGGCTAATGTTACTAAATATAATATTGTTTGGCACAGGCTATGACACCAACTAATGTCACTCTATATAATTTATCACTGACTGTCATAGTGACTCATGTCACTGTACAAAATCTCTTGACAACTGTCATACTAACTGGTTTCACTGTATATAATATCTCTTCCCATATAAACTGTTACTAAATATCAAGCTGGATAATGTTTCATGACTGTCAAGACAACTATATACAGTAGCTGATTTACTATAGGAGTTAGGAATGTTCACACAAAAAAATGGGAAGATTCGCCTCAAATATCCAATTATAGGAAAAGCTAATTCCTGTTTATTTAATCTGTACATGATTGGGTAATTGAAGTATTTTTTTTTTTTTTGGGGGGGGGGGGGGCATACATTTCACACTAAGTTAGTCAATCAGCCTTAGCATATCACCAACCAGTAGAAGAGAAGCAGCAACTATTCCCCCTATAGTAATCATAATCAATTTAGTGTATTACTAAAGGCTGCACACCGGTCCAGGTCCTCTTTTACTATCTGAATGGTTTCTGTATTGCCACACTCGCTTTTATATTTAACAAAGTAAATAAAGGCAAATAGAACAATTCCTTCTGAACATTTCACCACCACTGTACCTCTTGTGCAGCATCTAAAATCTGTGAAATCTTTCTTTTGTGTCTGATTGTATTAGTGTTTATGCGTCTGTAAAAAGCAATGACCTCTGGCACCACTAGTTTATAGAACAAAAAAGACAATCTTATATTTTCTTTTCCATGCATTTCCACATCTGCT
>BLSH010063685.1:1109786-1126890 GCA_018402905.1 Glandirana rugosa
AAACCTTTTTAATGTTACGTTTGGTGTCAGTCTAGTTTTTTGTCCAAGTGAAACCTTATTTTCGAGGTGTCGAGAGGAGGAATCGGGAATACGATACGATTCTATTGGGAGGTGGGTCCACGGATGAATGGAGTAAGGTTACCACTGTTGGAGGACGACTCAAATGTGGGGGTCACCGTTTTTAGAACAGTCTACGATGAGTGGACGTCATTGAAGAGTATCTAAACTTACCTGATATGGACATGGTTTCCTCAAGTCGAACTAAGTTCTTACCTTTCAATGAAACACCCGTTGTACCTCTTATAAAGAAGTGACTCCGACATTTGTGCCCCCCCCCCCCCCGACGGTAGTTCTCCATTCGTCCGTGGTCTTATCCCACCCTCTCCCATAGTATCCTATCACCCGACCCTCTAATGGCAGCCCCCCCCCCCCCCGTGTTTACAGCCTCAGTGAAGAAATATTCTCCATGTTGCCCACAAAGTAACTTTCCATTCTTGAATCAAGCTGAACTCCTTTGGTACAGGTATAGTCCATTCAAATCTATGAGAAGTTACTGCAGGTGAGTAGCATCTGACAAGATTTTTGCCACTGGGGGTGTAAACTCAGCAGGAGGTTGTCACCATTGGAATGAGGTAAGTAGGCACCTGGGTGGAGGGTTATCTTAGCATAGCATAAGGGCTAAGGAGGAGAGCTGTGGAGCTTTTATTCCAAAGTGAACCTGTTTTTTGATCTGACTGTGGTTTGCATTGTAATTTTTCCAAATTAGGACCTTAAAGTGTTACTAAACCCAGTAATATGAAAATAGTTCAACCCCCCCCCCCCCCCCCAGTCCCCACAGTTTGTAAATTTTCATTTTACATTAAAATACTGCCACTATATACCTTTTTCACTGATCACGTGATAAACTGCACAGTTTGTCCATAGCTGTGTGTTCAGGTAGGAGGAGATTTCCACTATAGCCTGTATACATGCCCACATGTGTGATGTCAATATCATGGGATCTGAGCAGTTCAACTGAACAGGAAATGTTCTCTCCAGCAATAGAAACTTAACTGAGCATGTGCAGGATGGCTACCCTCACAGTATTATATGGCCTTGCCAAGATAGACAGTGCAGGAGGAAAGGATCTGTCCATATAGTGTCAAAGAGCCTTTTTACACAATGCAGAGGATTAACCCCTTAAGTTCCATGGTAAGTATAACAAGCATGCTATTCTGCATATACAGACTGATTTTACTGTTGTGGGTTTAGTAACACTTTAAATCAGAATGCAATTTGTATTACAGTTTGCCCAGAGGGAAACAAAAACAATTGGCTCTGCCATGGCTTTTTTCTGAATAAGCACACATTTCCCATTTTGCAGACTATACATATTTACAGCTCAGCTGCCTAATCACATATGTGATATTTATTGTATTCAACATTTACAGTAGAGAATAATATGACAAAAAATATAGTACATTTGTACAAGCGTATACAACTTGCAAAGTGTGCATATTGCCAAATGCACTAAAACATCATGCTGTGCCCACAAGTAGCAAATCAAACTGTATTTTATATACTCTTTCAAGGCATATGTTTTCTTGTAAAACACAATGTATGTTTTTTTTAAAAAAATATTAATCAACTGAGATGTAAAATGACCTTGCACTCTCCAGGGGTCTCCTTTCTCAAAGACTCAGGAAACAAATCTGACCAAGATCATCAAGCATACCTCATTAAAAAATAAGCATTCAAACCACAGACATGCACATTTTCCATTCTTAATAAAACATCTCTTTTGGTACAAAAACATACATCCTGCTGAATAATAACAGCAGAAAACAAAGGACTATAAAGGAGGTAAATAGGGCAAAATCTGTTTTATCAATCCAAAAAGCTTGGAAAACCAAAATAGCAAACGATTTATCATTTTAAGTACAAGCTTTAATTGTTGGGGTAGTTTATTTTATTAGATCCTTATTAAGTTTATATTATAGAACAAACAGCACTGTACAATGAGCCTCTTAGTAACCAGTCAAAGTGAATCTTTCAATTATCTGTTTATAACAAACATTTTGTAAAGCTAACTACTCTTAATGATTTTTTGAAAAATGTATTTTGTAGGTAAAATTGTGTCCAAAGTTTTTAGGCCACGTTTCCAAGTTTTCCATAAACAAAGGGTTTAGGTTATTGCAATAAAGAACTATACTAATATATTGTATTCGATATTAAATACCAGTGCAAATCTTGGTTTAATGTCTAAAATTATGAAATAATAGTAGTGAACTCAGCTCCAGCCAAATGGTTTCCGCCAGTTACAGCCTGGCCTTACAGAGCATGTAGCCAAACCTGACTATGCCCAAGAAAATGCAGGACCAACTCCTGCTACCCACAATTCTTCCATGGCAAACTTTTTGCTCCCAGAGCACCTGGCCCGAGTGAGGCTCTGGATCCCAATATGGCACCCGCAGAACACAAGCCTGCCATGATGGGACATGCCACCCCTGCCTTACTGTCTGTGGAGCCTTATCCATCCCTTAAGGATGACTTAAGGATGACTGACCACATGGCTTTCTACCTGCCATGAAGGGAGGTTACTCCCCCAGCACCCTCTCTGGACAGGACTCAGATTCCGCAGCATGAATGCAGCTTCCTAGCTCAGAATGGCTGCCTGCACTGCCCTCAGATCAAGGCCCGAGGCCTTCTCTGCCTCCTTCATGACCAAAGCCAACCTTCAGTCCTTAGCCGCAATGATACAACAGATGCTCAGGTTGGAATTAAAAGAGGTAAAAAAACACAGTGCCACAACTCTCTGTCTGAGTAGACAAGTTGGAAAAAGGTCACTTATCCTTGGAAGATAGAGTCTTCCAGCTCAAAACCAAATATGCCCTCCAGGAGCAGGACCTTTGTACCCTTTACATCCATCAAGATGACCTGGATATCAGAAGTCAGGTAAACAATCAGAAGCTGTGGTGAATCCCAGAGGTGACCTTTGATTGGAACCTCAGAGCCACGGTGTCGGCCATCCCCAATAGGGTGCTGGGCAGGGAGGCGGGGGAGGTTCTTGAGTTGGGCAGAGTTCATAGAATCCAGAAACAGAGACCCCTGCCAAATCCTTATCTGGAAAGCTGCCACCACCTTTAGGCTACGGGAGCCCATCCAGCTACTGGACTTGTTGGAGTTCCAGCAAATACCAGCTGTGCAAGTTCCAGATTGGATGTCAGTGGAGATCCCACAAGAGCTGCCACTACCGTAACCCTATCATGCCCAATCCCGCTCAACCCATTGCATCACTCAATGAAGCAACCAGTAAGACCCAATGGGGAGAAATATCCATGCCAAGGGCCCTGTACTCTCAATGGACACTGTTGTCTCAGAACTCTCTATCTCACAGGGGACTTTGCTACAGACTACAGTCAGGTTGACATCATAACCGTTGTTCTTCCATCTGCCTGCCAGTGATGCTGTCTGTAGAAGGTGGGTGTTGGGAGCTGGACCAGGGGAAAGTGTACTAGAGTGTTAGCCAGGCCAAACCAAGTCCTATGACCTCTCTTCTGGGCTGGCCCCCCTTGGCTCTCTAACCTACCAGTCTTCCATATGCTATGTTATGTTATGTTATATTGTAGGCTCAGAGTTGAGCCACACATGTGAAGCACATCATGTGGGTTGATGTAATTTTTTCATTCTATACGGCCCTACAAAAATGATCTTGCAGCGGAGTTGCCTTTCTTCACTAATGTTTGATTATTATGTCATATGTGGAGTGGGCTCAGACTGGTGTCTTGTGCCTCGCAGATTTATGACAAACTCTGTTTCTTTAGATAAACAGTTTTTGCTGTTTATTAACCTCCTTGACGGTATTCCCGAGTGTTGCTCGGGATGAGTTTTCACTGCAAATAGCGGTAACCCTGAGCCACACTCGGGATTGCATCTCTGGATCCAGGCAGTGTTAAGTACCTTGTCCCCTGGATCCAGCGATGTCCCCCCGTTGTGTCTGCAGGCTGTGTCCTCCACCCGATGCCTCTGTGTGCTGGGCTCCGTTCCCTGCGAGCATTGCGTCGCACGGGGGTGGAGCCTGGCGGGAAATTCAAAAAGTGAAACACACAGTAAACATACAGTACACTGTAATCTGTAAGGATACATTACTGTATCAAATCATTTCACATCGCCTTTGTCCCTAGTGCTTTGTCCAGTGCCCTGCATGCAGTTTTATATTATATATGTCATTCTTTCTGCATCCCTTTACATCAAAAGTGTTTTTTGATCAGCTAGAAAACAGTGATAGTAAATGAGAATCATTTGCAGAATTGAGTGATACTGATTTTTGGGGAAATGTATCATCAGACTCTGAAAGTGACGACAGCGACAATTCTGCAACTGAGGAAATTTCAGTGTTTTTGACTAGATTACATTATTGAATACATTTTATTATTATATTATCATCTTTGATAACTATTTATAGTTTATTATATTATATATATTTTTTCATATATATTATAATTTATGATTTTGTGTTTCAAACTTTTTCATACCCGAGATGTCTACTAGACTCTGGTTTGGACAGATTTAAGTGAGTTATTCCTAAGAATTACATGCCTACAATATAAAATGCCAAATTCCCATGCAAAAATAATTGTACCGCTTTCAGCACCAAAAATCTGAAATAATCATACCGCCAGGGAGGTTAAACCTGCTTTTATGGTATGAACCATATACCTGTTCTAGAAGGTGCACTCCTGGAGTAAGGGGGTAGATGGTCCTGAGAGTGATGCAGCCTAGAGTTCTACTCAGGTGAGACCGTGAGCATGCACTATGTGAGAGGGGACTCTCTCCCCTGCTGTTGCTGACCATAGACCTAGAACCCTAGGTCCCTTCCAGCTTCCAGATCTGTCCCTGTACTCCCGTGGGGCCCCATGCAGTGCATATTTAAGTACCACAGCAGGCCTTATAATCTTATAGTGAGACCTTTTCTGCTTGCTATATGGGATATGTAAATTCTTTGTTTTTTTACTATCAATACTTATGGGAACTGAGGCTGGATCCCCAGCTTACCTGCTTGTTGCTGTTGCCCCTGTTTTGGCGCTGTGACTGGGAGCTTGGGGGGGCGGGGGGCACAATGGGTTAATTGGGGGCTCTAACTGACAATTAATGCAAGTAGGCCTTTGAAATATTTAACTCTTCCCTTACTCAATTGCTTAGCCTTCCCTTTGGTGGTCCCTGTGTGCCTTCCCCCCCAACCAACCTTTGTGCTTCCTGCTCTGCTCTTCTCTATGCAGATGGGCATGGGCAGACCCTGCTCCTTGGCTCTTTTGTGTTGCCTGCATCTACTTATCTTGAGAGTATTTTGGTTCTCATTGTCAGGATGTCTAGCCCTTTTGTTTCCTTTCAGGGCATTTTACATAATTTTGTTCTGTGTTGTGACTCTCCCATGCTGTGGGAAAGTCACAAATGTGCTATAAAGGGATACCGCATTAAAACAGCAATGGAAATAAAAACAAGGCTTGATTCCTGCAGCTCCAACAAAAGTTGGACCAGTTGCAAACCTTAAAATGTCTTACAAGAAATCTTGATTCCTTTCTATGGCAGCTGAACTCAAAATTCTAATGAAGAACCTGGCATCTCTCATCTTATATAACACTAAGACTTGGCAAACTTATAACAAGTTTGGCAATAAGCCAGGCAGGTTGTTATCCTGCTCCCTCAGGGAATTGACTCTCAAAACCTACATTCCCTATGTAACTGACACTAAGGGCAGGCACACCTCATCACAAATTGGTTCTGCATTTCAACAGTACTACAGTACCTCATATAATCTACCAGGCCCATCGACCCTGGACATTTTGAATTAAAAGCTTTAACAAATTCAGGACTACTTGACTTCCTTGGGCCTCTCAACATTAACGGTCCCTGTGGGGGTAGGGCATATCATAAAGTAGCCACCTACTTAGATGACCTTATTTTTCATATATTCTCCTATAATGTCCAAACCTTCTAATCCAGAGGTTCTCAACTCCTGTCCTCAGGACCAACTAACAGGCCAGATTTTAAATATTATCTTGGGAAGATGCAGACTATAATACTGCAATCACTGAGCAGCAAATATCACCTGTGATGTATTTCAGTTATCGTTCAAACCTGGCCTGTTAGTGGGTCCTGAGGACAAGAGTTGAGAACCACTGTTCTAATAGAATTACATAAATATGGAGAACTATCCAACTTCAAAGCCAAATACCACAAGTCAGAAACTTTAAATCACTCCTTGACTCCATCCTATGTGGTTCACCCATGTAGAGAGTTTCCCTTTTAGTGGACAACCTCCCACATAATTTATCTAGGCACAAAGATTACCCTATCCTTAGACAAGATCTAAATTCCCAGCCTTGCTACATGAGTTTCTGACTCTTATCTTTCTATACCCAAGCTGTAAGGTGACATTGCGTTCCCAGATCCACTAAAATATCATCAAGAGACTTATCTAAAGTAATTGCCTGGTGTAGAGACCATAAATATATGCAGTGGACCTCATTGGAGCAATCTAACATATCGCATTATGTTGCTTCCTTTGGATCCCACAGGCCCTTTTGACGGACCCTAGGGGACACTCGCTGATAGGCCCAATCGTCTGGACCCTTAGAGCAGCTAACGAATATTCCAGATTACTATTGCAAGCTTCCTGCCTCATCCCAGTTCTGGGAGACCCAGAGTTGCCATCTGGAGTGTCTCTGATAGGAGTTTTAGACAACTCCTAAAATAAGAGACTTTGTCAGTAATTTGGGCCCAAAATCTGCTCACTCACTCCAACAGTTGTTCAATCCCCCTCTTAACCAGTGGCAGCTTCAACAATTGTGCAGCTACCTTTCCTCAGCCACTAAGAAATGTATGCATTTTGATTTGAAAACACCTTTCGAACACCGATGCATGGACTCCTCACTGTCTGCTCACATGGTCCTAGTTATGTATCAGCTCCTTGCTCAGCCAGCAAAGGACTTTATCCCCTCATTTTTACTCAAATGGGAAAGAGTACTTAAGAAATCATTCTCCCCCATTCAAAGAAAAAAAAATACATGATTGTGTCATGTACGGGCCATATTTTTAGTCCAGGATGTAAATGATGACCACGGAGGATGCCTGAACAAAGATGTTAGGACCCTTCAGGTGAGAAAGGATGGTGAAGACATTGTTATGAGTAGTGTAATTAAATCTCTAAGACCCAATAGGGTCTTGTGACTGTTTAACTTACACGTTATGTATAAAGCATGAACTTAACAAAAAATGTCTGATGTTAGGTTTGCTAACATAAATCCCAATCTGTACTTCACGTATTAATTCAATATATGTAATAGTTTTTCACCTTTTTGTTTTATTTAATTTGATTCACTTTGCATTAACATTATCAATTTGCATTTGCTGCAATTTGATTGGTTTATAAAATAAACTATTTTCTTTTACTTTATCTACTTGTATATGATTACTTTATCTTTGCCCATAATTTGTTAAATCAGATGTTGTTTTTTAGTGTTCTGATGAAAGACAGTAAAAGTTATGTTATAGCTGTCTCAACTTTAGTAAGCTTTGCCAGGAGCTAAACTGCAGAATCATTCTACGTTACATAATACACCCTGTGGATTTGTACTGAAATGCCCATAGAATTCCACAGCGAATCTCAATCTCCTTATTTACTGTAGGGCATATAGGTGCATACATATTTTGTCTGTGAACATTTCAACAGTGAAGATAGAAGGGGGTAATGTACTAGAGTGAATTAAGTAAAGTTATGTGGACCTGCATTTGCCCAAACATTGAATCATTTACAGAAAATGTTCCCTTTTTATTTATGTACATACAAATGGGTGTTTTAAGTTTACTTCATCTTCTTTCACTTGATTTCACTTTAGTAAACCACCTGCCAGTGAGCATTAGATCCCTTTGGCTTTTGACTTCTCCTTTCTTTTTGCATTTGTTTTTCTGTTCTCTCCTTGTCTCTTATAGTTTTTTTGTAAATTTCTCTTTTTTGTCAGCCTAAAACAATGTGTTTGTTACTATTTGAATAGAAAATTGCTGACACTTTCTGTCCCCTTTTATACAGTTTTTGTTCCAAATTAGTTTCTTTGCTAGAGGCACTTGTTGTTTTTTTCAGTGAATCATTATATTTGCTGCAACTTTCTTCTATTTGATCAAAATAACATTCTTATTTATTTATTTGTAATGCAATAAGGAAAACAAGAACAAACGCAAAATAAATATCATGAGTTATAAAGAAAAGTGAACAATTTTAGGCCCCCAGAACACCATTTTACAGTAATTTTCTTTAAAACTGTATAATCAAAAAGGTCAGTTTAATATTTGTTATATTGGGCCTTTTAATGTATTCTAAAATGATCATTGTCAGGGTTGCGCCTTCTTTTTTGATGCAGTTGATCATTTTAAATTATAGTCTAAACCTGCTACTGGCAAAAAAAAATCTATCTGAAAATAGTATTCTCCAGTAATTCCAGCACAGTCCACCAGATATTCCAACTGGCATGGCTAGTAGAAAGAAGTGGTGAGTGTGCAGCTCTCCGCTACAGTATAATAATAACAGCCCTTCTACACAGCTTTAGGTCAAAGTTTAAAAGGGAATCAAGCTCTCCTAAAAATTACAGAATTGTCCATGTGAGTGTGTGTGTGTTTATGTGTGCTGGTATGGGGAGATGAGGTTTTTGTTTGCCCTGATGAACTGGCAAACCTTGTTTTTTGGACCTCTTAACTCTTCCTTTATTTTCACATGTTAGATAATCCTCCTGTAAAAAAAAAGGGGTGTGGGGTTGTGCTGATAATTTGCATACAACATTCCCTGCTTTATTTCACAGAATTACGCTCACTGTTCAGTATATACTGATGTGAATACTCCTGTGCTGCTGAATCCCTTATATGATTTATGATATTATATATTAGTGCTTAAAGGGTAAGTTCACCTTTGATCCCTATTTTTTTCAAAATTCCTGCTCCCCTGTGTACCAATATAGCATGTACTTTTTTTGCAAAAATAACAATGCTTTACATTAAATCTACAGACACTTTCTTTACTGCCCTCCATCCATGTTTCCAGATGTTTCCATTCGTAATGTCTTACCTTCACACATACTATAGGTAATGACACAGGAAGGAGTTGATCAGCTGACCTCATTAGCACACAGCCTGCATCATTTATCTTTTTACCTACTGCCCACTTTCAGGTGCAAGTTTTTTAAATGAGATGCAATCAATCAGTGATCACCCTTCTCACTATATTCACAATATACAATGAGATTGTATAGTGTATGGCCACATTTATACACCTAAAATTACTAGTAGCGCTTTCAGTGCCATTAATTGTTAACGGCACACCAAACACAGAAGCAAACATACATTTTGCCATGTGAAAAAATGAGGAGCAAATGCTGCAAAACACACAACCCACAAAATGCCAAAATGTCCCATTAACTACAGCCAATTGAAATCAACGGCTGCCCTATGAGTGTCACAGAAAAAACAAGACACAAAACATTCGCTCCCACTATGCTAGATGTGAATGGGTCCTGAAAGTGAAATTGGTGCAGTGGCACAAGAACAATGAGGCTTGGGGGACGTGGCTACCATCCGGCAAGATGGACGCTTGAGCTGAGAGCTCCTCACACACGCCGGGAGAAATCGACAGAAGCCGAACCATGATTACTCCTAAAACGGACACACAACCCTCCCTGGGTTCTTTGGAAGTCCCAGGCATGCCGCGCCGCATAAGAGAACAGCCACAACCACAAAAACTGACAGGATACTTTCCACAGACGGCCCGGAGATCTCTTCAAGATGGCAGAGACGAAGCTCATGGCTTGAGGCCTACTGCGGGACACTCAGTGCAAGACCAGCGAGGACAGAGCTACGCTGAGCCGGTGAGTGGAAACACCACTATGGGCACTAGATCCCCCCCATTTTGCAGCCCGGCCAAATCTAAACCCCGCAGGGAGGATGATGGGGACACATCCGACAACATGTCTATGGAAGCGGGCACGAACGAAGGGAAAGTCACGAACATTCCCGCATCAGATCCGATTGCTGCATTCCCAACAAGCGGTCAACCCGTATCTGACACCATGTTAAAAGAACAATGAGGCTCCATTCACATCTGTGTGTTTCCTTGCATCTTCAGAAATGCACTGCACCAAAATCACAGTAAAAAAACGCACCAAGCTCCGCTCTAAAAAAATTCTGAAGCTTCTTTGGGGCGATTGCTGCGTGTAGGGTGGTCCATTCAGGTGGCTGGGCTGCCCTATATGTGATGAGTGAAAATGCACAAATGACTCCCCACCTCGCTAAAAAAACAACGCATGTGGGAATGCGAGTTCCCGCTATGCAGAGTTGAGAATGGGCTTGACAGCTGAGTGTTTTTGTCCACTCCCTCGTATGTACTTGTATAAAGATGCCATACGCTATGCAATCTATGTTCACATCTCTGCATAGCGGGACCTCACATTCCCACATGCTTTTTTTTTTTGCGAGGTGGGGAGACGTTTGAGCATTTTCACTCATCACACATAGGGCACCCCATCCACCTGAATGGGCCACCCTACATGTAGCAATTGCCCCAAAGAAGCTTCAGAAGTTTTTTTAGAGCAGAGTTTGCTGCATCTTTTTACTGCGATTTTTGGTGCAGCGCATTTCTTAAATGCAAAGAAATGCACAGATGTGAATGGGGCCTCATTGTTCTTGTGTTACCGCACCAATTTCACTTTCAGGCCCCATTCACATCTAGCATAGTGGGAGTGAACATTGTGTTTCTCATTTTTCCTGTGACATGGATAGGGCAGCCTGTTCAATTTCAATTGGCTGCAGTACATGTGGTTAATGGGACATTTTGGCATTTTGGGGGTTGTGTGTTTTTTACTGTGTGTTTTGCAGCATTTGCCCCGTGTTTTATAACATGGCAAAGGGTGTGTTTCCTTCTGTGTTTGGTGTGCTGTTAACAATTAATGGCACTGAAAGTGCAACTAGTAATTTTAGGTGTAGAAACGGGGCCATACACTATACAATCTAATTATATATTGTGAATTTAGTGAGAAGGGTGATCACTGATTGATTGCATCTCATTTAAAAAACGTTCACCTGTGAGTGGGTAGTAGGTAGGAAGGTGGATGATGCAGGGTGTGTGCTAATAAGGTCAGCTGGTCAACTCCTTCCTGTGTCATGACCTATAGTCTGTGTGAAAGTAAGACATTAGGAATGGAAACGTCTAGAAACATGGATGGAGGACAGTAAGGCAAGTGTCTGTAGATGTAATGGAAAGCATTGATATTTTTGCAAAAAAGGTACATGAATGCTATATTGGTACATAGGGGAAATGGAATTTAGAAAAAAAAGGTGAACTTACCCTTTAAATGACCATTTATACAAACCAAAAATCTCTATTAAGCCTGCTGCTTGCACTGATTGTGTTCCCACAATTAATTTACCAATTTCACTAGTGTATAGTGCTGCGCTGCTATAAAGTGCAAAATAGTGCTTGCGCTAATTATACATGTGCTGGTATTTCATATATCAATACAATAAAATATAAAATAAATAACTAAAAATAGTTTTAAATGATTCTCCTTATAAATAAATTCATCCACAAAGTGAAAACACAATACTTAATCTTAATAAAAGTCCATATTATCATTAGATACTCAGCATCCTCACATTTATGAAGATAGCAATTCCCATGCTGATCTCTTCACCATCCACCGGTAGGTTAAACCATATATATAAAATACCACATGCTGTTTATGGGCTTCCAGAACTCTCACCTTAAGAATATATTAATAGTGCTTGTATCGATTAATACATCTTATATTTCCTTTGGATGGGTACCACTAACAGTTCACTGTTCAACCTGCTAGAAAAATAGGTATTTTTGCCACAATCAGAACTTTTTCATTTATAAAAATGTATCCATTATTTAAATTTAACACTTGAACCAATACTTTCTGTGGGGTCTGTATTCTGGACCCTCTTGCTATAAGGATATAAGGCCATATGCCTGGTATGCTGTGTTGGTATTTAGGACAATACAAATTGTTTTTCTAAAAGTCGTTTTAAAAAACAGCAGAGCAGCTGGTATTCGTAGATGTTTGCCATATATACATCAGCCCTATGTAGGTCAAATCACTCCTTCAAAAATGGAATATGGGTGCATTTACTGGCCTGGAATAAGGCATTGATGACAAAAATGGTTACTGTATGTATACTAGGCCTTTAAACACGGTTTTACATAAAAGAAAGGTAACAGCAAACGATAAAAAGTGCTGAACATACCAATTAATGCATTTCTAAATACCAAAGCGAAGGGGACATATAAGTAATTGCCTACAGACACAATCGTAGAAAAATGGCAGCTGCAATCAGATCAGTCCTTCATTTTCCCAATATACTTGTGTTTATTAGAAATGAATATACCATTAAGGGTAACTATTAATAAACAGTATAGTGCACACAAATAGAATATGAATTAAACTACAGAGAACTCTAACATTAGGGGTACAGGTTTTTTTAAATTAGAATACATTTAGACAGGTATTATGAACATGCATTGCCTGTGGTGGGTTTTAATATATTTAATAACCATGTGAGTGGATAAACATAGGTATTAACTGTCCATAAATAATGTCGGTGTGTGTATGCTTTGTCCATTGTTTATTAGAGAAAGGCAAAATATGTACATAATTAGGGTAAGAATTCTACCCTATAGAGAGATAAGGGAGTAGTGTCATATAATTTATATGTAACCAAAGGGCTTATTTAGATTAAAGTTGATCTATTGCCAACCCAGTAAACTTTAATATTTATTATGTTCATTTATATTGTGAAATGTATTTATTACCTATGAATTCCAAAGTTTTGTATTTGAGGTTACCAAGGGCTTCATGCAGAGTTTCTAAGATAAATAAAACCTATTTTATTCATACCGGATAATGCAGGTATGCAGCATGCAAACTCTAGCAATAAAGCATGGCAATATTTTGAGCCCTATCAGTCTCTTTTTCAAGCAAGGAGTCCATATACCTTATACAGTATATCATACAAGCAGAGGGTGCTGTGGTAACTGTGTGCAGCAGTACCCATTGGTTAGAACAGTGCAACTTTTGGTATATCCCAATTTCTACAACCATCCAAATACAAAAATAAATCTCAGTATTTGTAGCAGCGCTTCTTATTCATAAACCCACTCCTGGTGTACATAAATTGTGACAGTTCATCAAGGGTTAAACATGAATCTTGCTTAAAAGATTCTATTGTGCACCATCCACCATCACACAGCACCACGTGGGAGAGCCCCCTCAGGGGATGCACTTACCACAAATATTCATAGCGATTATTCATTCTCATAGCGTAACACTATACATTTTATTTGGTCCCCAATTTATAGTGTTACACTATGAGAGGTTTCTCTTTTGTTTTACCCATTCATGCACGGAGTATTTGGGGACTAGTATATAGACAAGGAAGACATCACTACAAAGTGTTTGTAGGCGTTATACTTGCCTTTTTGTGGTAAGTACATCCCCTGAGGGGGCTCTCACACGTGGTGCTGTGTGATGGTGGACGGTGCACAATAGAATCTCTTAAGCAAGATTGATGTTTAACCTTTAATGAACTGTCACAATTTATGTACACCAGGAGTGGGTGTATGAATAAGTAGTGCTGCTACAAATACTGAGATTTATTTTTGTATTTGGATGGTTGTATCATTTGTGTATATGTTTAGCAGCTGCTTACCCGGGCATATGAACTGTGTACACTAAAGCGCTGAGCAGAGTTTGTGGGCGTTAAATCTTTGGTTATTGTTTATATCCCAATTTCTGCTTAGGTTTACAGAAAATGTAGGGGGCATGAACAGTTTCCTGTAATCCCTTCTCAACCAGTGTCTATATTATCACTCTGTGGCCAGACAGCTTTGCAGGAACCAATTACGCAACAGAAATATTCTCATATTCTTATAGCGGCCCGCCCAGCTCTGACGAGAAAGTGGAAATGTCCACATCCTCCATCCCTCTCCGAGATGGTCTCTTTTCTGATTGATCATTTCTCCCTTGAATATTTGTTTGCTAAGGTTCACCTAACATCATTTAGCTTTTACTCCAAGTAGGATCCTTTGATCACAGAGCAGAAGTAGAAACCTCACATGAACCAGCTTCCATAGGATGATATTCTACCCAGTATGGCAAGGTCCTAGAAACAAACCAGTGCTATGATGATGTTTCCTAATATATCCACTTGCTATACCTATAACATCTGATATTCTTCTTCTTATTATTAACATTATCAATGGATTGCACCTTCTTATTGCAATCTCAGTGCCTTAATTATATGTTACTCCACAAATCGGTCACCTTATGTTTATGTTTACATGTGACCCATATTATCATTGTGATGCATTCTACTGTACTCGTGTGAATTTTATTTAAAATGTTAAAATAACATTTTATGGTAAAAAACACACACATAAGTCCTTTCTAAAATTGCGAATTTGTATTATGCATAAGCTATATGTACAGTACATGCAGATGTGAAGTGAAAGACTCCAATTTGTAAATGATGGTAATCAGTAATGACTGACTTCTATAACCGAGTGCGCCTATTGTGAATACGTTTATTTGCTAAGCACTGCCAGCTTAAAACAAACGTGTCACCAACCTGGAACATTCCAGCTGAGTATCTGATGGAAAATATATATAAGCAGAGGTAACCTACAGTGAAAACTGCATATCAGAATAATGACATTCTATGCAAATAATTACTTTTCCTACAAAAGTCATGCTTGTCTGTGTCCCTCGAGTTAATTCTTTATTGTCATGATCAGCCTCACTGACCTAAAGGATGGCTCAGGGGAAAGTACGGGGTTGGATCAACTTGACTTTTACAGAAAAAGACAATCTTTGCATATTAGTTTATATAATTCAACGGGATGCATCTCTGGATCTTTTGATCATTTGAAGGTAATCTCTGCTTATGTGTTTCTGTCTTACAAATGTTTCATTATATATTTGTATAAATGACCCAGGTTTGTGGCTGGCAGGCTAACTTTACAATGTCATTAACTAGAGCGAAAATGCAAAGGCTCGTTCTAGCTGAAACAGGCATGCATATTGGGAAAATTTGCACTTCTGCTATAATTCAGCAGTTTGCAAAGCATTAAGGGTCTGCTGAGACCACTTTAACACTTTGCAGATTTTTATTGAATTCACCTTTAGTCTCTCTTGACCAGGCAGACAGAAGAGAATTTGTAAAACTGTATAAAACTGGCAAACATATGGAGGAGTTATATGGAGCAACAGAGCAGAATACAGCTGTTATTTTTCTAGTGCAGAATTTTTAATAATTAATAATCTAATGATTGAATGAAACCAAGCATCTAATTGGTTTCTGGGGCTACTATTTAACACTGGCTTTCCTTTCTCATAAATGTACCCAGTAATTAGCACCCTTTGAGATATCACCTGATAGATCAAAAAGCATTTACAACTGGAAAGTTGAAAGTGTAAGTTTTTTTTTTGCATCCAACTCTATTCCTCTGATTTGTTACCTTTAGCCCTTGGGTTATTAAACATGGTGGTTTTAAGATCAATAATGACATGCAATAACACATATCAACTAATAGGGTTTCACCCTTTATATGCTTACAGCAGTCAAAACAATGAAAGCTGACTGCTGATTGGTTGTCATGTGTTATACCGCCTGCTCTTATAAAAGTATAAGTGTCAAATATTCATATGAGGGAAGAGAGAAATGTAAACATTTCTAATGTATATTCCTAAAACATCTCTAAATCCCAATTGTTGGTCACTCCTGACGCTCCAGTATTACAGTGGTAATGTTAAAGATATGTTCAGGAGAAATTAAAATCCTATTTTTTTCATGCTCCCTCTCTTTACTAATAGAGTATCCCAGAGCTCCTTGATTTCTTTAAGACTGAAAACTGCAGTTACAAAATTCACACACAGTGCTGACTGCTAGCAACATTTTGTGTTAAAATGTGACCATAATATTATATCTTTCTTTTTGGGCTTTACTGGTATAAAGCTGAACTCTAGGCAGCTATACAGGACACAAATTAATGCAGCGCTGTAATCATTAATGCATCATCACATGTAATTTTAAATGCAAGATGTGTAAGTAACTGAATTTTATCAGCCTTTTACAGATCCTGTACAAGAGGGCTGTGGTGTGAGAGGAAGAGGCAGCGCAAGGAGCCAATTAGTTAATGTACTAAAAAGAAGCTCATTGATAGGAATAGAAAGTAGAGTGACACAGAGAAGAGCTCATCTCTGCGGTTTCTTTTAATGTCCACTACCAGGTTGTTGGTTCACATTGCCCTGAACTCAAAGGAAGTTGATTGGATAATACTGGCCAACAGGCAGAGGACAGTTAGTGGCAGAAAAAAGTGGGGAAATCTCTTGATTGAAGCTGTTTATTGCAGCAAATGCTGGTTTTGTTATTTTATCTTTTAATTAGCTGTTCATTTTTAATTTGTTATTTTTGGCTGGAGATCTGCGTTAACTCATATAAATAAATGGAAAAATGCAGTCCTGCTGTTTTTACAAAGAGGCTATAGAAGGTGGAGATTACTCCATGTTACTACACAGAATGGCTCCAATAGGGGATTTCCATTTTTTGGGCAGTCCTTTAACCTATTTAAAATCAGTAGTGTTGAGCGAACCCGGACTGTAACGTTCGGGTCCGTACCGAACTTTCGGGTGTCCGTGGCACGGACCCGGACCCGGACATTTCAAAAATCGTTCGGGTTCGGTCCGGGGTTCTGCTATTTTACTCCACGTGTTGAGAAGCTGCAGGGCAGCCAATCAACAAGCGTTTCACTGGTTTGCCCTTAGAAGCCATCACAGCCATGCCTACTAATGGCATGGCTGTGATTGGCCAGTGCATCATGTGACCCAGCCTCTTTATAAGCTGGAGTCACAGTGCTGCAGTCACATGCTCCTTGGGTTAGTGTAGGGAAAGGTAGCTGACGGCGTGAGAGACAGATTTCAGCCATTTTAAGACCTGATCCTGCATCCTGAGATAGATTACTTTACTACTGCTGTCTGTGCTGTTGCTCTGAGGACAGATAGCAGAA
>BLSH010063685.1:1131401-1160881 GCA_018402905.1 Glandirana rugosa
CTATTATCCAAAAACGGAGGATTACTTCACACACTGTGAATAAGGGTCTTGACGTATCTGACATTCACTGTAAATTATTTGGTCGCAATGTCACCGTAAAATATTAATGAGATTATATGACGAGAGTCCTTCAACACGTCACTTAGTAAAAGTCGTCTTTTTTTTATATTAAACGTATCGGGTAGATCATATACCTTCCACGAAACAAATGTTCTCTACTCTCTAAAAATCATAAGTGACGATAGCATCCGAAAGTAATGTGACTAATGACTAAAAATCTCAACTCGCTTGGAGACCTTCAAGCCCAAGACGACCAGGCAGGCTTGAAGCCCTGTTTCAGGCCCAGGCCCAGGCCTGCCTTGGGCTTGCTAGCGTGCCTGTTGCTTGGGGTAACTTTAGTTACCCCTGGGCTTGAAAATACGTGTTTTTACCGACATTGTTTCAGGACCGTCCGTGCGATCGTTCGGGTTCCGTCCGGACCCGGACCCGGACTTTGTCCCGAAGTTCGGACGGACCAGCAGAACCCGAACTTCCAGAGGTTCGCTCAACTCTAAAAATCAGTAATCAGTGTAATGAAAGCCTACGATAGCAGTGAATACTAAAAATCTCTCATCTCTTGTAAACAAAGCACCTTCCATATACTAGATGGGCTATGCAAATTATATTTTTTTTCTGCTGAAAATGATTCACTGCACAACTTCCTGAGAGCAGTATATTAGAGTAATTATAAAATGCCACTGTAACGCTGGTTTATTAAATGTCACTTACAGTCTATGCAGTTCTGGGAATAAGTGTCACACACTTCATTAGGAGGCAAAAACCTATTATCCAAACTCAGGAACAAAATAACAAGGAAAAAAATGATTCACATAATAATGAATTGAAATACATTGGAGTGCCTTTACAGAAATCTTTTCTACAAAAGGACTGGTTGAGTTTCACTTGAATATAGCATCAAGTACTTTGTAAACACAGAAAGCAAATCAATTATCTTTGGTAGATTGTTTTTGTCAATGTGATTTGGAAATTAAGAATAGGTGTAATGCCAGAGACTAAAATGCAACACAAGAAACACTATTATTGAGACAGAATTATTGAGACTGGTGGAGAAAAGTGCTGGAAAAATGGCATACAAAATGAAACAATGAACTTAAATAGAAGTAATACATAGATACCAATTAACATGCCTCTATATTATGCTAGCAACAGACAGCTGACATTATAATATGCTTAACTCACTGTAAACATAGTATATATCAGTGCTACCTATACTTTGCTTTTTCTCTCTACCACCATCACAGCCCATGCTATGTCTTGAGTGGTGGCTGTACTTTGTTTTGACTTGTTATTCACTTGAAAAAAGGGAACTGCCTACTTGCCTTTAGTAAATCCACCCCTAAGAATAAACTCTCCAGAAAGTATACTGCACCATCAGTTTAGCCGCAGTGCCCTTTTAAGAAGTCACATCCGATCCCCTTGTTCAGTCGACCCCCAGCTCCCTCTAACACTCTACACAGATACAGCATATGACTGTAATGTGAGCACATTCTCACTGTCACATACCTGAATGTGGAACCCATGATGACAAGGTGGCTTCTTGCACAATTCCCATCCAATCACTCCTGGTAGTGAGAACAGAAACTGCTAGGGCAGCAGAGGGACACAGGTGCCAGGAAGCTGGAGCAATGAATTTGAGCTTGGAAGCACAGAGATCCACCAGGTAGAAGTATGGAGTCAGGTCACCAGCTGGGTTTAGCAGCAGCCAGACAGACAGTTACAGGATCACAATCAGATGGAAGTCAGCAGAGATTCACCTAACTCACGTAGATAAGGGAAATGTCCCTTGAAAAGAGTGAACTGCCTATTTGCCTTTAGTAAATCCACCCATCAGAATAACATCTCCAGAGAGTATACTGCATCATCAGTTTAGCCGCAGTGCCCTTTTAAGAAGTCACATCAAATTCCCTTGTTCAGTCAACTCCCAGCTCCCTCTAACACTCCATCAGGTTTCAGGTAGGAGACAGGCAATGGCTGGCAGAGTGCTTGTAATGAGGTACAAAGTCAGGAGGTAGTGTCATGGTCAAAGGTCCAGGCCAGGGCCCATAACACAGATGAGCAGCAGGCATAATAGACAAGGGAAATCCAAAGAGAAGAGTCAGACTTAGCTGGGTCAGTAATAAGTTCAACAGGTTCAGGAATACAGGGCACAGGGATCAGAGCTGAAGACATTCTGTCAATGAGGCTAGTCAGACTTCATGTTTAAATAGGCAACTAGTCACCAGGATCTGTTGGCAAGCCCATCCATGCACTTTTGCTTGGAGGCCGTGTCTCCTCATGCGCATGAGCATTCTTGTACTCACATGGCTTGTTAAGCTATGTTCATGTTGCTACACATGTGCACAGGAATAAGTATTTGCTCTAAGGAAATGAGCACTTGCTGCACAAGATTTTTATCTGTTCTCTAATGTTGTGAAAGATGTGGCATATCTTCTGCTAGATTGTTGTGCACTTGATAAGTTTGCAAAAGCTGTGAAGAATTCATGTAATTTATCCTACTGCAGAGCTTCTCTCTGGCCCATCCTTCCTTGCACCTGTCATATTATGGATAAAAAAGTGTGAGCAAAAAAACATTGAATTATGCATGCTCATACACTGATGATTTCCATGCAATTGTGCTCCACATTATGAGCCACATCTAATACTGTATGCTACTATTGGGACTATAGAGCTGGTATAAATTATATATGTGGGGTCACTGCATTGCCATTCATTTTTATGGTGACCGTATGAATTAATTTGAGTTACGTCTAGAATGGGGTTATCCTATCGACAGAATATAGGTAGATTGCTTGTTTTTTTTTTTTTTTAAATAAGTATAATTCATCAGAATGTTTTAGAGTATCATACTTGTTAAGATGTTAAGCTATGGTGCACAGACTGAAAGAAAAAGTAATTGAGTTATTGAGTAATTGAGTTACTAAAACTAGAGAGTGCAAAATCTGGTGCAGCTGTGCATGGTAGCCAGTTTCTAACTTCAGCTATTTAAATTAAGCTTTGACAAAAAAAAAAAAAAAAACTGGAAGCGGATTGGTTCCTATGCAGAGCTGCACCAGTTTTTGCACTCTCCAGTTTTAGTAAATCAACTCCAAAGTGTGAAATCATGCCTGGTGAATATGAAAAGCTGCTGTACCGTGCTGTACATGTACTAGTTCTCTACTGTGGTGATAGCAATAAATATCAATTATAATGTTTGTGATGATAAATGTGCACAATTATTTCTCAGTGATAAGTTTATATGTTAGAGAATACATAAAAGCTGATGTATAATCATTTAGCTTTTTAAAATGTGTACAGGCTTTTTAATACTAGGTTTAAAGCATTATGCCCCTTGCTGAGGTAGGGATTGCTCTGAATTGAATTATCTAGCTCAAATATAAAAGCCAGCATGCAAAAATGACATTGCTACTTCACAGATACAGTACATGCTTTAATGCGGCAAGCACAGGAATATTTTCATTCTCTGCTGCTCGGTGCAACCTCCAGTGGTAGACTTGAAATTTACATCCAAAGGCCACTAGAGTCTTATTGTACTACAAGAGCTTTAATCTTTCATTCCTATGTACCATATATTTGTGTTCTCCTGTCAATAAATATAATTCTTGAGAAGTGCTTGTGGAATTCTTTGAACTCCAAAATTATTAAAAAATAAGACAACACAATTTATAGCTAACACACAAGTCTGCACAATGGCTACTAGTGGAATATGAATGCAGGCTTTATTTGCAGAGTAATTAAAGTCAGATAGATAAAGTACCCTGGCTAGTAGCTGAGAGATTTAATAAGTATTTTCTGTATGGTGGGCTGACTTGATTACTAATATTCATCTTATATGTCACCAATGAGGTTCTATGCTATTGCATGCTTAATACCATCCGCCTGCCATCACCCTTGCATTTATCAACAGATAAATATTGTCATGTTTCAAGGTATTCAGTCTTGTTAAAAGCTGTTATTATATTTGTTAGAGACAAGCAATGCTGTGCTAAGTGTATTCTTTTTGGCAGAATAAAGGGCATACCTCTGTATAGCACAATTGTGATGAGCCTGTGATGAATTAATCTGTTTGCATTTTTATACTTACCCAACACTTTAGTCCATTAATGGTCAGGACCCACCAGTGGTAGCTAAATATAATGACCAATGTGACATGCTGGGGTTTTATTTTTTTGTCTTACGTTGTAAAGAAAAATATCAGATAAGAAATAGTGTCAGAAATATTTTGAAAACTGTAAATCTGATTTACCTTGCTTTCTTCAGGGCATGATTGTGAATGCTAATGTTTATAAAAGAGAGAGGAAGTGTGTGATGAAATCTGGGTGGATTTAACAGTAGTTTGCCACTCTCTGTAGACATGCAAAAATCACCTGCATTGGTGACAAAAATGGTGTGCCTTTAAGCCCTATAAGAAAGAAACATTCGATTTCAAATTATTAGGGATTAGCGAGTTTAGGGGCTAACGTGCATAGGTGTTTGTGTTGAATGCACCTGTTTCCATTTGAACACATCACATGAATACATTTGGAAGGAAGGCATACATTTGATAAGAAAATGCTGCATTTGATCTGCCTAGTCTGCAGTTCAAATTCTTCTAAATATCGCATGCTGCAACCAAAGGGGTGCAATGCAACACAAAGCAGGACAAACACTCCTTAACTGTACACTACTCCATTAAAGTCAATGGAAATTGTTTTCTTTTCTTAAGGTTTTAAAGACAAAGGTCCAAAAGTACAAAGCATACAGAATGCAGAATTAGTGCACATCATACATCAAGTCAGTTGAGAAAAAAAAGCAACTAACATGTATGGAACAGTATAAAGGCCAGTACACAAGGTCCAATTATCGGCCGTAAATTTTCGTACGACAGCCTGTCATCCAATAATCTTACCGTTGGTATGCTCCATTCGACAGCCAATTTTCATTTATCATTCAACAAAAGCTGGATGACTAGAAAATGTTTGTCTGCCGAAAAGGCCACATCCGGTTTTCCGCTCGTCTGTACAGAAGTTGGATAAACAAAAGTTGTAAGTACAAACACGCATGTTCGGAACCCAGGAACAAGCCGGAAATGTTCGGTCGCATAAACACAAAATCAGCGGAGGGGGCCCAAAGGGTGACGCATGAAAACTGAACTTCCTCTTTATACGCTCATAGCCCGTCACTACGTTCGTCTTTGTCGAGAGATCATTTTACTAACGTCAGTACGCTAGACAAAATCATGCACAGCCGATTTTGGGAAAAATTGGATGTGTGGTCGTACGACAATCGCAGTGTGTGTACGAGGCTTAACAGTCCTGAGAGATAATACAATCCTGAGAGATAATACATTAGTTACTTATTGGTGCATAAGCCCTAACAGTACTTTGCTAACTAGATATTTAGTATATATGGAGTATCGATGTAATACTCGGCGAGGAATCAAAACTTTTCAGACTATAGCCATACAGCATAGACCACAACCTCCATTAATAAGTAATAGGAAAAAATTAGTCGCCAATGATACTGTTTTTCAGCTTAAATTTGGGGGGCTTCTAGGGTCAGATAGCCAGGGTTGCCAATTGCTGAAGAATTTCGGTATTTGAAAATGAGCTTTGGCAAATGCACATTGGAGTTGGCAGTTTGTGTTTAAAATAGTGATAATTTCTAGTAAAGTAGGGGGATGTATAGACTTCCAATTTCTGGCAATGGCTAAGCGAATTGTTATGAATATGTCTGTAATAAGAGTGTGCATTTTAGGGGGCCAGAGATGGTGGTCCCAGCAGGATTGCCTGCGATGTAGGAGAGAAGGAAATTTTAGAAACAGAGTTTATGAAATCTGCAACATCAGTCCACAATTTTGAGAGTTTAGGACATTTCCAGCATATGTGATAAGTTGAGCCTTTTTGCCTACATTGCCACCAACAATATGGGAAATGGAACTTTCTTGACGTACAATTGATATGCTTTTTAAATCCATAACAAAACCTGGAACACAACACCTGTACAAATGAGCCCTAAAAACCGCTGAGATTATATTATTGCTTAAGAATTTTTGACCAAGAGTAGACACTCGCGACTAGGACAGTTGACTTAAAGCAGTATTAAATAAGTTGAGCGGACACCTGGTTGTTTTGGTTCGGGGGTTCGGCCAAACTTCGCGAACCCCATTGAAGTCAATGGGGACCTGAACTTTTCGGCACAAAAACGGCTGTAAAAAAGTCCTGGCAAGTGCTAGAGGGCTGCAAAAGGAAGTAAAATGGGGGTAAGAGTAGGACAAGTGCCCTACAAAAAAATGGGGATAGGGAAAAGAACTTAAAATCGAATAAAAAAATAAAAATGGGAAGGGGGGGTGGATGTGGAGTAGGAGCCTAGAGGTTGACTAGGCCATGACCGTGGCAGTGTAGTGGAAGTTAGAACTAGGAGATGATTATAGAACAATAATCTGTCCCTTACAGGAGCAGCAGGAACCTCTCCCTATAGAACTAGGAGATGATTTTAGAACAATAATCTGTCCCTTACAGGAGCAGCAGGAAACTCTCCCTATAGAACTAGGAGATGATTTTAGAACAATAATCTGTCCCTTAAAGCACCAGCAGGAACCTCTCCCTTTAGAACTAGGAGATGATTATAGAACAATAATCTGTCCCTTACAGCACCATCAGGAACCTGACCCTATAGCAGTAGGCGATGATTTTAGAACAATAATCTGTCCCTTACAGCAACAGCAGGAACCTGACTCTATAGGAGTAGGCGATGATTTTAGAATACTAATCTGTCCCTTACAGCAACAGCAAGAACCTGACCCTATAGGAGTAGGCGATGATTTTAGAACAATAATCTGTCCCTTACAGCAACAGCAGGAACCTGACCCTATAGGAGTAGGCAATGATTTTAGAACAACAATCTGTCCCTTACAGCAACAGCAGGAACCTGACCCTATAGAACTAGGAGATGATTTTAGATCAATAATCTGTCCCTCAAAGCAGTAGACTCTACCTAGTCCAGAATCAGATCGTTGTGTAATGCAGGATGAGATCTGCAATCTGTCCCTCAAAGCAGTAGTACGAGTAATTTCTACCTAGTCCAGAATCAGATCGTTCTGTAATGCAGGATGAGATCTGCAATCTGTCCCTCAAAGCAGTAGTAGTAATCTCTACCTAGTCCAGAATCAGATTGTTCTGTAATGGAGGATGAGATGTTATTATATCTGCAATCTGTCCCTCACAGCGCCGGCAGCATCCTCTCCCTACACTAGCCTGAGAGCATGTGACATGCAGCACTACGTGACTCCAGCTTATACAGAGGCTGGGTCACATGATGCACTGGCCAATCACAGCCATGCCATTAGTAGGCATGGCTGCGATGGCTTCTAAGGGCAAACCAGTGAAATGCTTGTTGATTGGCTGCCCTGCAGCTATTCAACAGGCGGGATCAAATACCCGAACCCAAACTTTTTTTCAAATGTCCGGGTCCAGGTCGCAGACACCCCAAAGTTCGGTACAGACCCAAACTTTACAGTTCGGGTTCGCTCAACTCTAGTATTAAACTCAAAACCAAAGATATAATGTATTGCGGCTTACCAATGATTAGATGCGGTGGCTGAATTTTTTTTTTTCTTTTGTTTAGGCTTTTTTCCCTCTGTTTTCACCTGGTGATCTGGCCAGTAACATACCTCCTACATTAGAATGCACACTCTCTTAATAAAGGAGCAAAAGAGGCATCTTTGGACAGCAGCGCTGTCGGTCTGGGGGGAGGGCAGTGTTAGATGTCTTAGCAGTTTTAGATACACTAACAAATTAAAGCTGAACTCCAACTAACCCTTTATACATAGCTACAGATTTTGGGATAAAAGTTTAACATCCCTGTCAGTGGTAATTGTTTTTTCTCAGCCCTCCAATTGCTACATCTGCAGGGCAGCTTGTTCTGTTGAAAAATAAAAGACGTACTGGTAAGATCAGCAGGTGAAAATAAAATAAAAAAAAGCTAAAAATGAAAACTGATACAGCCATTACAACACAACATTGGTAAACTGCAATGCAGTATAATTATGCAGCCCAAAAATAATTATTACAACCAGCCTTTCTGTGTCATCATTTTGATATTCAAATGCATATTGCATATATCAGCCAGAGGGTCCCTTTTCTGCCCCTTTATAGGGTGCATTTTAACTCCCTAGCTCTACAGTGGTCAAATAATCTGTCACAATAATAGTGATTTATTCTGCCACAGTCTATAGACACCTCAAAGGGTAACGCCACTTTCCTGGGGGGAAAAAAAGCAAATAAAGAAAAAAATAATCTAGCATATACAATTGCGGCACAAGTCCTATTGTTTTTGAATTTTATTAAAAATTACATTTCCTTTTCAATCTGCAGCTCTGTAATTTTCTTAAAATGAAATGTAATGCTGGAGGTGTTCTAAAATGCCCCCTAGAAACATCATTTCCTGCTTGTGTGATTGGCTCACCAATTTTCCCAGAAGTCTGCACTAAGATACAAGTCAAATTTCAGGCATTCCCTGCAACAAAAATGTCATTTTGTGTGAAATATTTTCAGTATGAAATCCTATCTAAAGGGATGCAGGCCCAGCAGCTTTCCTCATTAGAGCCCTGCGGGTGCACAGCTGATTAATAATTATGAAACCACTCGCATTAAACTCACTTTCCCACATAGATACAAACAAACACACAGGGGTTGCTTCAGAATAACAAAAGGTAGAGATCTGCAACAAAGTTTGTTATAATCCTTGCAATGTACATATATCACTTGGAAGGGAATGTTTTTTTCTCCAAAAAAGTGGAGTTACGTTTTAACTGTAAGCACAGCGATAGTAAGGGTCGTAAACTACAGAGCAAGAAATGCTTCTTATAGCCTTCCCCAAACCATATGGCTGGTTTACTAAAGGAGTTGAAAATGTTTACCCAATAACAAAGAGGATGATTTACATCTCAAAAGCAAAGAATGAAGATTCGAGGATGATTTACATCTCAAAAGCAAAGAATGAAGATTCAATTCAATTATCCAATCCTGTAAAAAGCAGATTCCCATTTATAGATTTTATCTGCACCTGAGAATTGCACATGCATAGTTAAAGTGGATCTTCAAGCTTTCTTAGTGAACATTCTCAACTCTTTTAGTAAATCCGCCTCAATATATCAATGTTAGTGCAAGTTGTTCTATAAGCAATGCTATATGAATAAAGCGCTCTGGTTATTAATATGTATACCTTTTTTCTCTCAATAACAGACAGACTTTGAAAAAGATGTGGACATTGCTTGCCGGTCAGGTAAGAGCATATATCAACTGAAAAATCGATACAACTCTGTGAGAATAATACAAGTTTATGATTACAAGCAGAGACTGCTAGGTTCCCTGTTGCTGAAAAAAATGGGTAGCGCTCTTAGTAATTTTTCAAAATTGAAATAAAATGCCGCTTGTCACTGTGAAAACATGCAACAGAAAGATTATTGTATTGTATAAACTGAATGTGAAACCACCAGCCAAACTCTAGTGTATATCAGGAATTCTAGTATTAACCATAAATCATAAAAACACATTTTTAAAGCTTTTATGGTAAAAATGTCACTTGAATGATCCGCTTAGCTGTCTTTGCAGTAATATTTTAAATTTTGCAATTCTGTTATTCATTACAGTCACTAAAGAATCTGTGCAGTAAGCATACTTTTTTAGCATTTTTAGAGCTGCTCTGAGATATCAGTATGGGTGAAACAAAGACCTCTGGACCCTGTCACTTTTTTGAAACAAGACACTTGGCTCAATTCACCAAGCTATAACACATGTGTTATTTAACATAACAATTGTTACTCTCAGAAATATGACTGTCATTTTCAGCTGTTATTGCTGAAACAACAAACATTATGGCAGATGACAAATATTATAGCTTAGTAAACTGTGCCTATAATCCTTCAACTTGAAACAAAATGCTTTGAGAGATGTTAACATTTTAGATTATTTGTGAGGAATATAACAGATCAGCTGCTGTTTTTATATTTTATCTTGGCCTTACATTTCTTACTACATATGATAATATTTTTCTCTACAGAAGAAAAGCTTTTTTGGTTTTAGAATAAAATATGTAATTTTAAAATGAAACTCTAGTTTTATTGAGAAAGAAACCATCCCATTCATGTCATCTGTATAGATAGTACAAGAATTCATGCAAGGTGGATGTCAAATACCCTATACACAATGCATTATACTTTTCAAGTATTTTGATTTGGATGGCAAGTTAGAATTATAGCCACATAATTAGTCCCAGTGTTGTAGCAAGAAACACCATTTCTTGTGAAGTGAGAGTCAAGTTAAAAAGGAGTTCTCCCTGGGGAAAAAAATTAAACATCAGCAGCTACACATACTGTAGCTGCTGCCTTTTACTATATGGACACTTACCTGTCCAAGAGCCCGTTATGTTGGCACCCCATCCGATTTTTGGATCGGTTGTTGGGTGATACTACCCCCATCTCCACTAAAGCCCCTTTCACACGGGGTGGGGAGAGGCAATAGCGGTAAAGGACCACTAATTAGCAGCACATTTACCAAAATTACAGCGGCAAAATGGTGCCACTATGCAGTCGGGAGCGAGACGCTTTTAACCCCCAAAAAGGGATTAAAAGCTTTGCCGCTCGGTGCTTCTGAGGCGGTGTACAGCCGCTTCGGGAGACCCCTCCATTGCTTTCCATGGAGAGGGCGGTGTAGGAGCTGTGTATACACCGCTCACCTCACCGCCCCAAAGATGTGGCTTGCAGGACTTCTTCTTGTCCTGCAAGCGCACCGCCCCAGTGTGAAAGCACTCGGCTTTTCATATTGGGGAGAATGGGGGGAGTTATTCAGGTGCTACACAGGCACTATTTTTAGCACCGCAGCGCCCGAAAAATGCAACGGTGTGAAAGGGGTCTAAGGGAAATGGGCAGTGAAGCCTTTCAGCTTCATGGCCGACTCCCTACTGTGCTTGTGCAAAGCATGCTGCACTTTCGGCGGAGAAAGGAGGAGGGGGCCAAACTTCTTAGGGACTGCACAGTGGTGCTGTCTCCCGGATGTGGGGACAGGGACATGCCAAAAACAGGTCCCCGTTCCCTCCTCCCCCCTGAAAGGTGTCAAATGTGGCACTGGAGGGGGGGTGGAAGCAAATAAGCGGAGGTTCCACTTTTGGATGGAACTCCACTTTAAAAACTACTAATCTCCAAAGTTGTGCAAGTCCATGAGAGTGTTGAAATTAGTCAGTCAGCATGACAGCCAAGAACTAATATATATGGAAAGAAAGTTCAGCAATGGCATATATCCTTTCATATACGTTTACTCTGTGGACATAGCCAGGGATGCAATATTCACCACAACAGCTCCAAGTAATTTGACATAAAGTGCAGCGTACATTTCTGGAACAGCCTGTAAAACATGTTCAAGTTCAATTAGGCTAAACACTCTAGCAAAACTTGTGTAAAAAGTACTCTGCTGTGTCTGCAGAAAAAAAAAAAGAGTATTAGTTTGTTTTAGAAAATGGCTGCTGGCCCAAATTGCAATAGGAGCGTAAATAAATGACAAAGTAACGTGTGTATTAATTACTGTATATATGTTACATCAAGGTTAACAACACTGAAGTTTACCTTTAAATTTGGCTATGTATTAATTAGAGATGATGTAATAAGGAGATTTACAGATTCATTGCCTTTTGATTTCATGAATATAATGCAGAGAATTAAACCCTTTAGGTATCAGGAAATCATGATTCAAAAAGTGCACATTGCTCTGAACAAATCCACCCAATAGTTGTTTTCAAAGCTTTCCCTCACTTCATTTCCTGGTGATCAAACAAGACAGACAAGACCAAGACAGCAATAAAAACCTGCCAGAGGTTTCTACTCTTTACTACTCTTTGAAATAAATTGCTTGGCAACCAAACAGCTTTCATCTTCAGCTAGTTCAGTTACGCTTTGAAATTTAAAAATAGAAACTGATTAGTTGCCATGACCAACTGCTCCCGATTCTGTCTACTCCAGTTTTGATACATTTCCTCAAATTAGGGAATTTATCAAAACTGGAGCAAACAGAATCTAGAGCACTGTCTCCACCACCACGTATTGCTATTCATTTTGTTCAAACAAGCATTTCTCAAATAATCAAATACTACCATTAAATGCGTAGTCAGCCTGGTAGTTTGAATTAGTTTCCTTCTATGACAGATGTGCAGCATGCATTAATGATTGTTTATGAAAATGATACATATATTTCTGTTATTAAAGGGGAAATATGTGATGTCCAAATATTTAGTCTTGTTATTCTAAATAAAATATTACTATTTAATTGTTTTACCCCTTCAAGGTAGTAATCCAGTTGCCACCTTCGTCCTAGTGCTATATCCCACTCTCTAACAATAAGTGCTCAAAATTCCAGCTAGATCTGTCTCTGACCAGCTTTTAAAGACATGTGGGAAAAAATATTGTTGATTCCTGTCCCCAGAGGATGCCATCTAAGACAGTGTTCTTGTCTTCTCTAAAGGAACACGTGAAAAAATGTATGCCTTATTTGCTTGAAGTCCTGGACTAATATTTTTTTTGCCCAAACAAACTGCAAAACCTAATTTTTATCTAGGATATGCCACCAAACCTTTTTCTCTTATGAAAACGAATTAGCTGGAGAATACTATCTAGATATTATTGACAATAAAGCACTAAACATTGTTATTGCTTCAGCCACCTAGGTGAAACTACAATGCATCTGGAACGCATGTTGATGAGGACAATGCCCTCTTCCCCACAAACCTTGGCCGATGGTTGTGGGGGACTGCAGATGGAGGGGATACTGGAATCTGGAAGCCCCCTTAAGAATAAGGGAACCCCCAGATTCCAGTGCCCCTATGTGAATGAGTAAGCGATATGGTTTGGTATGGGTTTTGGTGGGCCTCACACTTTTTTTTTTTTGCACAAGGTTCTCCCTTAAAATTCATACCAATCTCAAAGGGGGTGCAAAATCTGGTGCAGCTGTGCATAGAAGCCAATCAGCTTCCATTTTTTTGTTTGTCAAAGCTTGATTGAACAAGCTGAAGTTAGAAGCTGATTGGCTACCATACACAGCTGCACCGCATAGTACAAATGTTTATTTTTTACACTATCCTTGCTATTTGTATACATTCACTTGCCAGTCTGGAATATGCTGGCAGGGGGTGAGTCACTGGATGTTAATATGCCAGCAAGTGCTTACTCTGCAGCTGGAGGTTCATTTGACCAAACACCCATTTGTTGAGCCATTCAAGCAAAATGCTCTATAGACTGTACACAGTGTGGAAGTTTCCCCCATATTGCTTCACTCTAATGGTCGAACTTTCTTAAGCAATTTTTCAAAGGGCAACAAGGAAACTATTACACACATATTACATACATTACAGAAATGATTGTTTACACTTGTATTTATGTTGAGACATTCACAAAGCACATTTTTTGAAAATAGATCCCTTATTGTTTAGGTAAAAACACAAAGGTAAGCCTCCCATTATAAAGAGAGCTGGCAACAAATACATACCCTCACCAAGGAGCTTGAGCTTCTGTATAGACCTCATGCTATGGCACCATGCAGTTCACTTTCTCAAGCTCACAGTAGAGATTGGAATGTAATTCCTTACTGACAGTGAAAACTGAAAAAGCCCTTAGACAGTTGAAGGAAAGAACCCTTTCATATAGTAATATAGCCACATCTATGTTTGTCCTCAAACTGAACCAAACTCGATGCCCTCCGCAGATCTGTATTTATAACTCTATGGGTGCAGTGGCTACTTTGCCATCTAAGGTGTTACATTTTTGAAATTTTTAATTTCTGTTGCTGTTTGCTCTTACTTGTGGCTATCTTTGCTGGCCAATATCTCCCTCCCTACTCTTACTAGCTCTCAGTGAGGCAAGATTAAAGTGATATTAAATTCAATGTTTTTCTTTTAAATAACAAACATGTCATACTTACCTGCTGTGTGCAGTGGTTTTGCACAAAGCAGCCCCAATCCTCCTCTTCTCAAGTCCCCCTCCAGTGCTCCCGGCCCCTCCCTCCTGCTAGGTGCCCACAGAGCATGCAGCTTGCAATGGGGCACCCAAACAGGCTCACTCTTGAGCCATAGCTCTGCGTGTCCATTAACATGCAGAGCTGAGGCTCAGTCCCACCCCCTCTCTCTCCTTATTGGCTCACTGGCTGTGGTTGACAGCCAATGACTCCCACTGCTGTCTCAGCCAATGAGGAGAAAGAGTCCCTGGAGAGTCGAAGCTCTCATGTACATCGCTGAAGGGGCTCAAGTAAGTATTGGGTTGCTGGGGGGTGGGGGGGTTGCTGGATAGAGAAGGCTTTTTACCTTCATACATAGAATGCATGAAGGTAAAAAATGTTCAGTCTTTACAAACACTTTAATGCTCCGTGTACAGAGGAAGAAATTTTAAACATACTACTAGGACCAGGACCAGGTGTCTTTACTACTGCTCACTATAAGCACTAATCTCCCTTTTTGAGCCCAAGATTGAAGTTGATATTTAACTTCTATCTCACAATGTCATTACTTTACCAAAGAGATGTTTTTGGTCAGCATGTCTTTACTTCCAAAGCCAAATAAAGACCATTTTTACAACACAATTACAGCCCTTTATCAGTGATCAATAATGTTCTTAAGATTTTCAGTATTGTCCTTGCTTACAGACCTCCATAATCTTAACCCTTACTTCCCCCGATCAGTCAGGATTTATTCCTAACAGGTTAATTATGGATAATATTCATCTAGTAACTAATATTATCCTATTTGCAAACCTGCACTTGAGAGAGGTCTTATTGCTTAGTCTAATTATACATAAAACCATTGGCAGGGTAACATGGCTCTACCTGCTGACTATTTTTCAACAATATGGCTTTAATTGTGAGTTTCTACGTGGCTTTCCAAGCTTTGTACCACACTCCTAAAACTAGAATTAAAATCCCAGGATGTAATTCCAGATTCTTTCCATTGGGCCCGGGACACCTAACAAAGTTGCTTCCTTCCCCCTTACTCTTTGCACTTGCTATGGAGCCCTTAAACACAGCCAACAAGTTGTATTTGGATATTGTAGGGTAGTGTAGGGTATTCCAATGGTCTTCATAGCTTCAAACTTTGTATGTATGGGGATGACGGTATGTTGTTTCACTCCCAACTGTTTATCTCCCTCAGAATTTCAAATATACTTTACTTAAATTATGGAAATCATACTCAATCTCATTCTTGGGTAGAGTGACATCTATTAAGATGAATATTCTCCCAAAGGTACTATACCTTTTTAGAGATCTACCTTTCATGGTTCCTACTGGCTGGGTTCACACAGCTTGCTCAATGAAACATTGTAAACTTCAAAGACCCATCGGTTAAATTTGAAGCAGGCTCCATTTCCCCTTATTATCTACCAGATCTGCTCTGGTCTTCCTCAATTTCAAATACCAATGTTGCCCTGGTAGCCCAATCAATTCATATCCAGAACCTCTACAAATATAATTATTGCTTAATTTCCTGTTTCCTCCTGGACCTCCTTCTTAGGAGACCCTAGATTTACCTCTTTATTTCATGCTTCTGGAACCTTTTTTGGAGGAGGGCAACTGGACTGATTACCCTATTTGCTCTCCAAGCCAAAGCAGCATTCATTACATTTGCCCACCTCCAAACTCTTTAGGCAATTCTTTAGTGAGAAGTGCATTGCTAAATTCAAATGCAACACTGTTTAGCTTCTCACTATGTCCCATCCCCTTCTCCTAAATCTCCTCCTTATGAACAGATATGCCATGATTCCCCTAGGGACAAAGGATTGATTTCTGCTCTCTAGATAACCCCTCATTGGATAAATGATCACACATGCTGAAGTGGGAACAAGAGTGTGAGAAGCAATTCTCCCCACAGTGGAACACAATGGTTTATAAACTTCCTAAATGTATTAGGTTATTGTCCATTAGGGGGGCTTCCCTAATGGACATTCCCCTGGATAAAAGAAAACTCATATAGTGTGATATTGCTAAAAATAAGTTTCATTTATAAAAGATTGCACTTACAACATTCCAGTCAGCACAAAAAACGTCAAGCCGTCCGTCTCAATATGTGAGTCTCCAAAAGGCAGTGACGTCAGGGAGTTTTCTTTTATGCCGCCCTCCCTTGCTCTTTGGGTGAAGTTTGTTATACCCTGTAGTGGGGTCCGGGCTGAGCATGAAGCTGCGGTGTCTCCTGTCCTTATACCTGAGGTCTCTTCTATGCTGGATGGTCCCTTGAACGGAGCTAGTCTGCCGTGGTGTGGTTACATTGAGAGGAGTTTAACACACCCCTAATTGGGACCATGGCTGGGTGAGAAGCCAAAGCGCTTTACATCTGGTAAGCGGCGCTATTGTTTGGTGGAGGATTTTCGCTTATTGAATTACCATTATAAGCACTTCATGTTTTTCCATTCATCTGGAATCTTCACTTTCACAAACGTTTTCACTTTGATGAACTTAACATCTATTATACATATCTCAGAAGCACTTGGGTGTTCTACTATATATCCGTGAATCCGTTGGGTTCCCTATTTTTACATTGCTATTATTTTTTAGTTCATGTGGATTTCATTATTCATACTATATTATCACATATATAAATTTCATGTTTATTTTAGCCATGGTTTTGGTACGTTCATCTTAGCACAGCCTTTTTGAACTTATTTGATTGTGCCTTGTTGTTGGTTTAGGGTTGCAGCTTTTTATCTCTTAGCATTAGCGTGGTATACCTTTTGCATTAGGCTGCAGTTACTGTTTTGGTGGAGAATCATATGAATGGCTCCTTAGATTTTCAGATCAAAGGATGTTGGGCAGTAAGGTGCCAACAGAGCCATCCACTGCTAAAGTTTTGTCCAGTTCCCATGAAACCAGCCACATTTTGATCAGTATATGGCCAACTAAATAGAGAGGTTAAATCACTCTAGTAGAGAGGTGTTCTCACCACTCAATCTAAAACTAGAAAAATGTTTTGGCTTTAAATACACTTTAGGTAGGAGAATCGGTTCACTTTGCAAAGTGAATACTGACTTGAAAAGTTCATGTTCCCTTTGCAGCATGAATGACAGTCAGTGAAAAAGGTGAAACCCTGTTAAATGTAATTGCACCTTCATGAATTAAAAAATAAAAAATATAGGATTTTTGCTAGCATAAAAATTTCATGAAGGAAGTAAACATGCCTTCATCGCATTTTTATATTTACTTTGTTAGGTGAACAGTCCCTAACTCTTTAGTAAATCAACCCCAGTACTTTTGAGCACCCCAAAAATCCAGAGGTTTGTATTGCATTTGTTTCAAGCAAAAATACCAGTTCACGCTTTGCTTATTAGTTAGTTCCCAAAGTGAATATGTATAGATTGATCTAAGCAATTAAACTATTAATAAAGTATTATGATTTTTGAAATGCCAGATTTGTAAATTATTACGCAGCAATGCATTTCAGAATGTACTGGATTCCTAGGATAGTCTGTTTGGAATGCTTTTTTGATTTACAATCATAGATATCTAGCCATTTGAGATATTCACAGCCACCGTCCCCACATAAAATATAGTCATTGCCACTGAAATGTTTGCTCTCTGTTGAAAAGTAAAATCACAAGTATTTCATTTACTGGCAACAGAAGAAGATCACCTATTTAAAGACAACTAGGAATAGAATTGAGTGCCCAGCAGAAGTTACAAAACACATTGCTCGAGGGAATAATTATTTTTGCTTGAACAGGAAAATTTTTTCACTTCAGTGAACAAACAAATATGACATGTATCTAAGTTGTGAATAATGCTCTCACAAAAAGCAAATGAAAAATGCAGACAGAGAATGTGAATTAGTATTTGGTTTCAGAATGTCCTTTAAACAATGTAAAGAATGGTAGCCTTTAGGCAACACAAGCACAACACAATATTTAAATACAAGTTAAATATCCTTAATCCAGTTCTGTACATAATGCAATATTATTACAAGCCACATACTGGATACTTTTCTGCAATTTACTATTATGCAATAAAAACATTTCAATCGATGTGCTGCGCTTCTAAACTACCCTTAAAACCTCCTTCCAAACAGATACTATGGGGTTGATTTACTAAAGCTTGAAAGTGCAAAATTTGGTGCAGCTCCACACAGAAACCAGTCAGTGTCAAGGTTTTATTGTCAAAGCTTGATTGAACAAGCTGAGGTTAGAAGCTGATTGGCTAGCATGCACAGCTGCACCGGTTTTTGCACTCTCTAGCTTTAGTGAATCAACCCCTATGTATCACTTTATAATGCACATACAACATCAAGTGCTTATGTAATAACACATTCAATCACAAAAATCCCAATATCAGTGTTGATAAATCAAGTGACAAGTTAATATATATGACCCATACAGTCCTCGTTACATGGTATATCCTCAAAAGAGTCAACAGCGGACTAATGAGTAAGGATGTTCTGTCTCCCTTCAATCCTCTTTGGCTGTGGCGATGTATCCTACCATAGGATTCATGTATGCAAGAAAAAATACTCCCACAGTGCTTATATCATTTAAAACCAACACGTTATTAAAATGTCAACAAATCACCATTTACATATTCAGGGTGCTTGTAGTGCACTGCTCTGACCTCACTTGATAAATCAATGCAGTATGTTGCCTCCATGACACCAGCCACTCGTCTGCAATTCCTCCCACTGGATGCACTCACACACATGAGTGGGGTGTTATCACTTGTTGTAGTAGATGGGCACTTTTAAGGATTGCACAGAAGGAGTGGTGACCACATAAACAACAATTAAAATTGGACCATTTTTCAATTTTTTATTTTTCAATATATTTCTTATTTTGAGTTGGGTCTGCGGGCGGGGGCTTATCAGGATCTGGAAGCACCCTTTAATAAGGGGGCCCCCAGATCCCGGCCCCCCCACCCTATGTGAATGAGTATGGGGTAAATTGTATCCCTACCCATTCACCTAAAAAAGTGACAAAAATAAGCACAGTACACAGGTGTTTAAAGTATTTTATTAAGGCAGCTCCGGTGTCTCTTCCGATTTCTTCTCCCTTCTTCGGCTCCTCTTCCTCCTTGGGTGAAGTCTTCAACCTCTGCCGATTCTTCTCTTCTCTCCAGTTCTTCTCTGCTCTGTGCTGTCTTCTCCTCTCTTCACTGTCTTCTCCCTCTTCTGCCAGGTCTCCTCTCTGCGCTGTCTTCTCTCTCTTCTGCCTGGTCTTCTCCATCTGTTCTTCCTCCGATGTTGCCTCAACGCGATGTAGGTGTGCCCTTACTTATATTGGCATGGGGCGGGGCTACCCGCTGACATCATCCGGAGGCCCTGACCCCATCTGATGTCACCGCCCCATCATGCCCCTGGCGGTGACAGGGTTGTCGGAAGAGTCCCTTGTCCTCATCAACATGGGGACAGACTGCTTTGGGGTGGGGAGCGCAGGGCCCCACGGCCTCAAAGCACCCACCCCCCATGTTGAGGGCACATGGCCTGGTATGGTTTAGGAGGGGGGTGCTCGCTCATCCCCACCCCCTTTCCCGACCTGGCAGACTGCATGCTCAGATAAGGATCTGGTATGGATTTTGGAGGGACCCCACGCCTTTTTTTGGCTTGGGATTCCCATTAAAAACCATACCAGACCGAAGGGCCTGGTAGGCTCTTGGAGGTGAGAACCTAATGCCGATTTCTTTTAAAATTTGGCATGGAGTTCCCCTTCAAGATCCCCAGAGCACAAGTCGTATGCCAAAGTTGGATCAGTTAAGACGATGATCCAACTTTGATCCAACTTCAATGATATTCAATGGGCTGAAGTAGGACCAAAGTAGTACAGGAACCTTTTTCAAAGTCGGACCTACTTGTGTCAGACCAGTTAAGAGAGCTCTCATAGGGAAACATTGATTTGCTTACATCATGCGACTTGTGTTCACAATATCGGTCCGTTTGTTGTAAAAGTGTGAACCCGGCCTTAAGTTTGGTTTAGAAGCACAGCACATTGATTGAATTGTAATTACTTTGCACAGAGTATGGGAGTGTGAGAATTGCCTGGTGCGTGGTGATAAAGCATTGATTAGCTAGGTTGCTCACAAGGGTGTTTGATTGTTTTTTATGCAATAAAAACATATTGCAGATCATTTACTGAAGAAGTATAGGATGTTCACTTAGTGAATATAGCAAAGCTCTGCTCACTTCAGTCTTCTAGCCATGTGTAAGGGGTATAAATATTTGTTTATTTCATTGCACATAAATCTGCATTAGAAATAAACACAACTTACAGTATCTCACAAAATTGTGAGTGCACCCCTCACATTTTTGTAAATATTGTATTATACCTTTTCATGTGACAACACTGAAGAAATTACACTTTGCTACAATGTAAAGTAGTGAGTGTGCAGCTTGTATAACAGTGTAAATTTGCTGTCTCCTCAAAATAACTCAACACACAGCCATTAATATCTAAACCACTGGCAACAAAAGTGAGTACACCCCTAAGTGAAAATGTCCAAACTGTGCCCTATTAGCCATTTTCCCTCCCCGATGTCATGTGACTCGTTAGTGTTACAAGGTCTCAGGTGTGAACGGGGAGCAGGCGTGTTAAATTTGGTGTTATCGCTGTCACTCTCTCATACTGGTCACTGGAAGTTCAACATGGCACCTCATGGCAAAGAACTCTCAGAGGATCTGAAAAAAAGAATTGTTGCTCTACATAAAGATGGCTTAGGCTATAAGAAGATTGCCAGCACCCCAAAACTGAGCTGCAGCACGATGGCCAAGACCATACAGCGGTTTAACAGGACAGGTTCCACTCAGAACAAGCCTCACCATGGTTAACCAAAGAAGTTATCATATCCAGAGGTTGTCTTTGGGAAATAGACGTATGAGTGCTACCAGTGTTGCTGCAGAGGTTGAAGGGGTGGTGGGGTCAGCCTGTCAGTGCTCAGACCATACACCGCACACTGCATCAAATTGGTCTGCATGGCTTTCGTCTTAGAAGGAAGCCTCTTCTAAAGATGATGCACAAGAAAGCCCGCAAACAGTTTGCTGAAGACAAGCAGACTAAGGATATCTGATGAGACCAAGATAAACTTATTTGGTTCAAATGGTGTCAAGCGTGTGCCTACAGTCAAACATGGCGGTGGGAGTGTCATGGTCTGGGGCTGCATGAGTACTGCCAGCACTGGGGAGCTACAGTTCATTCAGGTAACCATGAATGCCAACATGTATTGTGACATACTGAAACAGAGCATGATCCCCTCCCTTCAGAGACTGAGCCGCAGGGCAGTATTCCAACATGATAACGACCCCAAACACACCTCCAAGATGACCACTGCCTTGCTAAAGAAGCTGAAGTAAAGGTGATGGATTGGCCAAGCATGTCTCCAGACCTAATCCCTATTGAGCACCTGTGGGGCCTAACATCCACCAGCTCTGTGATGTCATCATGGAGGAGTGGAGGAAGACTCCAGAGGCAACCTGTGAAGCTCTGGTGAACTCCATGCCTAAGAGGGGTAAGGCAGTGCTGGAAAATAATGGTGGCCACACAAAATATTGACACTTTGGGCTCACTTAGGGGTGTACTCACTTTTGTTGCCAGTGGTTTAGACATTAATGGCTGTGTGTGGAGTAATTTTGAGGGGACAGCAAATTTACACTGTTATGCAAGCTGTACACTCACTACTTTACATTGTAGCAAAGTGTCATTTCTTCAGTGTAGTCACATGAAAAGATAAAATAAAATACTTACAAAAATGTGTAACTCTACTGATACTGTAACTCTGTTTATGTAAAGTGTAACTATGAAAAAACTCACACGTGAGATATAAGAAGCAGTTTGTTACAACACAGCAGATTTTGCTTTTTTGGTTCCCCTTGCAACATTGGTTTACTACCTGTTGATCCCGCCAGTGGAAGGTTTGAGGGTTTACTATTAACAGGGGTTTAACATGGTTAGCTTTTACTCACATGATTTAAAGTGTTTTTAAACCCAAAACAAAAAAATGTAATATATTGCAGCTTACCAATCCTCAAATGTGGTGGCTGCATTTGTTTTCAATATTTAGGCTATTCCCTCTGTTTTCCCCTGGTAATCTGGCCAGTAGCACACCTCCTGTGTTAGAGTTCCCCCACTCTGAATGAAAATGCAGAGGTGGCAGATTTGGATGGCAGCATTTCCAGTCCGGTGGGAGGGGAGTGTTAGATGTACTAGCAGATTTAAATGCTTTAACAAATCAAAGCTAAGCTCCAGCTAACACTTTATAAGCAGTTATAGCAAACTGTTTTTTCCTCTTGGGATAAAGTTTTCTGTAAATAAATAAAAGCAACAACTGTAAGCATCCCTGCCAGTGTTAAATGTGTTGTCTTATACTTGTAACTGCAAGAAAGCTTGTTCTTTTCAAAAACAACAGACTTACTGGCCAGATCACCAGGTGAAAATAAAGAATAAAGGAAAGAAATATAAAAAAGAAAATGAATACAGCCATAACATCCAACAATCGGGAAGCTGCAATATAATAAATGTTTGGATTTAATGCTACTTTAACACTTTAAATCTTTTTTTTTTTACCCCTCCAGGAAGCCGGCTGCCACGTCCTTAACAACCGATGACTCATCAGCTGTCAGCAGGCTTCCTCCCTGACAGATGACATTCTTTCGTTTACATTTCAGCTCTCAACAGGGAAGCCCGCTGACAGCTAATGAGTCATCGGTTGTTAAGGACACGGTGGCTGGCTTCCCAGCCCGCTGCTTAACAACCAGCTATTCTTCACACAGAATTGGAATTGGTTGATCATTTTTCGACCTGAATTCGAATCATTCCAAAACTTTGTAATTTGTTAGAAAATTAATCAACTAGATGAAATTTAACGCAAACGAAATGAAACAAATTCTGAAACGAATCGATGAAACAAAATTAGTAACATAACAAATCTATCCGAAACAAAAAAAGATTTCCCTTCTGCACATCTTTTTTTTTTTTCTTAATGCACATATCTAGCCAGCATATTCCTGGTATGTGGCTGCTGTACCATGTACTTATTTGAAAAAGTTTCCTGTTCTCTGTGTATTGCTTCCTTTGTGTGAAATTCCTGTTGTCCCTGACAGTCCCTCTGCTTTTCTACTACAAACTGACCACAGTAAGCAGGAGAACACACCATGGTCAGTTCTCTTGCTATGCTGGGAACTTAGCCTGGTCTCCTCTAATGATCAGGCTTGTCCTGACATGCCTCCACTGCACAACCATTCATTGGGAAGCTCAATGTACTTCTGTTTCTCTTCCCCCAGCTCCTATACACATTTGAACAGAGGGTATGTAATTACATATAAAAAAAGGATTTACATATACTTTAAAAGTCAGCAACTACAGGTCTTGTAGCTGCTGACTTTTAAGAAACACATACTTACCAGCCCATGAAGTCCAGGTTTTCCCACACCCAATTCTTCACATGGCTTCTGATCTTTCATGCTGCTATCTTGTATTTGGGAGCCAGCAGTCATTTCCTAATGGCCCGATACTGCACGTGCAGAAGATTAAGGGCTGGGGTGAGACTGGACCTCTAGCCTCCTGAAGTCAGGTATATTCCAGGAGGCTGCCAGTGGGGTGGTGGGACCAAGGCTGTGTCATCCTCGCCTAGACAAGGAAGTGGAAGCAAGGATCCTTGAAAAGGTACTCGCTTCCTATTCAAAATAGTAATGTGCATGCAATAGCACACCACTGATACTATACGTGAATCTGGCCCAAGTGCTCCACACCAGAGAATACTTGGAAAACTCTGCATTTTAGTATATTATTTATACTTTAAAGTGGTTCTAAAGCTTTAAGGTTTTTCACCTTAATCCATTCTATGCATTAAGATGAAAACCTTCCCTGCTGCAGCTGCCCCCCAGACCCCCCTGTTCCTTAACAGAAAATAAATTAGAAGGAGCGTGGCCTAGGACATTATCCTTAGTAAGAAATTTATATGAACAACAAATGTTCCTTACCTAAGCCCATCCAATCTAGTGATGTGCAGAAGAGCAGCAGCTTCTGCTGCTGTCTTTCTCCTCATTGGACAGATTGATAGCAGTGGGAGTGATTGGCTCCCACCGCTGTCAAATCAAATCCAGTGATACAGGAGTGGGGGGCATGGCTGAGTCCCACTGTCTGTGCAAATGGGCACAGCAGCGCGACTCCAGAGTGTGCATATATGGGTGACCCCAGGGGGCACCCAATGAAGAAGAGGGGCCTGGAGTGCTGGCAGGTGACCTCAGAAGAGGATGATCGGGGCTGCTCTGTGCAAAACCATGAAGCTTTACAACCACTTTAATATAGCTTGCAGACATTGATATGGAGGTAATAAAGCCATTGGCTTGATAGTGTAAATGCACTGTATAACTGTTTACCATCCAGAGAAAAACTACACACCGCTCAGGCTTAATAGGTGGATCTGCAGATGATCATGGGTGCCTGCCTCGGCCGCCGCCGCATGTCAACCCAGAAAATGAACAAATTAGCCACACTCCATGGATACATTTTTGAGCTTGCAATTTATTGTATGAACAGCCACATACAGGTACAGATTGTAGATGCATTTCACTTGATAGATACATGCTTACTCATTACTAATTATTACTATTATAATGAGTAAGCTCATATCTATCAAGTGAAAAGCATCTATCCATGGAGTGCGGCCAATTTGTTCATTTTCTTGGTTAACTGTTTACCATGACTACTCATAAAACATCATCTTATTTACAGTTTTGTATGCAGATACCCACTGTACACATGTATTGTATGTTAAACTGAATTTAGCATTTTTTAAAAACAGCTTAAATTGTATTATAATACAATAAACTGAAAATGCTAAGGTAAGGTATTTCTATTATACATTGTCATTTTAAATATATTCTTGGTTTTCTCCTCTAGAGAACATTCATTGTTTGTTTCCTTGGAAAAAATGCTACCCCTGCTTCAAGAAATCTTTGCTATATGTGCAGTTCAATCTGCATTCTGAAAGTATTATATTAAAGAGGCATAGTAATACAAATATTAGACTTGTAGAAAGTGAGATGTCATAGGAACATTGAACATGCCAGTATGTGTTGTTGAAGTGTGATGTGACAGTAACAGTAGCCTGCGTCAAATGATTGCTTCTCAGCCTTCACATCAATAGACCTTATTTTATGCCATCAGATTTGTAGGCATCTTTCTTCCTCACCTGCTGCCCTGGAATATTAAAACTGCCCATATTTTATTCACTGTGCTTGTGTCCTTGAAAGTATAATGTCAAAGCAGAATAACAACTGCGAATAACATCAGTGAATGTAATCAGATTCACATATATGTGCTTCAATGTATAATAAATTAATTCTATTAATGCATATTGTATTAAGTCCATAGTGTAGATATTATGTAGCTCACCTAAAGCTGAACTTCCAGAAACCATCTGAAAGACACAAGTATAAACAATGAAGTGTTTCCTTTGAATAAACAGCGCAGACAAGTCAATTATGAACAGAAGATTACATGTCAAATGTGATCAAACTAAGCTGTAGTGTATGCTAATAAAGAGCGTAAAAGCAGCTTTCCAATCAGGGTATTTTAATGCAAAATATTATAGTTATAACAGTTTTTATGCTACAGATAATACCGGCATGTTTATAATGGAAATGTAACACTTTTCAATTTGCAGTTTTACACAAGGACATTGGCCCCTGCAGAGCTGCTACAATAACGGGAACTCTCTCCAGGATTTCTCTAAATGACGACGAGGAGGAAAAGACAGTGAACACAGAAGGAATGAGCTACTCTACCTTGCCTGGAAACATCATTTCTAAAGTTATTATTCAGCAACCATCTGCTTTGCACATGCCCATGAGTATGAGCGAGATGGCTGATCAGTGTCTGAAAAAAGAGAATAGCGAATTAAGACGAACTGTGTACTTATGCACAGATGACAACCTCAGAATGGGAGACACAGATATGGTCCACCCCCAGGAGCGAATGCTAGAAAGTGACTATATTGTAATGCCAAGAGGCTCTGGGAACATGCAACAGCAAATGAAAGATGAGAATAAAATGAACATAGCTATGGATACTTTGCCTCATGAGAGACTATTACACTACAAAGTCAATCCAGAATTTAGCATGAATCCATCTGTAATGGAACAATTTGGTTTAAATTTAGATCCGCATCTTGTGTCTCAAGAACACATGCAGAGCCTTCCTTTTGAACCTCGCACAGCAGTAAAGAACTTCATAGCCTCAGAGCTGGATGACAGTGCAGGATTATCAAGAAGTGAAACAGGTTCAACAATATCTATGAGTTCCCTAGAGGTTTGTAACATCCAATTTCCTACCTTTATTTCCTATATAATATGGCTCTTTAAAACCATGTTTTATGTCACTTGTAAAGGTGCAATTATTTTCACCAATTGAAAACAGATTTCTGCAAATGTTGGACAGAAAGAGAGCAGAGAGAAAATGTACAGACAAGTATGATATTTGTTTCCAATACATATCTTTTTTAGCAATGATTATTGGAACTAAAATGATACATCCACCGCAATATAACAAAAGACATTGAAACCCTTTAAAGCAGAACTTTACTCAAATTGTAATTAGTTCGTGATTCTAAAGGCTTTCTTTAAAAATAATAATAATAATGAAAAACATGCCATACTTACCTGCTCTGTGCAGTGATTTTGCACAGAGCAGCCCTGATCCTCCTCTTCTTGGGTCCCTCACCAGTGCTCCTGGCCCCACCTTCCTGCCAAGTGCCCAAGTAGCTTTCAATGTGGGCACCCAGGCAGGCTCATTCCTGAGCCACAGCTCTGCGTGTCCATTCACATACAGACCTACTGCTTGGCCCAGCCCCCTCTCTCTCCTCATTGGCTATGATTGACAGCAGTGTGAGCCAATGGCTTATGCACATCGCTGAATCGAGGTGGGTCTTAGGTGAATATTAGGGAAGCTGGGGAGGTTGCTGCACAGAGGAGATTAGTTTATCTTCATGCATAGAATGCATAAAGGTAAAGACTTCAGGCTTTTAGAACCACATAAAACAGATGGCACTATAGATAGGTGGCAGTGTTCATCCGCAGGCTGAAGGCTTTCATTTATGTCAATGGAGCCTGCAACCTACCTGTGATCACTATGTCAGAGCTGCTAATTGATCACATGATCAATAACCAATCAAATCAATTCCTGATCATCAGTGGTGACCACGGCAATTAATAACAGTCAGAATTGGGAGCCAGCAGCTGCACAAGGAGTGGAATAGTAACTGCTGTTTCCAGGGCCAAATCTAGGGAGGGGGGCACGTGCCCTGGGCGCCAACTTCAGAGGGGCGCCGCTCACCCTGGGAGCCAAACTGAGAGATCAGATCAGTGTCGGCAGCTTACACTAGCAGCAGGGGACATGGCTATGCTGCCGCCGGCTGGTTGTATCGGGCTGGACTGGAACCTGCCCTGACTGACCCGTCTGACTGTGACAGACTCACTGAGCACTGCTGCCTGCATCAAAAGAGTCACCAAATCAGATGGGCAACTGCTCCTGCTCAATCCTCAGCTCGATGTGACAGCCAGGCTGCAACAGATGGGCACCGGAGCCTACACCGCACTGCCACTGATCGCAGGGCAGGGAGAGCCGGGATCCGACCAGACCTGCTGGCCAGAGAATCAGCCTCCCTGTGCTGAACTTGCGATCCAGGCAGGAGGCGGCAGTAGCAGTACCCGGGGCTTACCATCCATGTCATTAATTCTTCAGAGTCTGGCAGTAGAAGTTGCAGGAAGGAATCAGCCCAACACTGTGCAGAAACGGACGCAGCCAGCCAGTCAGGCAGCACTAGGAAACTGATTGGCTAACTACTTCAACAGATCCCTCACCTACTGCCTCCGGAGCCAATGGGCACTGCTGTAACACGCCCCCTTCCAATACCCACCATGTTTGTTCAAGAAGAGGAGATCAGGGATGAGCTGGTGAAGATGCCGAGCTGCCTGGGGGAGGGAGAGAAGGAGCAGTGCTGGGAGAAGAATCTGAGTCATTGATTTAGCACTAGCATAGCAGGTAGCTAATCTTAAGAATGTGAACAGAGAAGAGATATTTTTTTGAATGTAAGGATCTTTCTCTGTCTCTTTCTCTGTCTCTTTCACTGTATCTTGCTCTCTCTCCATCTCACTGTCTTTATCTCTCTTTCTCTCTCTGTCTTTCTCTCTGTCTCTCTCTTTCACTTTCTCTGTCTCTTTCTCTGTCTCTCTCTCTTTCTCTGTCTCTTTCTCTGTCTTTTTCCCTGTCTCTCTCTCTGTCTCTCTCTTTCTCTGTCTCTCTCTTGGTCTCTCACTCTCTTTCTCTGTCTCTTTCTCTGCCTCTCTGTCTCTTTCTTTGTCCCTCTCTCATTCTATGTCTCTTTCTCCGCCTCTTTCTCTGCCTCTCTTTCCCTGTCTCTTTCTCTGTCTCTTTCTCTGCCTCTCCCTCTTTCTCTGCCTCTCTGTCTCTCTCTGTCTCTTTATTTGTCTCACTCTCTTTCTCTGCCTCTCTGTCTCTCTCTGTCTCTTTATTTGTCTCACTCTCTTTCTCTGCCTCTCTGTCTCTTTCTCTGTCTCTCTCTCTCTCTCTCTCTCATCTTCCCTCTCTCTACTCTCTCCCATCCCCCTCTCCCTCTTTCCCTATTCCCCCCAGTATCTTTCTCTACCCCTGATTATCTTTATTCACTCCTCCCCTCTTGCCATACCCACTGTTCCCTGGTCCTTATGTTCCATTCCAGAGTGCCCCAGATTTTTATACTCCTAGTCACGCTGACATTTGTTTATACTGTTTGACATTTTAAATGTTAAGCTGGGATGATAACTTGTTATGGGTATTGTTAATAATTACATGGTATTTATATTGTTTAAATATTGATTGGTTTAGTTTCTACTAGGTGTTTCCCTAATATATATCAGGATGTCAGTAAAAAATGCTCTGTGTTAGTATATGATCCCTGTTTTGTCAGTAAAAACAAAATGGGAGGGGGGGATTGGCAAACCTGTTGGGCAGGGGGCTGGGGTTGAACTTCTCTCGGGGGGGGGGGGTGACAAACTGAATCTTTGCCCCGGGTGAAGGAATGCCTAGCTTCGCCACTGGCTGTTTCTATAGTAAAATAATCATTAACAGGGTATGTTGCAACTTTGTGCTATATAAAAGTATATAACTGACATTCTCTTCTAGAAAGTTTACTGTATTTAAAATGTTGGCAAATAATAATCATGTGCCCCCAGCAGTCTGATGTTCTCTAAAGTAGGTAAACTATGTTACCTGCAGGCAATTCAAGGTTTAATTTTCAGTTTTGACTGAAGGCTACCTTTAAGATCTTAATTTAATGGTTTCTCGCTTGAAACGTAGGTGTCCTTGCTTTTTTCTGGGTATCTTTCATGGTGATGATTAGGCAACAAAAAATAGACCATATGAGAGCAACAAACTCATTACATACCCTTGAAGA
>BLSH010063685.1:1168403-1183668 GCA_018402905.1 Glandirana rugosa
ACGGTTTCTGACGTTGTGAGATTAATGATAATGGATCCCCGAATGTATCCAAATCCAAATATTTATTTTATAATAAAAAAGGGGGAACTTTCTGATTTTTATTAAACATTTGTAAACCATTCTTCTTTGTAAACTTATGAAAATAAGTGGGTCGTAAATAATGACAAGACCGAAGTACTTTAACCGTTAAATTTGATTACGACAACAATACGGTTGAAAAGGTTTGTTTCGATAGAGAAAATTACGTCTATCATTTATCACAACTCGCTTGGGCCTGACATTGCAAGCCCAGACATGGCTTGAAAACCCACAGGCACCGTCCCGGACCGAACCCGAACGATTTTTGAAATGTCCGGGTCCGGGTCCGTGCCACGGACACCCAAAAGTTCGGTACAGACCCGAACGTTACAGTCCGGGTTCGCTCAACACTATTTACTATCTGCATTAAAAGAGATAGCTTTGTTTGGAAAAGTTGGCATAACAACAGCATTAGTTTAAATTGCCAATTTCATGAAGCCAGAACAGTAATAAATGCTGGGTGAATAAAAGTATTCAAATGTTTCTTCTTACCAAATGTTTACAAATTATTTTTAGTCTTTCAAGGGGGAAAAAATAATATTTTATTTATAAACCTAAACCTATGTAAGCCCCTAGGTAATAGTAATTAGAGTGTTGCAGTCTTTGGCATACTTAACGTTTATCAAAAGCATTAACTTTTTTTTGTGCAAGTATTAAATGTTGGTTTATATTTCTGTCTGTGTCCTTGCTGGATGGAACGTTAAGGGAAATTCAGGATGTTCAAGTTGTAACTAGAACATGAATGGAAAGTTAAAGGATAAGTTCACCTCTGTAAAAAAATAATCAATGCACATATGTTTGCAGGTAACAAATGTGTAGTTATTATTTTTTTTGCTAGGAGCCTGGAAAGCATTTAGGTTTCTTCACAGTTAGAGCTGTGAAAATGTGGAATAGACTCCCTCCAGAGGTAGTTTTGGCCAGCACAGTAGATTGCTTTAAAAAAGGCCTGTATAATGTAAATAATATAACTGGGTACTAACATTTTTAGGTAAAGTTGATCCAGGGTGAATCCGATTGCCTCTCTGGGAATCAGGAAGGATTTTTCCCCCGCTATAGCAAATTGGATCCATGCTTTGCTGGGGTTTTTTGCCTTCCTCTGGATCAACTGTGGGTGAAGGATTGTATATGGGATTGTATGGTTATATATCATTTTTTTTTTTTGTTGAACTTGATGGACCTGTGTCTTTTTTCAACCTGACTAACTATGTAACTATGTAACCATTGCACCTGCGATCAGCAGATCGCAGGTGTCATGCTAGACTCCAATATACTGTCAATGCAAGCTGTCTGATTGTACCTCATATGAGCAGGCAGTTACACATTGACAAGAAGTGACAATGAACTACCTTAACAGTGTTATGGTAGTGAACTGGTAGTTCATTGAGAACTACAAGCCGACAACCACAAAGGAAGGTTGTAGAAGGCCTCACATTCACATAACTCTGTAAATAAATGACGCTGCTGAGTGGGTCGAGGCCCACAGGGCCATGGTTTTTTATAACTAGTAGTGCCAATCAGTTTGGGGAGAAGATCCCCAGATTGCTGTCACTAGAGGCAGAGAATTGGGTAGTGGCTGCAGGAGTGGGAATATAATACATGTTCCACCCTAAAACGGACGGAACATGTTCTCAAAGCTGAACAAATCCTTTAATCTTTCAATAGGGAACCCTATTCCAGTGTTCTGATGTTCCCTCACTTTGGAGAGGTAGCTTTTGAATTGTTGGTATGCCTTCAGAATAGGAAATTTAAAAAAAATCTGAGACACGGGCAGCTCACCGAGTTTGAGTTTCAACTCGCATTGGGCCCAATCCAAAATGCTGAAGATTCACAAACAAATAAACATTCATTTTTCCTTTTCTGTCTTATTAGTTTATTTTTAGATAAAAAATTACATGAGTTTTCCCCTAATGGTTTCAGTCTGCCACATTGCAGCATGATACATACAGTCCAATGAGAGCTCCAAACAAAAAACACCTGAGAGCCCAAGGCTTTGAACAAAGAAATTGATTCATAGCAGAAAAAAATACAGCATGTTGTAGAGGCTAAACACACTCTGCCTTCATTAGAGCTTAGACATTTTGAGTGTGTTTAAAGGGACTCAGGTAAGCAGATACCAAATACATCTGCACTGTTATTTACCACTTGGAACAGTTTCAGGAGGGTAGTTTCAGCTAGTGTACATGAATGCAGCAAGCTCTCCCTTGCTGCAGTCATTAACACTGGCTTAACTTGCCCACCTGAAACAAGACATAATTCAAAGCATAATAGATTCCCAAGTGCCATTCCTGTAGGATTGTGATAGAACTGGGGCAATTCCAGGCACCTCAAGGAGAACATTGATGTGGCTCACATAGAAAACATTGGGTGTTACACTAGGAGGGGTTTGAAGGTGTACTGTAAAATATAATATTATCCAACTCACTGTATACGCATCACATGGGTGCTGTCCATGTACCCACAAAATAATAATTATAAAAGTCACTCATTTAAATGTCAGCACAATTATTTTTTAAAACTGAACTTCCAATATATATTCTTTTGTGCACACAGATAATATAGAAAGAGAGAGAGCTAATACTTTGTCTGATTCTATCTTAAAGAGGAAGTACACTCTTCCTATTTTTTTCCCCTTTTTTTCTTACCTATAGGTATAAATAACACATGAAGGTTTACAACCTCTTTAGGTTGAATATATTTTTATTATCTTTTTCATAAGTATAACAAGAATCGCATACATTAATCACAAAAGTAAACATATGCAGGGAGAGCAAAAGTAAGGACATCTCCCACTATAATGTGTACATTAAAACATTGATATGAGGACATAGGAGACATAGTAGGGGAGAATATAATGTAACAGTTAAACAGAACATGTAATATCCCACTCCACACAGTGCAGGTGATGCATTGTAGACAGTATACATTGGTATTTTTCCTTTGAGAAAGGGGGGAAGAATAGAGGAGCAACCTGAGAAGTGTTGATTTTTGATGCTTAACTGAGCCTGGCAAGATAAATAGCAGGGGGACTTTAGGAGATGGGGCAAGCGAGTCATCATAGATCTCGTTGTAAATCTTGAAGATCATCTTCCAAAAAGGAAGAAGTCGGCCGCACTCCCACCATATGTGTAAGTACGTTCCTCGCCCTTCGTGACAGCACCAGCAGGTATCGGGAGACTCAGGAAATATTTTATTGATGGTAACTGGGACTCTGTACCAACGAGATAATAATTTATCATTTTATTCCTGAGCGAAAGCTGAGATTGAGGATTTGTGGGTGAAGGGAAATGCTATCTGCCAGTCTGCCCGAGGAATCTCCATCTCCAAGTCTCTGGCCCAACTGCATGTGTAGATGAGTAGAGTGTCATGTGTATGAGATATGATCGATTTATAGATCATGGACACTGTATGTCTGGGGACCTGAGAGAGACTACACATATCTTTGAAGGTGGTAAGTGTTCTATGAATTAGACCTGATAGATGAAGAGTGTTACAAAATTTTGCTAAAGATAATCTAGTCAACCAATCAATTGGAGGGCTTTGATGACCTGATTGAGGCAGGAAGCATCCTGACCTGAGTGGATGAATGAGCGAGCCGTGGGCCAGGAAGACCTCTCATAGGTCATAGGTGTGGAATCTTGCTATTGATGTGTTTTCCGCAAGCTCGGAATTATCAAAGAGAGGTGTAAGTGTACTAGGTGGTACCACAGGGAAAATGCTGCTAGTGTCAGAGGAGACATCATATTCATGGAGCAAAATTTAGCTTCATAACCCCAAAGTAGAGCTCGGAGGTCAAGTGGTGTCACGTCTTGTTCGATGCACACGGAGGGTTTGGTCAGCGCACCGGGGAACCACTCTAGGAGTCTAGAGAAGACTGTTGAGGCATGATATAATGCTAAATCTGGTAGACCAACCCCCCCCCGTTCATTTTGGAGGAGCAAAGTATTTTGTGTTTGAGTCTAGAGGGGTGATGTTGCCACAGGAACTTGATCACTAAGGATTTGATTGTACGAAAGAAAGCAGTGGGTAGAGCAATAGGGAGGGCATGAAAGAGGTATAGAAATTTGGGCAGAATATCCATTTGAGGATATTCATTCTACCAAACCAAGGTATTTTGAATTGATGCCAGGATTCTAAAGTACGTACTACCAAAATTTGCTCAGGACTAACGGATATATTGATAAGTAGACATCTCGAGAAGAGCAGATCAAGAAATCTGACCAATATATCATCAGTAACACAATAGTGTAGGTAGCAGCAATTTGTGAAAGGAGACAGCTCCCCCTAGTGACCATTTAGGAAAGTGACAATGGTCACAGCAACAAATTAACTATAAAAAACAACCTCAACAGGGCCAATGAAGTCTAATGTGGGAGAAACGTGGAATAACACATGCCGTGCATCCCACCCTGGCTGCTTTGCAAAAATGTTTAACTCTATGAAGAGCCAATACCGTGTGGGGCCAGGAAGATACCCTGAGGCACACCCCATGTATGCGCCCAATTGTGAGGTGCACCATGGTGAAATAGGAGTGCCCATATTAGGCTTCTCCAGGTCCCCACGGCCAAGGCACAGTACAGGCTAAAAAGTGCACACATATGTATAAAAAAATAAAGCCCAAAACTAAAAAGAAAGCTAAAATAAGGACCCATCCAGCTAGATGTGAATGGACATTATTAAAACAATGAAATTGAAAATGAAGCGAGAAACCAAACTGAACATACTCATAGCGAAGGATATATATCAAACCAGCAATAGTGGGCCCCATATAGATTGGCTTGAGGGGTCAAACAGGGGCCCTCCGTGCCAAGCAAGGGCAAAAAGGATCACAGCCCACCCACAGGTGGGGAGGGAGTCAGTTTCATCCTGCAAGAGATTTAGATGCTTTGGACCTGGAGCACTTTTGCTTGAGTTTTCTGTCCTGTGGTCAGGGGTTGCAGGTCTCAGGGGCCAATCCTGAATGCTGATTTGGGGTAACTCAAAAGTTCCCAGAAAGTTAGCTAGTTCTCCTAGAGTGTGAAAGATCGCAGATTTGCCATTATATGATGCCGAAAGTTGAAAGGGGAAACCCCATTTATATTTGATCTTCTTGGCATGAAGGGCATCTCTTACAGGCTTAAGGGCTTTTCTCATAGTCACAGTCTGTTTATATAGATCCGCAAACAGCATGATTGGGTGGTCATTGAAAAGGATGGTGTCCTGTGTACATGCTGCTTGAATAATATCAGATTTGATTTGAAAAAAGTGGATCTTACAAATTACATCTCTGGGGAATGGAACATTGGGATTCCTGGGGCCCAGTGACCTGTGTATGCAGTCTATCTCAATGGGGGAATCCTTGGGCTTGTTCAGGAGTTGATTAAAGACAGAAATGGCTGCAGTTGCCAGGTCAGGGGTTTCAACCGATTCTGCTAGGCCTCGTATGCGTATATTATTACAACAACTTTTGTTTTCTTGTTCATCTAAACCATAGAAAAGCTTCTGTATTTGTATAGTTTATTCCTGTAATATCCCCAAGTGTTCATTTGCTTTAGCAATGGAGCCCTCTACAGAATTTTCTATGTCCTCCATGCGGATTCCCAGATCCCTGCGTAGGTCTCAGATTTCCTTTTTGTGTGATCTCTCCAGTCTGTCTATGTAGGCCTCAATGTCGTGCTAGGTCGGGAGGGATTTTATGTATGACTCCATGTCCCATCCCCTTCTGGAACTGTGGGAGGCTGGCAAGGGGCTCCTGGAGCCGAGGGACTTGCATTCAAAGCCCTGGGGAGAGTATGAGCATTGCCTAGGGCGTACATGTGTGCCAGTGTGTGAGGCTGCTGGATCAACTGGTGCCATCTGGGGAGCTTCTGGTGGTTGGTCCATTTTTCTGGAAAAAACGGGCAATTTCACTCCCCAATTGCACTCTGGATGGTCTGGGGCCCACGCTGTTGCTCCACTTGCTTATTGCGGGGTGTTAGGGTCGGTGTGGTCGTTGGTACAGCGGTGTTTGTGTGCAGCCGAAGCGGGAGCTCCTATCCTGCCATGCGCCAAGCCATGCCCTCGGTTTACAACCTCTTTAAAGAGGAATTTAAAAAAAAAGCACTACTTAGTAATTGTTAAAACAGTGAACACCTTGGTATGTAGTTTACAAGATGGAATAGGGAATGTACAGTGCAGAGATCGGAATGAGGTGCTATAGAATAGAGAATGAACAGAATAGAATACAGAATCAGTGGATATAAAATATGGAATGTTCAGCACAGAATATTGAATGAGATGATGTGGAGTAGGAATGCACAGCGCAGAGTATGGAATGAAGGGGTGTGAAACAAGGAACAGGCAGGACAGAATACAGAATGAGGTTGTATTGAATGGGGTGCACACAGTGCAGAGTACATAACAAGAAAGTGTGGAATATGGAACACATAGAGCAGCATATGGAATGAGGAGGTGTGGAATAGGGAACATATAGAGCAGAATACAGAAGGATACAGTGTGGAATAGGGAATACACAGCGCATAATACAGAATGTGGAGGTGTGGAACATGGAACGTAAAGTGCAGTGTACAGAATAAGGCCCTGGGATACATGAAAGGCACAGCATAGAGTATGAAAAGAGATGGTGAGGAATAGGGAATGCATAGCACAGTACAGAATGAGGAGTGGAAAAAGGAACACACAGCAAAAAATATAAAATGAGGAAATTGATGGTGGAAAGGGGAATATACAGAGCAGAATGCAGGATGAGGCAGTATGGAAAAGGGAACACATAATTCACAGTGCAGAATGAGGTGGTGGGGAATCGGAAATGCACAGCACAGGGTACAAAATGAGGCAGTGGGGAATAGGGAACACACAGTGGAGAGTAATGGAGCATTAGGACCTATAGTAAATGAGTCCATGGTGCATGCTTTAAGAAACGTTGCTTTAAGATAATGACAGAAGCTGTTTCATCTTTGTTGGGGGTTATTTGCATTTGTATCCAAAGCAGTAAGCAAAAACTCTGTTAAAGAAAATACAGTAGTGGCATAAGTATCAGCAGATAAACTCATAACATGATGCAGGGGATGCATTGAGGAGATAAACTCCTCTTTTGTGGAAGCCCACTCAAAGCATTTCCCTTTCTAATGCAGAAGCACATGCACGCTGGTATAAACATCGTAAAGCACTGCATGTTTGCTGCCCTTTTGCCATGTACTATGTTTGTTATGTCTGTAGGTGAAGGGGGCACATTAAAAAAGAAAAAGCAATAGGAAAAAAATATATGTAATCTTTCTTGCACTAAAACTGTGTAAGCACAGTTTCAGCACAATGGAGAGCTCATCCCAACAAATCTGCCAACCACGTTGAAAGCTGTTTTTACAGCATATTGTGAAGATGATATTTGCTGGCAGTTTCCAGGCTGTCACATTTTAAATCAGGGATTTTATTGTTTAGAGCCAGTTCAGACCTAACCTATAGCTATATATTGAGGAGGGCAGTGAGGGACAGTAATTATGCAGTGATTAGGAAGCAGAGCTTGCATATGTAATGAGCAAATATGACCGACCCATGTACAAACAGTATATAGTTACAAATTATACAAAGAAGTGAGATTTGTAAATGTTTGACACACACTTAAAAGACATGTTGTAATGAACCAATCATATGCACATATAAAAATTTAAAAAATATTTTTTTTAATTATACTGTATGTAATTAAGATCCATATTTTTATGAGTGTCTTCTGTTACAACTAGACTAAATTATATTATTATTATTATTATTATCCAGGACTTATATAACACCAACAGTTTGTGCAGCAGTTTACAATATAAAGGAATACAGCACAGTTACAATAATTCAACACAAGAGGGTTAGGAGGGCCCTGCTCATGAGAGCTGACAATCTAAGTTACAGAAAATACAGTTACACTTTTCTGTATGAATTTGCCTAACAATACAAAGAATACATTTGTTCAGACCTACTTACAATGCACAAAAGCAAACAGGATGCCTGCTCAACCAGTTGTCAAGTAATCTTCATAGAGAGATGCTGATGCACGGAAGGACCTCCGCCTGTTCTCAATTCCAATAGCATAAACACAAATCCAGCTATGATTAAAGCTGCAAGTTGGCTGAAAGCAGACTATGTCCTTATTAATGGATTTGCCTGATCTTCAATAAAGTATATTGAAATAGAATACCGTGTACAGGATTTACATTTATACAGTACTTACAATGCATACAGCAGAAATCATTAAGCTATCGTGATATAAACCTTCTGCATAATTTGTTAAATCAAAAGCATAATAATGAACACAGATATGACAAACAAAGATTAGCATGTGGGGCCCCGATGTGTGGCATAAGGTGAGTCACTTGCTTGGTAGCATTTTAGTGTACAATGCAGACTGTGGTAGATTCATTTGATTACTCTGACTACAAAGTGTAAATCATTTGTTTACAGGACTTGGGACTTGTGGGTCTGGTCAAGGCTGAGACTTCTGTCCCTCCTGCTTGTATACCACTTGGTGAATACATGACAATTAAAATAAAATGATAGCCTCAAAAAATATCATTACATTTTATTTAACCATGTAAAACCTTTATCCGAAAAGGAAAAACAAAACTGTTTGCTGTAAATTATTTTAAAGTGTGAGCTGCCTTTGGCTTCAGTTTGTTAGTTTATTTAAATATTCTAGTCCATATAACACCCTTCCCCCCAGATTAACAATGCTTCTGTCTGCTGTGTCCCCTGAGCTCATTCATCCAGAATGGGGACACTCTAATACAGGAAGTGTGTTACTTGCTGGCTCACCGGGTGAAAACAGAGGGGAAAGCTTAAAAAAGAAAACTATTACAGCCACCACGTCTACTGATTGGCAAGCCTCAAAATACAACTTTCCACAAGCAGTGACTACTAGGACTGCAATGCACACATTTAACATTTAAAATCAGTGTTTGATCTTCTAGGTTCATAGACTGAGATACCAATTTCCATGACTATTTCATAGCCACACTTCCATGGCTATTACACAGTTATATCATGGTATTACACTCCCTGGATTTCCTATAATCTAGAGTAAAAAAAGGTCACTTGGGTGCAAGAGAGGAACACTTTCATTACTGGATTGAGGGGAACAAAGGCAAAATACAATGGGAATGAAAATCATAACAAAATAATCTGTTCCTATTTTAAAGTAGTGGTAAACCCTGGAATTTTATTTTTACCTACAGATAAGCTTATATTAAAACGTACCTGTAGATAAAATGAACATCTCCTAAATGTGCACTGTTTAGGAGATATTCTTGCAAGCAGCAGCCAGTAATGTCATCGGCGCATGCGCTCTGAAGGAATTGCATACCCTTGCCGTTTCTTCAGAGCTGTGTGACGGAGCACATATGTGGGAGTGACAGAAATGCAAAGATTGTACCACTATTAAGATGTATATAAACCCAATAGCTAACCCAATAGCTAAAATATTATATACGTTTTAACAAGGTAAGGTAATTTAAAAAGTAATTTGCAATATTTTAAAACCTTCATTAAAATAATACCTGGTGATCTTGCTATGAAACTTCTTATGAACACCAACAAACAATAAAAACCTGATTAAGACTCTACCAATATTTGTTCTCTGAAACATTCCATAATGCAAATTGTATCCATAGAAAGTATACAATGATTACAAAACTTTTGGCCAAAAGTATACTTAAATTTAAGACAAAGACCCAATCCCCCCATTTTCCTACATATTTCACTTTCTAATTTTTTATGTATAGTATGTATAGTATATAACTGTAAACAAGCAAGTAGAATATGTTCATATTAAAAAAATGTGGTGGCAGGGCTGAATCAATCCTCTGGAGTCACATTAAATACCATAAAGAAATTCTAGCAATTCTTATAAAAAATCCAATATCATGTTGAAGTATAATATTCCATGGTCCACATGGGACTGCATTCTACCAAAATCGGTACCTCTCAAAATGACAATTGACTCCATCCACAGCTTATATTGATTGAGGAATTTGCTTGCTGATAAGGTAAATGTCTTGGTTTACTCACAAATGTTGTCACAAATCACATCCAACCAGAGCTCTAATGAAAGAGCAAACAAGTCCAGAGGAGGATGCATTTTGGACCTTGCTATTTATCACCAAGAACAGCTCTGGGATCCATGATGTATACGATATCTATAGTATACAGACTTCTCATGCAATGGTGTCATTCAAACCTCCTTCAATAAATATATAGATAGAAAGCTCAACGGAGGATGCAATATCATGCTCAAATAACTCAAAGTCCACATACAGTAAAGGCACTGAAGGTTTGGCAGCTGTGGTTTAGGAACAAAGTCTGAGTAGTGTGCACAAAATTGTAAAGATGAAGGCACACATTGATTATTATCCTTAACAGTCCAGGACACCAAGGTCCACTTGTGAGAGAAGGGGTTAAGTAGAAGCACAAAGAATCATGCCTGATTGGTTTTGCCAGCTTATACCAGCAGCATCAGAGGCTAGCAACCATGATTCTGGTATAACCGCTTCGACCCGAGGACAGATAGGTACATCCTTAAGGCTGGAAGTGGTTAAGCTACTTCTATCCCCTTCCAAAACTGAAATATAATATAGTCAGTGGAAAATACTTGCATATTGTAAGCGTCCAAGAGGAATAATCACGTCAACATTCAAGAGAAAATAAGAATAAAAATTTTCTGTAAAGAACTTTTGGAACTGAAAAGGATAAGGACACAAGTACAGCTAGATGTCATTATATTTTTGACAACTTTGTTCTGAGTGTGAGCTGAATATACAGGAATCTATCAACTTTTTAGGTAAATATCCTTATCCTTTTTAATCCAATAATTTAAGTTAGGTAGGAACTGTAGAGAAAGGAGAACACTTAACATACTTTTGATTCCTGGTGTTTCCAGGAATTGTACATGCATTAAGCATTCCTGCCTAAGTGCTCTCAAATTGAAGCAGACATTAAAATGTTCGGATAGTTGTATTATAAATGCTAAGCCGTGTGTAAGCTTAAAAGTAAATCAGTATTTTAATATCATTCTTTATTTCTCTCTCTTTCTCCTTCACAATAGAGAAGAAAATCTCGGTATTCTGACCTTGACTTTGAAGTAAGTTGACACATTAAATATTGTCTTGTTTCACAACTGTGCTACTTTCAATATTTTTTGTATGTTAAAACCTAATTACATTTTCCTAAAAATCTGTTATCTATAATCTTGATAGTAAAATATGTAAATAGCTCAGGACTGGGTAATAATATAAAGCTGCAAGGTTGTCTATGCTTCTTTCTAGTTGAAAGCTCACCTGTTAAGTGCAAATTGAGCTTCCTTTACAGTGTGTCAGTTGTCTGCAGGATCCAGGGAAGAAAAGCTAAAATTATTCAGCTTCATAGTGGCATTACTATCCCAAAACAAACATGCAAACACTTTCAGTGAAAGTCAGCATATTTGTATATGCTCATGAAGTGTTCAAAACCCCTCCGCTATCCAGACAACCCATCACACTAGGCACTTCTTATATAGTTGTTTTCTTTACCATGTTTATATAGTTTTCTTTATAGATTATTTATGTAGTTTTTCTTTCACGTGCTATTATCTGAGGGTGAAATATCCTTTTTATTTTTTTCATACTTGCATGTGCAATTAAGAATCAACTTTCTATTTTTTTAAGTTTTTTTTTTAAGTGCATTTGTCTACTTGGAAAACATGCAGATTTTGGAAGTGATAAACCTCTCTTCCTTTTTCATGAAGACAGGTCTATCTGGAGTGCTCTCCCCCACAGCCAGCTCATAGTGCTCTGGGAATTCATTATTATTTTTTATATGATATACATTTTTATTTGTAAGACAAAGGGCTATATTTATGGCATTCACCAAATATTGACTGCAATTTGATCCTTCAGGTGCATTTGAAATGAAAGTTTGCAATTTAAACACACATTAAAGAATAAAGCAATCAATAAATAATTTTGACCTAAAACCACTATAGTTTACCTTTAAGTATATCTGCAGCAAAACAAATTTGACTTAAATCAAGCAACCCATACCTTAATATTGCTTTGTGATCCCTGTCATGAATTAAATTAAAACCCCTGGCTTATAGCACTCAGATGTTCTGTTTGTCTATTATAATATTTTCATGACATATTTACAAGATAACAATCTTCCCAGTGGTGCTGTTCAGGTGGGTAATATTAATGGAAATAGGTAGGCACAGCAAAGTCACTCGACTCAGGGCCCAATGAAGTTCTGACACCTATGTTATAGTAAGCAAATCAATTCCTGAATGCACTTGTTATTACTCTCTAAAAAGTCAGAATTGGTATATTATATTATGCAACAAAAATAATCAGCATTATAGATTGCTCTTAACATCCTGATTATGGCCACCCTAATCCTAGAAAGGAAGTATTCAATGAACTTCATTGTTTGGTGGTGACATGAGCATGGTTGTTATCTACAATCAGGAAGTGAAAATAGTACAGAAAGGGTTGCAGGCAGTGCTGTATCAAGAGATCATGGAAGAAAAGGTGTGTTCTCAGTCATGTACAGGCCATGGCATTGTTTGCATCCCTCTGGCAGGTTCTTGATGTAATCTATGTCTGTTCAGTTCAGCCCCATAGGCTTCTATAAGGATGGTAGTCTGATCAAAGCCCATTTATCTACCAGACTCCTAGAAGTGTATGGGGCCAAATTGAGCATGCGTGGATGTAAGGTCGAGAAGCCAATAGAGGGATGTAACCAATACTACAGGACTTGGAGCAAGATTCAGGTAAATACAGCAATTTAGGAATGAGTGGTGGTCTAGACTTTCTTAGGGGGCTGGGAGAAAAAGATAAGAATATTTTTGGGGAACGTTTCTTGCTCTTTAACCAGTTTCTGACTGGCTCGCGTACATTTACTGCTGCAGAGTGGGGCTGTTGCGCAAATCGCCGTCTATAAATGGCGGCTCGCGCTCTCATGCCCGCCTCACTCTGCAGGAGTGTGCCCGTGGCTCAGGCAGACCCCATCTCCGCTGGCGAGCCGCAATTGCTGGCTACAGCTAAAAAATATGGAACCGGCAATGTAAGCACGGCGGTTCCCCGCTCTGTCAGGCAGCATGACAGAGATCTACTGATCCCTGTCCCTGGGATTAGTTAGATCTCTCATGCTCCTGACAGCCCAGCCCCCTCACAGTTAGAACACACCCAGGGAACACAGTTAACCCCTAGAGCGCCCCCCAGGTTAACCCCTTCATTGCCAATGACATTTATACAGTAATCAGTGGACATTTAAATTTCCGATCGCTGTATAAATGTCATTGGCCCCAAAAAATTGTCAAAAATGTCCAACATATCTGCCCCAATATCGCAGTCCCAATAAAAATCGCAGATCGCCGGTAAAAAAAAAAAAATTGTAAAAACGCTAGAAATAAATTCTCGTGGTTTATAAACAACTTTTGCGCAAACCAATCAATAAACACAGATTGGGATTTTTTTTTTACCAAAAATATGAGGAGGAATATAAATTGGCCAAAACAATGAATAAATGTGTTTTTTTGGATTTGTATTTTAGCAAAAAGTAACAAATATTGGGGGTTTTTTTGCAAAATTGTCGCTCTTTTTTTGTTTATAGCGATGATCATAAATGACACAGAGGTGATCAAATACCACAAATAGAGAAAGCTCTATTTATGGGAAAAAAGGACGCAAATTTAGTTTGGGTACAACATCGCACGGCCGCGCAATTGTCAGTTAAAGCGACACAGTGCCAAATCGCAAAAAGTGCTCTGGTCCTAACGTGGGAAGTCCTTCCAGGGGGTGAAGTGGTTAAGTAGTACACTCCTTTATTAGTATAGCACCTAATACATATTACTTCCTTATTATGCCATCTACAATACAGGGGATGCAGATTATCACCCAATGCATTTTTAAAAGCAAAATCCTCTGCTTGGTGCATGAACGTTACCTGAAGTATGCTTTCTGTGTTTGGAAACTTATGACCTCTTTCACAGAGTTCACAGAGTTATTTAGGGCGCAGTGGTTCATACTGCCATTTTAAAGTGATCCTGATGTGATATCTGACTAAAATCACTTTCCTTATTTTCATAGTTGAACTTTTTTTTTTCTTTAACATTAGTTATGGAAAATATATTTCCTAGGAGACAATAATAATCTATGATATTTGAGTTGTGAATAAAGCATAGCTCATTGTAAGTAATCCATGGTGTTTTATTATTTTATGAGAGAAAAGGAAATAACATAAGTATTGACCAATGTTTATATGGATTTCCCCAACAGAACAGATCACATTTCTTCAAAAGAAATATTCATTATTTATATTTGTTCTCATTTTGACATATGATAATGTATTGAAATGAAAACAATTGCATACTTAAGAAATGAAAGTGTTTATTCAATATATTATTAAGTAGATTTAAGTTTTTATTCTGTTGCTTACTCCACAAGAGTTTCATTTTTTTTTGTGTTTATCAGAATAGACATGGAAATTCTCCTTGACCCCTGAACTTATTCCCTTCCATTCACTGTCCAATAAAAGTTGCTTTACTGATTACTGGGACACTCTCACTCAGTAGTGTGGGCTTAACTATGGAGTCTAAACTTAGTTCCCATGTCAGAAAAAGTAAAGCCTTCCAAAAAGTGGAATCTCCAGTGCAATGAAGAGGGTTTGGAAATTAAAGTACATGTATAGCTAAAATGTGTGTTTTGTTTTAGATAGATTAAGTAAGCATTAGGACATCTGTCAAGTTTTTTATTGGTGCAGAATAGAGTTGAGCGAACACCTGGAAGTTCGGGTTCTGCTGGTCCGTCCGAACTTCGGGACAAAGTCCGGGTCCGGGTCCGGACGGAACCCGAACGATCGCACGGTTTTGTGTGTAAAATCGATATGTACATGAAATTAAAGGTTTGGGAGAAGTAACGTGACCTCTAAGGTGAAAAACCTTCCGAAATGAAAAAGACTGTACCCTTGATTCAAATCTGAGGTATCAATTCGGGTGTGATGACTCACTCTCACAGGGTCATTAGTCATTTCGTTGAAAATAACCTGTCACTTACCTTCCCTTATTCAAGTCCCCAGTTCCTCTTAAAGGTACAGATAAGACTATTTGTGTTTTTTTTTACTTTGAGAACACCTCATTCGTTGTCTTATTTTTGAATTTAGATGAATTATTATATAACTTATTTGTGAAAGTAAAGAATTC
>BLSH010063685.1:1184531-1220130 GCA_018402905.1 Glandirana rugosa
GTGGGCTTGTGTAGAGTTTGACTTGGGTCCAAGCAAACCGAGTGGGGATCAGTGTCATGTTTGTGTTTCCCAATAAGACGTGATCACAACTCGCTCAAAGCAGCGGTATGTGAAATCTCTAATTTCTGCTATCTGTCCTCAGAGCAACAGCACAGACAGCAGTAGTAAAGTAATCTATCTCAGGATGCAGGATCAGGTCTTAAAATGGCTAAAATCTGTCCCTCACGCCGTCAGCTACCTTTCCCTATACTAACCCAAGGAGCATGTGACTGCAGCACTGTGACTCCAGCTTATAAAGAGGCTGGGTCACATGATGCACTGGCCAATCACAGCCATGCCATTAGTAGGCATGGCTGTGATGGCTTCTAAGGGCAAACCAGTGAAACGCTTGTTGATTGGCTGCCCTGCAGCTTCTCAACACGTGGAATAAAATAGCAGAACCCCGGACCGAACCCGAACGATTTTTGAAATGTCCGGGTCCGGGTCCGTGCCACGGACACCCGAAAGTTCGGTACGGACCCGAACGTTACAGTCCGGGTTCGCTCAACACTAGTGCAGAATAACCCTTTGTGTTTGTACTGTGACTAGGGGTGAGCCAAACGAACCTGGGTTCAGTTTGAGATGTGTTCGGGTGCTGAATCTAAACCTCACAACTTATAACAAAGAAAATAAAAGGTTATGTTTAAAAAAATATTTTTGATTGGAAAAAGCAATTTTAATAATTAAGGGCAACCTTAAAAAATCATAATTAAATAATTTAACCAGTACAGCCCCGGAAGGATTTACCCACTTCCTGACCAGGCCATTTTTTGCGATACTGCACTGCATCGCTTTAACTGACAATTGCACGGTTGTGTGACATTGTACCCAAACAAAATTGATGTCCTTTTTTCCTATAAAGAGAGCTTTCTTTTGGTGGTATTTGATCACCTCTGTGGTTTTTATTTTTTGCGCTATAACCAAAAAAGAGTGACAATTTTGCAAAAAAAAATATTTTTTTTTTACTTTCTGCTATAATACATATCCAATAAAAAAAAAACACATTTATTCCTCAGTTTAGGTCAATATATATTCTTTGACATATTTTTGGTAAAAAAAAATCGCAATAGGCATATATTGATTAGTTTGCACAAAGGTTATTGCGTCTATAAAATACGGGATAGATTTATGGACTTTTATTTTTTTTATTGTTTTTACTGGTAATGGCAGTGATCTGCGATTTTTAGCAGGACTGGGATATTGCAGCGGACAAATCTGGCCTCCAAATTACAGTTTTTGGCTACCAGTGACATTATTATATTGATCTGTGCTATAAAAATGCACTGAGCAATGTATAAATGACACTGGCAGGGAAGGGGTTAACACCAGGGGGCAATCAAGGGGTTAACTGTGTTCCCTGGGTGTGTTCTAAATGTAGGGGGAAGGGTTGTAAGGGACATGACAGAGATCGCTGTTCCCAATCACAGGAAATGGAAGATCTCTGACATGTCATCTGGTAGAACGGAGAACTGCCTTGTTTACACTCTGTACACCGCAGTTGTGGATCGCCGGTGGACATGGAATCCCGCGGCACGCGCCCGCTATCTCCCATGCATGGACAGCTGTACACCTGTTGCGGTTCGTGCAGGGAAGCCGGCCTGCTGCTGTATAATGATGGTGGCTGGTCGTCAAGTGGTTAAACAACATGCCTGGGGGATGCCCTAACCCTGCCTTTGAAGTGCCACATTTGTATGTTGCATACAGCCTACTATACAACAACACTGATGTTTACAAAGAGAAAAAATCTATTTGAATTGTCAGTAACTGACAGCCACTTACTTCTGTTGTTGTCACACAATGACCTGGAATTCCCTTTATTTATATCAGATCATCATCCTAGATGAGGGTCTGGTATAGATGTTAATGGGGGACACCATACAAAAAAAATATTCACATGGGACCTTTGAGCCTGGTATGGATATTAAGGTAAGATACTAAATCCCACACAAAAAAAGAAACACAAATAAGCATATGGTCCCTCCTAAATCCACACCAGCCCCCTATCTAAGCTTGCAGCCACATTGGCCAGGAAAGGAGGGATGAGCATGGTGCCCCCCCCCCCATCTGACACACATCAAAATTGTGTCAATGTGTTTATGTACTTTTAACTTTTTGAGTGCATGAGCAAGTGTGCCAGCTTCTTAACAAACAGCCAGAGAAAAAGCTTTCACATTTAGCATTAGTAGTAATACTGCTGCTAACTGTGTCACTTTCTGCTGCCACGGGAGGTTCAAATCCTTTGCACACCAATTCAATTTAGCATTTTTGCCAAGCCTCTGAACAAGTGAAATTCAAGGAAAAAAATTGGAGGTTCGACTGAACTTATGAACAAGCAAAACCTGTAGTTCATCCCTAATTGTGAACATTGTCACCAAGACTGAAAGTGAAGGGAAACTAAAATTTTACAGTTTTCACCAAAACAAGAGGTGAGGGGGGAATCTCCAGTCATTCCAGTGACAACTGTCTGACAGGGAAGTTCCTTTATTTGCAAAAATGTGTAAAAAAAAATGACTGACAGTGTTTTTTTACACCTTCCCTGCTCTATTCAAACCTAAGCTATATACTGTATATATACAGGCAGGTACCTTGTAGTGTCAATTTTTAGTAAAATCCTTTTGAAAATCTAACAGTGCAGTTAGACCACAACATATTGCCCATTTTATTTTTTTTTTAAGTGCAACAGCACAGATCAAAAAAGCAGACTGAAAAACAGAAGTGGTTTGTGTAAATTGATTATGCAGTTACCTTTGTATGATAAAGATTTGTTGATTGCAAATAAATTACATAAACATGCTTAAAAGCAAAGCCTATATCTTTATTAGTATTAGAACATGCTGGCATGGGTTGAACAATATAAAGTCTCCTTATCCCAACCCTTAGGACACAGAGACATTTCAGATTCCGTAGCCATTTTCATTGACTCGTAAATATTTTTATTCTTGTGCAAGATAAACGATATAAATCAGCAGAGATAGAAAACAACACACTGTAATATCTGAGGAAAAACAGTCACAAATGCCAAGAGAGAACAATGAATAATCACTGTGGATCATTTTATAGAGCTGCAGTACATTCTATAGCAGAATGTTCGCTATGGCAACTGTTGCTAAGGTTCCTAAGTCTGACGTTTCTTTTGCTTCAATGCTGCATGTTGCACTGCAGATATTTGAACAAATAATATAGCCCAAGCTAATGAATAATTTAAATAGCTCTATTTTTCTTTTATAGTTAAACCCAAGAAATGCTCAGAAACTGACTAAAAAAATGAGCTGTTGATAAAAATAACATGCACATATATGATTATGATCAGTACACCATAAATAATAGGCTGTTTAAACATCGACTCATTATGTGCAATGTTTTATACCAATATACAACTTATCAGCCAAGTGTATATATAGAGTATATTTACTATATAAATGTATATATTAGGAGTCAAATCTTGAATTTTTATTGTTTATATGAAAAAAAATCAGGTATATTTGTTTTAAGTAAATCATATATCTTTCATTTTGAGGTGTATGAAATTGATATTACATATGCAAAGGATTCTAAGTTACATGTAGGACTAGGACTGATCCACATTTATGCAGTTTACTGCACGTTTTATTGCACATCAACACATGCACACAGGTTTGCTATTGCTTTAAATGGTGCTACTTTGCATGTGTGTGATGCATTGATGTGCATATCCTTTTTTACGCATCAACGTATGTTACAGAGTCTGTTGATGGCAATGACTGAAAATGCATGGTTGTATACTTCAAAGAAGAACATACAGACAAGTGTGAATAAATATTATAGTGCATGCAATAAAATAATAGTCCCATAATGTGTCCAGACCTATAAATGCATACATGATTTTAACATTTTTGTATACTAAGGTCATAGTACTCCATATTTTAATAATATGCATGTAACCAACATCATTGAGTATCATCATCTAATGGAAGTTAATATTCTTGAATATTTTGAGTAACCCCAGCACTTCCCAAATTAGAGGAAGGCAGTGCAAGGCAGTATACCATTCACTTACGCTGCTTTATCATCAATACTTTTTAGTGGAACATGCTGATGAAGGCACCTGTTGAGTCCATCCCTCTACATTAAGCAGAAAGAACTACAGGCAGACTAAGAAAATGTGAAAATAACATACCAAAATGTGCCACCATCCTAAATGACAGGGAAGAAGTAAACACTAAACACGGATCACCACGTTCAGTGGAAATAATAAATGGACTTTGCCGGCACTTATGAAACTGATGGATTTAAAATACAATATATTTATTAGATCATTAAAAGACACGTCACAGCGTATCATCAAAGATAGTACAAAAGCATGTCACAAACATTTTAAAAGGGGGTACATCCTATATCAGAGAAATAGTGATTCCACATGGGTCAGGAATGATACAAATACCGGACCAAATAACATTGGTGGAAGCAAAAGAAAAGGTTGACGCGTTTCGCAACACTGTGCTTCTTCTGGACCTTATTTCTCTTCAAAATTCAGCATAACTACTTTGCTTGTGGTTCACAAAATTCCCCAATTGGGCTGTAGCATCAGGGGGGCAGGCACAGGGGACCAGAAGGCTATTCCAGCATCAAAATATCTGTCACAATAGACAAGGTTGTGTAGGCAAGCGGTGGCCAACCATGTATTTCAGATAGTATTGAGGTTCCGACAATGGCTATCAGGAGGCGCTGGAATGCACTAAGTGCTCAACCACGTGGGGGATGGAGATATTATATATAACTTCACCAGGGATAAAATGAAGGAGCAAAGATGTATGGCGACTAGGAGGCTTCCTTAATTACCTCCGGTCTTAGCCGTGCCAGGTCCGGAAGAGTGGTGCCCCGTATATCTGATGTTGTGAGGTGCCTGACGCCATCAATGCCTTGAACGAAAATCCATTGCCGCACGGTCGTATGCCCCACCTGCCAGCATCTCACCGACAGGCGGGGCATACGACCGCGCGGCAATGGATTTTCGTCCAGCAAAGTAGTTATACTGAATTTTGAAGAGAAATAAGGTCCAGAAGAAGCACAGTGTTGCGAAACGTGTCAACCTTTTCTTTTGCTTCCACCAATGTTATTTGGTCCGGTATTTGTATCATTCCTGACCCATGTGGAATCACTATTTCTCTGATATAGGATGTACCCCCTTTTAAAATGTTTGTGACATGCTTTTGTACTATCTTTGATGATACGCTGTGACCTGTCTTTTAATGATCTAATAAATATACTGTATTTTGAATCCATCAGTTTCATAAGTGCCGGCAAAGTCCATTTATTTCCACTGAACGCGGTGATCCGTGTTTAGTGTTTACTTCTTCCCTACAGGCAGACTAAGTCTTCTTTGTGCTATAGCACAGATGCCAGCAACCAGTGATGACATAACTGGTTCTAGGGGGCAGACTTGAGTTTTTGTCCACTGATTTTACTAGTAAATATTTACAAGCAATATAATTTATATTTGTTAGCAGTTATGTAAACATTAGCAAAGGAATTTTTTAAGCGGTATATTTTTGGAAAGACTGCATTATTATTACCAATGCAAACTGTATGCCTTCATTCACACACTGATACATAGTACAAGTTTCATGAGCATAAAAGCACAAAGTACACAAGAAATAAAAGCATTGAGCATCCAGTTATAAATATTTTCTCTCTGCAGAAAGCAGATTTGGATACATATTTTTATTTCCTTGGTTTTTATTGGGAATAAATTTGTATAATTTGTGGACCCCAATATATTTACCACAAAATACAATCAACAAAGTCTGCTGAATAAAATAGAATCACATTACTGCAGCTTTTATGTAATGTACAAAATAGTAATGCTCAGGATACATTCACACCAGGTGCAGTGGAACTGTGTTGGACAGCACCCCCACTGCAAGACAAGACAAGATGCCCCATCTCTGGTAAGGCTGGTTCACACCACTGCATAGTGCTGGTGTGTAGGTGGTGTGCGCTAAAAAAAGTACTCTGTTCAGTGCTTTTTTCCAAAGCAGCACGGTCACCACACGCTGGCCAATAGAACTGTATGAAATGCCACTGTGTGACATTTCAATAAAGTTTATTTTAAAAAAGTGAACAGTGTGATGCACTGCATTGATCACCAACCGATGCGTTGTAACATACTGTAAGCGAGAGAGCATTTTGACTCTTTCGACTTTACATAGCAATGCATTTGAGGGAAAAACGGTTTGCATAAATTGCTATAATATGTGTAATATTAGGATAAGATAAAGTTGGGTATGGGAGACCATGAATTAGCATGAAAACAACTTTTTTACATGTTTACAATTGCTAAAAATTTGAATAACATTGGGGTTAATTTACTAAATGAAACAAGCTGAAGTTAGAAGCTGATAAATCAATGAATACCTCTGCAAACTGGGGTGTAAATTGCCATCATCCCTTTTAGATATCCGAAGAAAATATGCCCCTAAAGATTGGGATTTTTAGAGCAATTTATGAACAAACTCAAAAGATCATACTTAAAATATACATTCTTTTATTTTAGTAAGGTTTAAAAGTATCAACCATTGTTCTAAAAACACACAATACTCGATCGTGAACATTTGTACAATTTGGAGTGCAGAAAGTTCACAAAAATGGTGGTATACCCCAACCCGGGTGGGAACCTGTTGTAAACCAGTAACCAATCCTGGGTGGGGTTAGAATCAGTTAGAAGCTGATTGGCTACCATGCACAGCTGCACCAGATTTTGCACTCTCCAGTTTCATTAAATCAACCCCATTGCATTCAATTTGTGCAGTAAATGCAAATGCATCCAGATCATCCAACTTCATTGTTGTGACCTGGGGATTTATTTTCGGTGGGAATATTGTTAATTTTTTGGTCATACCATTCCTACAAACCCCTGCATCATGTAGCTGTGCAGAAGAAGATCACTTCTAATAGTGGTATATTGCTGGCTGCAATCAGTTAGAATTAAGGCAGCTATAGACAGTTCGAATCTCGCCTGCTTCGAACCATGTACCCAAGTTGATCGATCAACTTGAGTACAACCAGCCTGCTGAATTTTACATGCAATTATCACTAGCAGCTGTTATAACTGCTAGCAATAATCACAGTGTTCTCTTGGTGAGGACAGCTTCCCCATCCTGGAAACTCAATGAAACAATGACACAGTCAGTGTTGATGGGGGATCACATTAATATTTCTTTCCTGCAATAAATTTGCTCCATCTATGGCAGGCCTTAGATCACTATAATAGTGATCTACTGCTGGAGGGAGAAACTGAACAGAGCTGAAACAGCACTGCCTGTGACTACATATTGATAGTAAGTACCATAACAAACTATGTAAATATACTTCCAATGTAAGAACAATGCAGAAGCATTGTGTTTATGTTTGCTTCTATGGTACACTTTTATACAGCAATTTGTAGAAGCACCAGAAGGCTGAGAGCTGATCCCAGTGCTGGACCTTAACTGTCACTCCAATGCTGGTGGGGGACACTGCTTTAAAAAGTTCTGGGACATATAGATGAGGTTCCTATGCCATTTTAAAATGTCAGCTGGGACTCAAGTGGTTAAAGTTAACCTGTGCCCAAACCATACACACTGAAGTATTGATTACTTCACATTGCAAGCAGCTAGAAAGGTTAATAGGGGCTTGAGCACTTTTGAAATATAAAAATATAATTATCTAAATCTGTTTTAATATTAGCCTCTTGTAATTCCAGTAAATTTGGAAATCAGATGTGCTACATGAAAATATACTGACAAGGAACTATGGTTGCCACCTCATTCCTTTAAAATATATGTCTAATTTAATGCACATAAGGCAAAAGGTGAGTTTAATTACCACCTTAATGAGCCACAGAAGCTGTGTAATTAATATGTGTTCAGTTTTAAGGGTATGAGGTAGCAACTTTGCAAGGAGCATGCTCACGGGAGGTGAGAGAACATGGATGTGTTCCTCAGTGTGCTACTATTCCTTTACTGTCCTTTCACAGACTGGATGAAGGGAGAGGAGACCTAACTAAATCTTAACAGCAGTAGAGAAAAATTAGGTTAATGGGCTAGCTGTGCTACCTATCACTGTGCTGTAAATCTCAGAACTAGATGAACAGAATTACACATCTTCTGTGGTTAGTGGTCCTAAAGTCAAACATTTTTTTTTTTTTTACTAAGGTAAATAACCTTCCACTTGCTGTTTGTTCCCCCCTTCTTCCCTAAATGCTTACCTAAGTCCTCTCTTGATGCAGTGCTGTGCCCATCTGCAGCAGCACTGGTCTCTCTCCCTGCTCTCACAGGACAGACTGAGAGCAGTGGGTGCTGTTGGTGCCTGCTGCTGTCAGTCAAACCCAGTGAGAGAGTGGGAGCATGGCCAAGCCATGCTCTGTCTGTCTATGGATACAGATACAAACAGCCCAGCTTGGCAGCGTGCCTGTGCTTGTGCCCCCATGGGACCTGTGCTTGCTATGGGGGCACACTCAGGAAGGGAGGAAACGACAGCAACAGCAAGGGGCCCAAGTAGACGAGGCAAAGGGTTACTCTGTGCAATATCCTTGCACAGAGCAGGTAAGTATAATATCTTTTTTTTTTTAATTTTAAGTTCAAATATTAACATATTAAATATAAATATTAACATATTAAAGTATTTAATATCACTTGAATACATTTTAAAATACAGCTATAAAGTTTGACACACATGTCAACGTTTTAGCTTTTTTGAAGGTCAAAAAAAGCAACTGGATTTCTTTAGTCTTCGGTGATAATGGATTGTGTCCTGAATATATAATGAACCTTCAACAGCTAGCACATTATTTGCCTAGAAAGAGGTAGTAATTTTTAACCCATAACATGATCCTTGTGTTACCTGAACCCATAATTCTAAATAAAAGTCTTATTTTTTTTTATACAAAAATTGTGACTGTATATAGATACACCATAATAACAGTGTTTGCATTTTCGTTTCAATCCACAAGGTGTTCAATTAAACTAATTAAGTGATTCACAGTCACCTCTCAGTTTGACTGTTTCACTCGCCTGTGACAGCAGAATACAAACACTGCTGATTACTTAATTAGTTCAATTAAACACTTGTTGAACCCATTCTTCCATAGTCCATTTAGTACACCTAACAAAAAAACCTTAAAAATAAGGCCACCCCAAATGTTTCCTTTGGCAGCTTTCTGTAAGCACAATGGGCACTTTTTAGAATAATTATGCCATTCAATCATGCCTGTCCTAAGTGCCTTTTAATGTTGTCTACAAATGCCCACAACACTTGGATTGGAACCTGAAACTGATTCTTTCCTAAGCCACTTACAAACTGTAGTTTATCATTTAATTTAAGATATTCAAAACATTGTGAATAGCCTGGGAATTGGCATTTTAAGTTGCTGAGTTAAGCCAATTAGCAACCATGAGGCCACCAAGGAAGCATACAAAAGTTACAGTGCTGCATTGTTAGCATATGTTTAGCCTATTTAGATGATATATAAATAATAAAAAAAGAAAAAACTACATAGGACAGCATACCATCATCACAGTGATCAAGCTATTTCAACCATCAGAAGTAGTAACTCAAGCAAGAATACAGTATCATCTTGAGTCAGCAATCACCCTGTGGTGTTATGTTCAGTTTGGAAGCCAAGTTCACTTGGTGGGTTTTTACCTATCTTCCTCTTTTTTGGACAGTTCAGATTTTATGTTCTCTGCTTGATTTCTTTTTAGACGTCCAGTACTCCTACCTTTACATAGCTTAACACTTAACTTGTAAATTTGTACTTGACTAGGATTTATTTTTCTCTTCTAATGACAATTAATTTGGCTGTGCTGAAGAGTTGTTAATTATGCAAAAGGTTAGATATGTGAACACAGGCACTTGGAGCAGTTCATCCATTAAGGGCCAGTTCACACGTCACTAGAGCTGCATTTTTCTGCATAATAATAGTTTTCTCTGTGTGCCATGTTTGTTCTTCCTCATAGCTGTCAGCTGAGGGGCAGAGCGGTACAGAAAAATCCAACATGGCTACATATGTTCATACTGCTCTGCAGGTTTCTTTGTGATCCTGTGTAGTACCCTAAGTCTATCTTGATTGGTTATTTAAACTATATATAATCTACATTGTGTAAAATGGGGCAAGGGACTAACATAAAGGCAGGTTGCCAACTCCTAGCTGACTATAAATGAATGCCCTTGGGAATATTTCTCTATTAATGGAGAAAATAAAGAAGCAGAAAACCTAAGGAAATACGTAATAAAAGGCAAAAGGCTCAGTTCACAAAGCTGTAACACAAGCATAAGAATTCTTATTTTCAAGAACGTGACAGTTATTTTTCAGTCCAATGAAATTTAAAGAATATGTTCACGCAAAATGTAATATTTTTGATATGTGCTTGTTGTACCATGTACTTGCAGGAAGAAGTATCCTGTTCTCTTTGTATTACTTTCTTTGTGTTAAATCCCTGGTGTTCCTGCCAGTCCCTCTGCTTTCTTATCAAAAACTGACCACACTAGGCAGGAGAGCACAGGGTGATCAGTTTTATAGCTGTGCCAAGAACTCAGTGTGCTCTGATCCAAAGATCAAGCTTGTGTTGACATGCCCCCCCCCCCGCGCACAGCCATTAACGGGGAAGACCAGTGAGCTGCTGTTCCTCCACCCTCACCTCTCTATGCAGGTGAGAACAGAGGGTACGTGATCACTTATAAATAAAAGGAGGAAATGGTATTTCTAATGTTTATTTTATATCTATACGTAAATGTTTTACCTTTCATTTCTATTTAAACTGTATGGGTTGTTTTACAAGGCAAAGGTTTACATATACTTTAAATATTACTATCTAATGGCTGAAATAAAGGTGCTGATATTTATGTAAAGGTTTGAGAATTAAGCTTAAAGTATCTAAAATGAAACAACCTGCAAAATGAAAGACCATACATGGAGAGGTAGATACTGAGGGAGTAAAGCCAGAATAGAGAACACATGGTCAGGAGGTGGGGTTACAGCTTTAAGTTAGATAAATGTATCTAAGAATACAGAGCTTGTCATATAAAATAAAAAAATCACAAATTAGATTATGCCTATAGCCAATAAACAGGCCTGTCCTGAAAATACTCTATTCCCTATAAAGAAAAAAATCATATTAATTGACCCTTAAAATAGACACATATCATTTATTTTTGTTATAAGAAACCATCATCAAAGAATATGTTACCTCAGTATTTCATAGACCTGATATGTGTATCATGTGCTTGTATGAAAACTATCCCGTTCTCTTTGTATTGCTTCCTTTATGTGAACTTGGTGATCCTGCCAGTCCTTCTGTCCTTCTATTAAAAACTAGACATAAGAGGTGAGTATGGTCAATTTTCTGGCTGTACTGGAAACTCAACCTGCTCTCCTCCAATGATTAGACTTGTTCTGACATGCACCCCCCTGCACAGCAATTCACTAGGATGACCATGCTGCTACTTTAAATTTTTGCCTATTTTATTTAATTAATGTGATAACTTATAGCTGCAATTGAATGGTAAACTAAATGGATTACAAGGAATGTTTTTAAATGGGCTCTATTCAAAACAATGTCTTTTTGAAAAAGTCACAAATGCATCTTCAAAACACTTTCAAGTCTCTGAACAGCACTCAGTTTAAATGGATTACAGAAAGAAAATTAAATTTGTAATTTTTGAAGTGCTTCTTTGACATGTCATTAAGAAATTAGCTCACAAAGAATACAACATCAATACACTGGGGTATTACTTAGTTTTAGTTGTAGGAAATTCCTCCTACATACTTTTGTGCTACAGGAGTCTCATTTCAAAAACTCCTTCCTCTCCATAGATATACCCTGCACCTGCTCACAAAAGTTTGCTTTAATGGTAAATGTTCCTCCCTCCATATGACTGCTAGGGGACATATTCACCAATGGGTGAAATAGAACCATTGAATAATCTGTCACCACAGTTTGCAGGTTTCCAACAATTTGTGATTTAAAATAGTGCTATCAATAATGCTAATTGCATTATGTTTCAATGCCACATGAGTTTAATTTCCTTACGGATACCCATGATGTTAATTTACAAGAAAAATTCATTTAAATTTCTTATTGCCTATTGAAATGCCAACTCTGTAGAAAGTGCATTATAAAGGGATCTTTTGGACAGCGTTCTAGTTTCCAAAACATTAGTGATACAAAATTGACATTAAAGTGCAACTTTGTCAAGACTATGGACATTAAACTATTTACATATTCTAAACAAGCAGTAAAATAGCTTTAAATCAAGCCACTCACCTCTCTAGTAGCTTTTCGTGCTAAGCTATTCATTCTCAAAAAATCCTCAACGATTACAACAAAGACTTAAAGGTCCAATTTCAGTGGGTTTCTAACAGCTTGGAAATGTCTGCTGGTTGTTTAGATTAGAAGGTTGGCAGACTGCTAAGTTCTGTTCTCTACAGAATTCAGAATTCAGTACCTGTGTTCTGAACTTTAAAAATGTGTTCCTCCACAATACACATAGATACAGAGATGACAAGGGCTAGTTTATAGCGGAGCTCCACTCAAAAGGGGAAGCTCCGCTTGTCTGCTTCCTCCCTGGTTTTGACAAGTACCCATTGCCACTTTTGTCTCAGTTCACCACGGCGAATGGAGCCAGAAGTTTGTCCCCCCTCCTTCCCCTGCAGCCTTCTGGAACACTTCATAGGTCCCAAAAGACTGCAGTCCATTCACAAAGTGCAGCGCACTTCGCGCATGCTCAGTAGTAAACCAGCTGTGAAGCCACTAGGCTTCACTGCCGGTTTTGCTTAGTTAAGATGGTGGCGTCAGCACCTGATAGCCGATTGAATAAATCAGTTCAGGTGACGACGCTGCTGGATGCCTTAACTGCTTTCAAACCTGAAATTAATCTATAGGCATGTGAAACCTACATAGCCTATAAGAGCATGCAGTAAAAATACATATTTCTCTTGTGTTTAAAGCATTCTGTGCATATAAGGGGCACCTAGCACAGACACACAGCCAAATACACATAGATGTATGCCTGTGTGAGCTATCTTACCTGCAAAAAAATGTAAATATGTTCAGCTAGTTTTCTAATCCAGAACCCCCTGTCTGATACACTATCTAGGTCCTTTTTCTTTCCTGCAATCAAAAAAATATAGTTTTGTCAGGGTTCTATTTGGATAGAGCATAAGCCCATTATTAAAATCATTTCTGTCTCCAAGCCAATCAACAATCCCATTCCTAGTTTTTAAGAACTGTGCACTGCAGTAAAGCCTGATTGCCTTATATAGTGCTTTAATTTCCTGTGCCAATCTAAATCCTTATTTACAGAGGAACAGTATAAAGGCAGATAGACATAGCTACTATTTACAAATGTATTTTAATAAATACATAACTTCATAACTTAGGGTTTTTTTATATCTACTGTTGCTCTCAGCCTTGACACTAATATGAAATGCAAATGCTTGTTTATTGATGCTGGTATGCCTCTATTGCATTGTGGAATGCCAAAGACCATTATAGTGCTCAGGACAAACATAATACAGAGTGGGCTCTGTAGGGGTTGTCTGGTAAAGAAGACACAGCTTTGAAGAAAACAGGATATGCACAAGCTCCTATTTGTGCCTGCTGCTGGGAGGTTAAGTCAGTTTCATATGCTTAGATTCAGGGCAAGTTCACTTTAAATGCAATTATGTTTTCAGATACATTAACAAAACACACATATTAATATGATTCTGTTTTTTTTTTATACAGAAGGTCATGCATACCAGAAAGAGGCACATGGAATTATTTCAGGAATTAAATCAGAAATTTCAAACTCTGGAAAGATTTCGGGATATACCAAATACTGGATGCACGGTGAGTTCAAATGTAAAGAAAAAAAATCCAAAACATTTTGCATCACGTTTGAATGCCATTATCTACTTTGTTAACAACTAGACGTAGCCATACAAAGGCTGATCTTGTTGCTCACTGCTATAGCATTTTCAATATTTCATTTCACCTGAGATGAAATGCTCTTTATTTGAATAGATTATGACCACAAGTACACATTTAAAGCTAAGTTTTGTAAGGCCTGATGGAGCTGTTAAGATGCTTAGGATCACCAGTGATCTCAGTTCATACATGTTATGTTTCTAAAGGGTTACTCTATCTAAAATTAATAGTTTAATGATGGTCTACGGCTTCTATTAACTAATATCTTTTGAGGACATCAGAAGCAACATGTATTCACCTTGTACTACTGTGTGTTCTTCTCTTTCTGTTGCATTCTCCATAATATAAATAATCTAGGAACTTTGACCCTCTATAATTTCAAAGGTGTGAGGAGACCTGGGAACTCAAACATATAGATGTTGCCACTGCATGCTCTTGGAGATTAAAAAAAAACACTAGGTGATTTTGCTTTATGGCGTCTGCTACAAATGGAAATATCACATTTTATTAACAAAATATTTATATGTGTGCCCCTGCACAAGGATACAAAATGTATACACTAAGTATATAGTTTGCTGTCCTCACAGAAAAATGCTGAGTACTCTCCTGCTACATTTATACCACCCTGAATGCCCGATCACATCAGGTCAGTGGTTCAAACTGATATTAATTAAAAAAAAAAATAAGAAAAAAGGGCATCTAGTGGATATGACCCCAGCAAATAAATGAGACAAAATGCCCAGAGAACATACTTCTCATTGTTTGCCCATTTATATTAAGCACTTGCAGCCCAAACCAATTTTGGCATTTCTCTCCGACATGCCAAAATCATAATTTGTTTGCTAGAAAATTACTCAGAACCCCAAAACATTATATATATATATATATATATTTAGCAGAAACCCTACAGATTAAAATGGCGGTTTTGCAATTTTTCAAACATGATTGTTTTGGATAAAAACACTTTCATTAGTTAAAAAAAATCAAAACACAATATTTACCCCAATTGTTTCTGTATAACATGAACGATGATGTTACACTGAGTAAATAGATAAATATTGACCAAAAGAAGGGGCAAGACCCCAAAACATGTAGTCCTTGGCTCTGTTTGTCGGCACCACCATTTCCCCGGTTTCTGGATACCAGTACCTCCGGTCTGTCTCAGCAGTGATCTGTGTCTGGCGTCTACGGAGCTTTCCTTGATTCCTGGCCGGGCTCTGATGTCATTTCTGGCCAGACGCGGCTTGATCTTTGTGTATGCTCATCCCACTCCTCCACAGTCCCGGTCATTTCTTGGGTTGAAACAATAACCCCTGCCAGTGGCCATCCTCAGCCCCCCTGGGCTCATCACACAGCTGCCCTCGTTCATTACCTGCTGTGACATGTGTGTGGCCCCATCTTTAAGGTATTTTCTACCCCAAATCATGGCCCCTCCTGGGCATCCCACTGCTTGCTATGGATCCAGTACCTTGTTATCAAATTTTAATCCTTTGCCTCAATATCAATGCTTGGCTGACTTTGAGTTGACATATGCTACATGGAATAAACATATTTTTATCATTCAAGGAATGCTATTGTCAATGTATTTTTTCTGAGGTTTTTCAATCATAACTGTGGTTCAGCGATGTTCCCTCCTGTGGTTTTTGTTAGCATCAGTCTCATTGGTCTATGAGTCTGGAACAGCAGCGGCTTCAGTTTGACATTTATATTTATCTTGACTTGGAGTTCCGTCTATGCGCCTGGACATTTGTGTTTGATGTTGCTGAGTAAATAGATAACTAATATGTAACACTTTAAAATTGCGCACACTCATGGAATGGCAGCAAACTTCTGTACTTAAAAATCTCCATAGGCTACACTTTAAAAATATTTTACAGGTTACCAGTTTAAACTTACAGAGGAGGTATTGTGCTAGAATTATTGCTCTCGCTGTAATGTTCATGGCGATACCTCATATGTATGGTTTGAACGCCATTAACATATGATGGTGCTAGCTATGTATACGTTCGCTTCTGCGTCCGAACACAAGGTGATGGTGGTGCTTAAAAAAAATGATTGTTTATTTTTTTTTATTTTTACACTTTCCCTTTCATTTTTTATTTTTTATTTTTTTATCTATTTTATTCCTATTACAAGTACTGTAAACATCCCTTGTAATAGGAATCGGGCATGACAGGTCCTCTTTACGGAGCGATGTAAGGTCTATAAGTCCTCACATCTCTCCTCTATGCTGGAAAGCCTGGGATAAAAAAATTGATCTCAGGCTTTACAGCAAAGAAAACAGCAGTTTTACATCTGCAGGTGCCGGAAGTGATGTCATGTCGTCGCTTCCAGCCTCCAAGGGTCATAGAGATGGCCAGGAACCATCTGGTCCATGGCCAGCTCTATGGTAAACCTCCTCCCGCCACCAGTAAAAGCAATCAAGTGGCTAAATGGCAGCTAAGATGGATTTTACATGTGAAGGACTCGCTGGCTGAAAAAACATATCTGGATGATGCCTGTAGCTGTAGGATATCTCCACTCAAAGTCCAGGACATTAAATTCCAGGACATCATATAATGTCCTACAGGCAGAAAGTGGTTAAGAATAGCAGTAGTAGCATTTGAAGTAGATCATTAAAATACAGCAAAACATACTGAAGTTAAGTTATTAAATATTATAAAAAAGAAAAACTTAGTCAGTCATAATGATATCTGGTCTTTAACCCCTTGCCACTGCATGTACATATACATGAGGCTTCACTGAAGTGGGTTTTCCTCTGTGAAGTTGCATATATGCGTATATGTCTTTCTGTTGGGTGCGTGCTGCACAGTGCACTCTTAGCACAGGTACTGGGCTCTCCCTAACGATTGTTAAATAGAAAGCCCAGTTGCCAAAACCTGATTGCTGTGATGGTCTCTGTTTGTCTATATCTCAGTGAACAGTTAATGTAAAGCTTACTCCTGTGTATGCTTTCTCCTCTGAATGGAGAATAGGATACACTGTGTCTTTCTCTCCTTGCTAGAGGAGGGCATTGTAAATGTAACAAAAGTGTGTGTAAACAAAAAAAAGTAAATAAATAATTGATATTAAACTAAAGAAAAAAATAGCTAGATCAAGGTTCGGCCTTGGTCAGTGTCAGCTTAAGGCCTGGTTCACACCTATGCATTATTTTGTGCTTTTTGCAGAAACGCACTATAGTCCATTTAACATGATTTCCTATTGGACACATTCACATTTATGCTTTTTTCAGCCACTGCTGTGTTTTTGCTGCAATCTAGCCAACAACAAATTGGCTCAGAAAAAGCATAAAAAATGCAAAACGCACTAAAGCCACGTGTGTAAAAACGCAAAGCGCACCACAAAAAGCACTTCAGAAACTGATCAAAAGCAAACTGCATAGGTGTGAACCAGACCTTCCAGTTAGGTTCAATGTCAGGGTCAAAGGTCAGGGCCAGTATATTTTAGGTAGCATTTAAAAGAAACTTAAAAAAAAAATGAGAATAAATGTCAGCCAGTGTCAGTGTGTTTTAGGTAGGATAGAAAACCAAAACAAATGTGCAATATTGTTTCTGGGCCTTACAATGGGTACAAACAATGATACACATATGTGGTATTGATGCAATCACCAGGAGCAGGATAATTGGATAATTCGTTTTGGGTTGTTCTTTGGTGTAGGTTATGGTAGTAGCAGGAAAAATACAGATACTTTTAAATTAATGTTTTGGGCCAGTTTTCATTTGCTAATAAAAAGAAGAAGCTATTCATTACCACTTACCACCAAATAAAAGCCCAATTTGTCCTGAAAAAAAGTATAATTCACCTGGAGACACTAAGTAGTTGTGATTTCTATGTACAGTTTTTCTAGCATGTCAAAGTTGCAAAGTTGTTTTCAGGCAGTAGGAATTGTTTTATCTTCATCATGATATAGTTAATGGCACAGCAAAAAGAACATAAAACATTTGCATGTATAGCCAGGGAATTAAAGCTGACACTATCATTACTGCACAGCAAAATAGTTCAGTGTTATAGGACTTTGTTCCCTGCCTTTTCTTCAAGAGTGTGCTCCTTGGTGCAATATATTTATATAGAACATATGTAGTGATAAGAGAAAACATGAAGTTGTATTCACAGACCCTCTGAATTTTCTAGGCTTGAATAAACAGTATTTATCAATAAATATTGTGGCATTTATACATCAATAAATACATATAAATGCCCACATATGTTTGTAATTAAAATGCAAACGTGAATAGAAAATCCATAAATAAGTACAAATTAATAAACAATTCCCTACATTGAAAAAAAATCTTCATCTCTTCCAATTATGATAGTGTACATACGTAGAGCTAATTCACTGACAAATGGGGTTTGCTAAGCAGGACAGGACACTACACATACATGATTTCAAAATGTGCTTTATGACTTGTTATAATGATGATAGTGAGCAATAGTGGTCCTGGTTACTAAACAATGTTTGCATATTTATTTATTTATTTATTTTTACATCAGAATTTTATCACGCATTTATTGTTTCATAAAACAGCACTATTTGATTGCTTAATACACACTAAAAATAGGAGCCACAACATATACATTGAACATAAATCAGCTCCTGTAAACCCAAATACAAATAATTTATTTGTGCTCTTGTGCATTACTTTTAGAAAATGAGGTCAAATGTCTGTAGTTTTTATCCTAGGTTGTTGGCGCTTCGCTTACTTTAATTACCTAATCAATTTAAAGAATAAGATAGGCAAGGAATACATAGGCTGCTTTTGCTAATCTCTGCTTAAATTGCCAGTTGCCTGGCTGTTATTTTGTACCCTTTGCTTTCATACATTGAGTCAGACCAAGAATAACATAAGGACTGCTAATGTTACTGCGACTGTCCTGCATCTGCATACTTGTTCCAGGTCAGAAATTAAAAACATATTGGAACAAATGTTGATTTATTAAAAGGTAGATGCATTTATCTTGAAAAATGAATGCTAATAAATAAGGTAAAGTTGCGTTTACTTAAGGGAAACAAAAAAAAAAAATCAGAAATGTGCTAGTGCATGACTTGGATAGTCATGCTGAACATCACTTAATTTTATTCACTAACATTCACTGTGCAAAGTGAACCGCCTCTACTGCTTTAAAAAAAACAACCCTATAGCATTACAATCAGGTGACTAACATTTTCAAGATGTTGGCAATTTTAGCTTCAACATTTCCTTCAGGAAAAGTTTGATATATTGGGTCGATTCACTAAGAGTTAATTAACGGCTAATCCTATGCAGTAAAATACTACATGCAGTAACAATTGTGGTTAAATACCGCTTGCTGTATTTGTTTGATTTATCGGTAATTACTGCATTAGTTAATGCGGTAATTTACCATATTGAGCTGGTTGCTAATAAGCAGGCCGGGAAGCCGGCCGCCACGCCGGTCTGCCCCCCCACCCCAAAGCAACTTGTTCCCATATTGATGGCAGCCCCCCTGCCCCAAAGCACCCACCCCCCCATGTTGAGGGCATGTGGCCTGGTATGGTTCAGGAGGCGGGAGCGCTTGCTCATCCCCCCAATTCCTAACCCGCCAGGCTGCATGCTCGGATAAGGGTCTGGTATGGATTTTGGGGGGACCCATGCTATTTTTTAAAAATTTTGGTGTGGGGTTCCCCTTAAAACCATACCAGACCCGAAGGGCCTGGTATGGACTGGGGGGGACCTCATGCTGTTTTTTTTCATACTTTTTAATTGCCCCCGTACAATAAGTATAATTATATTTATTGTCTATATTCTTTTATATATACTATTTTTTATGTACTATAATTGTCTTCCGGGCTACATTTGCCCTTTTATCGTGTTTTGTACTCAAAAAAGTGGCGCTTCTGCCTTTTAAGATGAACAACAAGAAAAAACAGCGTCAATCCTGCTCATATGAAAAACTGTCAGTGCATCACTGTAAAGTGTTCTCAAAATTCATACCATAGTCCATAAAGTGCTGAGAGTGTACACATATAATGAATGATAAATAAAACACTTATGGTTGCATTAAAGTGTCCTGGTGCTTTAAAAGTGAAGTGGTTCTGTAAGGTTCTCCAAACAAAACATGGTGCAGAGTGGCAGAACCCTTCATGTGACCCCACTCACCAGAAATCGTAGACACCCTGCTTTTCAGTCAGGGGGTCAGATGGGCTAGATACTGGTGGGGCAGATGTAACCCGGAGCTTAAAGTGGTAGTAAACCCTCCTATCATTTTCAGCCAAGGAAGCTGCCATCTTGGCCTTTGTTTAATCTACAACTGCTATAATGCTGCACATGTGATCAGCTATGACACCAGCCATTGGATGGTTTGACAGTTTGGTTTAGAGTACAACCAATGGGAGTGTTACATTTCCGGCACATGCCGGAAATGTGACTGTTTTTTAACCTGTTAAATGGCTGGGTTTACTACCGCTTTAATGGCACAAAGGATATCCAATCGTTGTCCAGTGAGGAAAGATTCGTTCCAGACAGCAGTTATGCAGCAAAAAATAAAATCACACAGTCTAACCAAAGGTTTCCATTTCACATCTACATAGAAGCTTTGCCATGGCCACTCTGTATAGTGCTGCCCTAACTCGTTGGTGGCACAGATTGATTGTCATTGCACATTGCACTTTTTAACACATTTATCTACCTACCAATATTTTACACATCCACACCCATTTTTGGGCAGCGCCATACCCACCGTTATCTTCTTTCACTCTCCTATTTGTTGTAGTTGACTTCTTCATTCCCCAGAGGTACAAAGGTTTCTCCAACCCATACACCTATAACATATAAAATAATCCTGTTCCTTTAAATCATTTTATACAGCACAGTGCTTGTGCTGTGTAATTTGGCCCCTTCTATTACCTGAAACACCTGGCTGATCCTGCCTGGCTATGCCCCCCCTGTAAACTGACCACGGTTAATCATGGCTACTGAGTACTGACACTGTGGTCAGTTTATGTGCCTCCATCCTCTCTGCTCTTCTGTGTCCTCCTCTGCCCTTCTCCCCCCTCCCCTCCCTGCCTGTCAGCTCTGTGTGTCAGCCCCCCCCCCTTGTAGCACTAAACCAAGCAATGCAAAAATTACTGCACCTTATTTCTTCACTCCAATCAGTGGTCGCATGACCACCCATTGCTCTCTTCCTCCGATGTATGCACTACAGAGGGAGGTCCCGTGGCCGCCCTGCAGATATGAGAGGGAGATCTTGGCCCCTCCTTCTATAGTACATACATCAGAGGAAGAGAGCGACAGGTGATCATGTGACCACTGATAATAAATAAGGTATTTATAAGATTAATTTTAAAAAATGTCATACAGTATATACTACAGGTTATCCTAGCAGAGGGGCTGGCAGTGATTGTGTGCACTGCCTTAACAACCCCTTTAAATATCAGTACTGTATTAACTAATCCTTTGAATAAATATGAGAAAAGTAATATAAATAATGCCATTTCTGACATCTCCTAAAAATGAAAGTACTCTAGCTACCTTGCTGATCCAATGTTTTCCATACTACATGAGTCACTCTCTGGGAATGAGTTTGCAGATCAGGAGCCCTAAATATGCTCTGACTTCACTTGATGCATGCTAGTTCTCACTTAGTAATGCAGAGCATTGTAACACCAAAGACAGCCAATGAACTATGCTTTTAGAGGTCAGCAATGCCAGCCTTTTTATATTTTTGTTCCTTGAACATGTTTTGATTGAATTATTTATTTATTTATTTTTTGTGAATTGCATATACACAAATTATTTGTTTTTGCCCCTCTAACCCTCTTGTTTTGAATTGTACTGTTGCTGTAATGTCTCTATTTATATTGTAAAGCGCTGCGCAAACTGTTGGCACTATATAAATCCTGTATAATAATAATATATTACTTCTGTTTCTAGGTTTGTGCTAATTTACTCTTTTTTCTTTCTGTCCATAGGAAAACCCAGCAGTAAACAAGAACCCATGGGACAGTTTCAAAAGCCCAAATGAATATCAACATTACACAACAATAAATGTATTAGATTCAGAAGCAAAAGATTCTTTAGAACTTAGACCTTCAGAATGGGAGAAATGTCTGAATTTGCCTTTAGATGTACAGGAAGGTGACTTTCAAACTGAGGTTTAATATAACCACAACAAACAGACTGAAACAAGACAAAAAGTCATTTGCACTGACACATGTGAAAGACTTTAGAAGCCTGGCGTCCGGACTTTTGTGGCCACTTCATGTCAGGATCTTCATGTGCCAAATGTCAGTGTTTTATTTTTTTTTTTGTTTTTTGTTTTTATTTTTATTTCTTGTCTACTCTCACTAGCAAATCTAGTGCAGAACCAGGTGTACAATTCTTACCATCATGTGTTGTAAGTACCCGTGGAATGGATTTGTAAGGTAATCTTTATAGATCAACCTCAAACAACAATTCATGTTGTAACAGCTTCATTTGGTTTAGTTTTCAAAAAACTTCACCATGAAGCACAATGTATATATGCAGTTTTTAAAATTTATAACAGTCTGTTTGGCCATTACTACACTTTTTACTTTATAATATAAAAAAAGAGCAAATTTTTTGTCATTAAATGAATGTTTGTTGAGCTACGTTCTTCATTGCTTTAAATGCAATAAAGTAATAATCTCACTTTTATATGAATAATATATTTCACATCTTTATTATTGCAGTTTTATCTTGGAAGCTCATGGTGGCTTTCTCTGCTGCAGCTCTGTATAAAATATTTAAAATGTTGTATGGTGTAAATAAACTTTTGTCTACAGCTTTGTTCCCTTTGTCTTCTGTGAAACATTATTTTTGTTTGCAGACTGGAAGAAACTCATTTGTTAAGTCTGTCAAAAACATTTAATAGGATAGTCAGCTTTTTCTATAAATATGAATATATGCTTCTAGCTTTAGGTGTTACAGAAGAACTATATTTTTGCTATACCCAGACCCATTTGCATTCGTTGCCTAATCATAATCATAATATTGACGCATTAAAATGGAAATACATTTATGCAATTGTTATATTTGCAAATACAAATGTAAAAGTTCAAACCTATATTTCAAAGGAAAGCAAATTAGTTAATTGAAATTATATTTTTGATGCTTAGATATATGTGAATGTGAACAGCTTAATGTAAATACTGTTGTCAATATATGTTAATAATGTATAAACTTTGTTTCTGTTTTAACGTTTTTAACTGTATCTGCGTTGGGACTGGAATACTTGCTTATTAAATATGCACACTGTGCTTATTATATGGGACTAAACAGTGCAGCACATATGGTATGTTCATGGAAGGCCATAGTTTATGGAAGGCCATGGAGCTGGAGTTACATTGAAAGCTGAAAAACTGCCACAAAGCATATACAGGATAATTCCAGTTTAGTTCCTATGGACTCTAGCATACAACACTCTGGTGGCTTGTCCAGAATTTGATGCTATCCCAATTAAATATAGTATTGCACATTTTCAAATTTAGTTGAGCACTGGGGTTGATTTACTAAAACTGGAGAGTGCAAAACCTTCTAACCTCAGCTTGTTCAATTAAACTTTGACAAAAAAACCTGGAAGCTGGTTTCAATACAGAACTGTACCAGATTTTGCACTCTCCAGTTTTAGTAAATCAATCCCAGTGTGCCTTCTATGGACTACTTTTCTCTACTTCAAATATTACTAAAGAAATTATGACAGTACAATAGCAAATCATCTTACATGTTTTATTACATATTATGGCAAGGCAAAGTACTGGTACTTAGAAAACAGAAATTGTTTCCTTAAATGGAATTAAAATTACAACCATACAGTGATCATTGGGATCTAATATGCATATTTCTTGTTAAATTACCTTGTTGCAAAACATGCTTAATGCTGGTGAGATAACCTCTTACTGCCTAGGAGTCATTGAACGATGCCATGGCCAAATTTACCAGAGTGAATACATATTAATTAACTTGACAATTTGCCCACCTAACTAATTGTCACCATTTTTATTAGCATATTACACTTTTATTTGGTGCAGTGTCCTGTGGATCCCTGCTCTTTTTTTTTTATAAGAGCTTGACAAGAAAACAAACAAAAAAAAGATCTACCTACACCACAAAAAAAAAAATTAAATGACAGGTACATTTATTAGTGCTGAAAATTGCAACTGATTTGTCATTAAAGGGCTGTATTGCACAATGCGTAGGTGTCTTTTATATTTATTAAAGTGAACCTCTCCATTATTCAAGCACATATATACAGTGACATCCTCAAAATCTCCTTAAAATGCTTAGTCTAAATCAAGGGTATTGCATTAAAATTCATAAAGGTCCAATCAATACAATTTTTTTCCAGCAGAGTTAGTTTAATTGTTAGATTAAGTTTTTTTTTGTAAGAAATGTGCACTAAAATAACAGGATTTTTGACTTACCTGTAAAAATCATTTCTTGGAGTACATCACAAAACACAGGGCAGCCCTATTATTCCTTACTAACAAGTTTATGCACCACCTACAGGAGACTGGACATTGGAAAAATACAGGTAGTCCTCTTCTATATACCCCCCCCCCCCCACACACACACCAGAAAGTCTTCAATTTTGTAGCAAGCCATACGCTGCAATATAGAGGGGAAGGATCTCTGTGTCCAGTAATGTAGTACAAGAAATTGATTTTAGACAAGACAAACATACAGTTTTCTTTATCGTACATCATGGGACACAGAACATCTTTATTAATCCTTACTCACAGGGATGTCCTAAAGCAATGCCTATGAGAGGGGGGAGAAACAGCAACCCCCAACAGGTCAAAAATGCCAAACCACATCGAAAGTGTGAAGTGCATTATCCCCTGGTGACTGAGGTCTAGGAAAAAATGAAGGCAACACAGTATCCTGGTTGAGATTGAAAGCCAAAATCACCTTAAGCAAAAAGAGCCACCAGTTTGAATACCCTTCATGCTATGGTAAAGGCAATCATGAACACCAGCTTTCATGTCAAAAGAACCATGAGAAGGTCCTGAATAGACTCAAATGGAGGTCTCTGGAAAACAGAACCATATTGAGGTCCCACAGTGTCACAAGTGGTCTGACTAAAGGAACAATATTCATAACACTGCACAAAAGCACACACCATAGAATGTGAAGCAATCGGCCTTTGAAAAAAAAACTGCCAAGGCCAAAATCTGGCCCTTGATTGTACTTAAATCCAGATGCATATTAGCCCATGTTTGGAGAGAAGCCAGCACATGCCCCAAAACAAAATAATGACATCTTCTAACCGCACACCAGGTCACATAGGATTTCCAGATCCTGTGGTAAATCTTCTTTGAAGTAGTCCTTCTGGCTCTCATAAGTGAGGGAATAACCACATCAGATATCCCCTGTTCTTTAAGATTCTGGCTTCAATAGCCATTCCATTAAAGTCAGTGACTAGTAGAATGGAAGATCGGACCTTGTGAGAGGAGGCCAAGACAAGCTAAAAGGATCCATGGATTACCCACTGACATGTTCATGTTGTCTGAATATCATGCTCTCCTGAAATAGGCTGGTGCAGTCACAATTAATGGCATTCCCTCAATCTAAATCCTGTGAAGAGGATGTGGAAGAATCTGTAACAGAAGGAAAGCATACATCAGGGAGAATTGATCCCACAGCGTCACCAATCCGTCCACTGCAAACACATGGGGATAACCGGTCCTGGAAACAAATCTATCCAGTTTTGCATTGAACCTGGATAACAACAGAGCTACATTCAGTGTGCCCCACCAATAGAGGGCCCTGAACACTTCTGTGTGTAGAGCCCACTCCCTCTAAGGCAACTGCTGGTTGCTGAGGAAGTCCAGCTTACAATTCTCCATTTCTAGTGAATGTGAATTGCTGATAGAATGGGGACATTCCTCCTCCTGGGCTGCTTGGTTCCTGGTGCCCCTTGATAATTTATATATGCTACAGCCATGTTATTGTCTATCTGCACTCTTACAGAGAGACCCTGTGGCTGTACTGACCAATGCAAGAGATCCAGGTGACTGGCCCGGAGTTCCAGAATATTGATAGGTATTGACCTCTTCTGCGAAGATCACGTTCCTTGCACCAACAAGTGATACAAAATTCCTCCCCAACCTGTCAAACTGGCGTCCATCATGGCCACCTTCCAAGAGAGGGGGAGAAAAGACTTTCCTGCCTTCAACCTCTGGGAAAACCTCCAACAGTCCAGAGATAGTATAGTGCTGGGATGTAGGGACATTGGAGTATCAAATGACTATGTCTCTCAGTCCCATGCAAACAGGACATTGGGCTGCAAAGGTCTGGAATGGAACTGAGCAAAAGGAACTGTCTCAAACTAGATGACTATATTCCCCAAAATAAGGGATAACTCAGGGAAAAACTACCTTCTCAGAGCAAGGCATTTCTCTGGAGGGAGATTCAGCCTTACCACATTATCTACCTCTATTAAAGAAAGGTCCCATCTTTACCCATCACAATGAGCTGTGCCTCAGGGGGCCTTCAGGGACTCGATCCCTCAACTGGGGGTCACTGCCCAGGACCTGTATAGCACCCTACTTAAAACCACCTTGGCCATACTATTGTACAAGGTTCTGTATATGCAGGATCCAGGGCTGCATTTCATCTTCTCAAACCAGTACCTGGTACCATCCTTCTGAGAGGTTACAGTTGTAGAAAGGGATCCATATAACACCAGTCTCCTGATTCTAACTGGAATTATTAAGAATATGATAACATTGTGTAGAAAGCAATCACCTTCAGATACTGATGAAAAACCTGAGGAGCTTCCTGTATGGGAGAAGTTGTATTGGAGAGGACTTCCTGTCCTTGCCAGTGCCCAATCACCTGTAGGTGACACATAATACTGTGAGTAAGGAATAATAGAGCTGCTCTGTGTCCCATGAAGCAGCAAATAATTCATACGTACATTTTTTTGGTACCAAAAGTAAAGGCTCATGAAAAACTTAATGAACATACTCCCAGACTAGAAACAACTGTGCATTTTTAAAGAATGAAAAATAATATATTGCCAATAATGGCTAAGTATCACTGATTGTGTGAATTGCCAGCTATTTTCTTAAAAGCTGAAACCCTCTGAAGCTGTGATAATGTCTCCTGCACACTCTCCACTCTTCAACATGCTTGGTTTAACTAATCTAGCTGCACAAAAACAGGATACACAATTTTAAAAGTTTTAATTAAAAAGTCACCATTATGAATGTAAAATTGATTTACTAAATTTTATGAAAGTACACCTTTGAATCAAGGTATTTATGGAGCAGGCTAAACAAAATGATATCTTTACAAAGTTTAATAAGTGCATGTAGTGCGCACAGAAACACACACCCACATACACTAATCACAGTGCGTATGCAGAAAATGTATTAACAAATGTGTCTTGCTAAGGAGTACATGCTCCAGCATACAAATATACACCAGCTGGCATACCTTGAAAACAGGCTTTCTCTATCGCCCATTGAGGGACACAGCTTGGTGGCCTTAAGCAATGGAGAGTTATACTGCTGCCTACCAAAGAAATGAACACTGCGCACATAAAAACAAAATGCCTTCTTCTTTTAGACTATAATGCCTCCCAAATCTCCAAAAGCTCCCCAGTTACACTTTGTATCCTCAGGAGAATGGATGTCTCCTTTCTCTCTGCTAGATTTTTTCTTGATTTGAAAGATTTACTACTATCAACTGTTGCTAGTAGGTTAATGCAGAATATTTATAATCATGTTCATGTTTCCAGTCAGCCAATGAGCACTGATGCATTCATGCCATATATGTTAAATCCCAGTAGTCTCTCTAGTCCACCAATGATCACAGGTTTCCTATACTGGTGTTCTCTGTGTGACAATCCTCTATTCTTAGTGGTGATAACCATCAGTGATCTGGCTGTAAAGGACTCTGCATTTAAGGTCAGGCCAGTATTTGTCTGTGATGCCTTGTTGAGTGTCAGGACCAGAGCTGTGGTAGTCATTCTGGCCTCGTCTCTACATTTCATCAGTATGTGGAGTTATATTTGGACTTGCCAGATTCAAACAATACACTGTGGCTGTCTCATTGTAATACTGCTAGAGAGAAGATTACTTTGGCAAAAGGCAGAGTACTGTGTTTGACCTTCCCTCATCTTTTTAGCGCTTTGACAGCATATTTGTGCTGGCGGCTGGGCAGTATGTTTTGCCTACACCCTTTTAAGTGCCCTGATGTTTGCATTCTGTGGCCAGGATGATACAGCTTTAATTTCTGTGCATTTGAATGCACACACCCACTCACATGCATATTGGTCACTTTCTGGACATGCTCGGCACTAGCTATGCAAGTATTATGAACATGACATTCTTTGCAAAGCGTGTAAGGTGGAGGTGTTATATAAGAAGATAGAAGATTGTGTACCTTGTGCTTTTTACAAGTCTAAAAATCTCTGTCAGTTACTAATACAGAAACTGATTCTTCTTTATTGGGCATTCCTCTTTCTCCCTATATTTCTAAGGTTGATAATATTTCTGTCATGGAAGATTTAATTCTTTGTTGAAAAGAACCTCGTTCCTCCTGCTCACAAGAGTCAAAATGTCTACCATCTCATTCCCCAGTGAATTCTGATACAGAAATCCCTAATGTCTCTGGGTCTGTTGGAGATCCTCCAGAGGACTCGTTATTGATTTCTGCATCACTTCCTTCCTTGGACGAGTAAGAGACCCCACAAGCTGAATAAACATTTGTGTCACAGCCCAAGAAGGAAACTGCAAGGCTGTACAATCCACTTTAAAGTTAGAAGATTTCACTGTTACTTCACCTACAATGGTGTCTTAGCCTCGGTTCTCATCGATTTAAACGTGCCATAAATGTTTTTGTTTTTTTTATTCCTTAATTGGTAGATTTATTTACAAATACCGGAGATTCTTGGACAACCAATTTCTTCTACTTAAATGACTTTATGTCTCATAAGGTTGACTCTCCAGTGCCTCATCTTAACAAAGCTTTGACCATGCCATTGAAGGAGGAGCAAGATAACATGAAGTGTACACTGATATTTCCAGTGACTGTAAAAAAAAACTACTAAAAGTAAAAAAAAAAAAAACAAAGTTCATGCTGCTCAGAGGGTACCCCAGTACATAGGTAACTTCCAAAAACTGCAGGATTTGACTATGGCAAGCATGCCTACACAATTTCATACACCGCTGCTTGTGAAAGTGACTACTAATTCTCTGCTTTATTTGTTCTGATGCTTGGAGTTTTTTGTTTGTTTATACCTTTTTGAGCAGTCATTGTGTTTGGCATATAGTGGTTTATTTTTGTGTTTCTATGTTTTAAAGTAGAATCTTAACATGTACATTCTTCAGTACAGTGTGTGTGTGTGTGGTATTTATAGGAAAGTAGATAGTGCCATCTGCTTTCTTCTAGAGACATGTGGGCTCAAGTTCTTTCTACAATGTTAGTTGCTTGGCTGCCATGCTAATGCTTTGGTTTTTGTACTTTGAGTTACTGACCTGAAAGAAGTAGGGAGATAAGGAAATACCTACATGGGTTGAACTGGATGGACTATTGTCTTAATTCAACCTTACCTACTATATGTATGTCTCCTACATGTAAAAAAACAATATATTTTTTTAAAATAGAAAATTACTTAGAATCCCCAAATATTACATAATAGTAGAAAGGTTCCACATTCAGCAAAGCCTCTTTGGTGGCTGCCTCATCCCTTAATTAATGTAGAAAGGACCAAATACCCCCTGAGCGGGACTGTAATAGGCAGCAAACACCAAAAAGAAAGGGTTCTAAAAAAGTCTCATTTTATTTATGAATTTAAAAAGGAATGGTCACTCGTCCGAGGGACAGTTACAAGAAAACATGATACATGCATTCAGTAAATATATCTATTATATATAATATAATATATCTATGGGATCTATTAGACACCAGATGTCTCCTCTGCCTTTAAAAGCTTCCGCTCATACCAAGATCCATATTATACAATACTTTTTACAATCCACAAATGGTTTGTTTAAAACCAGCGAAACCGGACGTGACTAAATTATATATTATTATACAGAATTTATATAACGCCAACAGTTTATGCAGCGCTTTACCACTTGAGGCTAGACAGTACAAATACAATACACTTAAATACAGTAGTAATCAGAGGGCCCTGCTCGTTAGAGCTTACAATCTAAGAGGGAAGGTCAAGAGATACAAGAGATAATAACTGTGGTGGATGTGCTGATGGAGAAGATAAATGTACAGATAGGCTTCTCTGAAGAGATGAGTTTTCAGGGATCGTCTTAAGGTTGACAAAGTAGGAGAAAGTCAGACAGATTGGGGTAGAGCATTCCAGAGGATGGGAGAGGCTCTGGCGAAGTCCTGGAGGTGAGCATGGGATGAGGTGACAAGGGAGCTAGAGAGCATTCATAAATACTCATTGCTTCCAGTTTCATAGACCATAGAGATGATCAAGGCTATTCCACTCCCCAATCATCTCTATGGTCATCTGGTGGAACAGCCGGCTGCAATCCTGGGTTTCCTGGTGGGATGGGAGAGCCCGGGAAAACAGCGGAAGTCAGGGAGTCCTACCGTTTGTAAAAGCAATCCAGTGGCTATTTAGCTGCTAGGATTGCTTTTACAAGAAAGAGATGTGCCGCTCTTAAAAACAATACCACGATGATGCCTGCTAACCACCAAAAGTGCCTGTATGTCACTTGGTGGCAAGCATTTAAGAAAAAAAATTCCCTTCTTTCTGTCATAAAACGTATTAAACAAAAATATCAGGACATTACTAACACCCTACATTGCAAACAAAATTCCTTTTTGGAAGATGGAAAACCCAAGGTGAACTTATTTTTTTTTTTTTTTTTTTGCTTTAGGCATTTTAACGCCCACCCCCTGGCTGTTTGTACCTCAAGTGCATATTGGCATATCCCCAACCAGTGGTACATGCTTGCCACCTAGCAGTCTATGGATATGGTCACTTGTAAGCAGCTTGGTTAATATCTTGCTGTCACTGTCCTGGTAAAGCAAACACAGGCAGGGATGGCAAGCCTGTGTCTAAAATACTTAAAAGGGAAAAAAATGCAATAAAAGACATCTGTAAATAATGTAATAATAAAATAGTGATAGCAGATGAGAAATGCCTGGGTCTAGATTAGTGTTTGGCTCTCAGCACTAGCATCAAGATCATGTTTCTGCTCTTTCTACCTCATATCAGAGATTGTTGGCCTCTCACTCCTTGATTAAGATCTAATCTGGTTCTCTCTGTGCTCAGTTTTCATTGCCATTCCAGTCCATGTTTGTTTCACCAAGGCAGGGACAGGGAAAAACAATAAAGAGTGTAAATAGATTTTTTTTTTAATTGTAATAATGTAGATAATAAAATTTACACAAAAGTGCATATAACTGTCACAAACAAAACATACACAACCTCCAGTCTATGACAGTCAATGCTTTTCTCCAGAGTGCTCTTCTGATACCTTTTCATGCCAAAGGAATATTTTAGGAAGGACAGACAAGCTATGGCCATAGGATTCTATGCTTATCTTTCTGCTGCTACCTGCCCTTTTTTCCCGACATTATAATTTCCCCCATTGATTTGCTGCTGCCTGCCCTTTTCCCAGCATTGTGGAAGGGCATGGCAGCTTTTGTTTTTTTGTATAGGTACATAACGGTGTTTAATCCTAGGACTTTATTTTTTTCATAAAGGTACCCAGTTTGTGTTGATGTCACTAACACACAAGTAAAGAGCATATAACTATATTCCACATACAATGTATAGCATATAGCATAAGTCCATTAGGAGTCCATAGGTTCGTAACATATGTGCATGTAAAGAGTAACAGTCCATGCACAAAGGTCTGCCTCAAAAAGGACCAGAAGCCAAGTCCCATCCAGAACTGCAAAGAAACAAGGGGAGAGGTGCCTCTAAATGCAGACTTAAAACCATTTATTTAAAACCCAGCAATTGGCAACTCACATAAAAGTGGTAATAACAGGCACATCAGGTGGAGGGGGTTGAGTCCCGCTGAAGGATCATTGGTAATCCACAAGGATCCATCACTGCTTTACCAGAGCAGGAATGGCTTTACAAGGAAACATTTTTTAAAGGACAAATTCACCTTTGGAAACATGCTACATGGTTTTAGGGTGGAACATGTAACATGTTCCCACTACTGCAGCTGCTTCCACTGCCCTCTCTCCCTGTCGCAACAGTACTAGCTGTCACTTTTTGAAAAAAATGTGGCCAGGTGAGGCTCCACCCAAACAGGCACATCATTCATTCACAGTGTTCTGTGTATGAATGAACTACAAGTCCCAACATCCTTTGTGGCTGTGGTAGCTCATTAAGTCTCTCTGTTAGTGTGAAACTGCTTGGCTCTACAATATATGGGCAGACAGCTCACTGACAGTCTGCAGGAGACCTGCATGGCATCAGCGATCTAAAAAAGAAAATATTAAATGCACATTTTTTTTACCAGCAAAGAAATTTGCATTTTTTTTAAAGTGAACTTATCCTTTAAATCAGTGGTTCTCAACTCCTGCCCTCGGGACCCACCAACAGGCCAGATTTTCAATATAACCAGACTAGAATACTGCAATCACTGAGCAGCAAATGATATCACCTGTAATGCATTTCAGTTATCCTGCAAACCTGGCCTGTTAGTAGGTCCCTAGGACCAGAGTTGAGAACCACTGCTTTAAATGCTTGTAAACATGTAAAAATAAATGTGCAAAAAAAGTATATATCTGCCTCTAGTATATTGGGTCTATCTTTGCTATTTAAGGCTGGGTTCACGCCATTGCGAATTGGATGCAAATTCTTTGCAGTGCGGTGCGAATTGCAGACACATTAACTTTAATGGGAGCACATCTGATTCACAAATGTGCTCCGTTGTAAACCAGAATCCCCCCCCCCCTCTACCAGGTCTGCTGATCCTCAGCTAAAACGGAGAGGAACCGCTGAATGAAGCAGTTTTCTCTTTGCACAGAGAACTGAGCTTTAATCCGCACTGTACGTGTGTGAACCCAGCCTCAAAGTAACCTTCTACTAGCCAGCTTAACACTGCTGTGTCTCCTGTATTTTCCTAATTCTTGTACTATAAAACCCCTACTTGTGCTCTTTATTCCTAGTAAATTTGAGCCTAAACTTGCTCTTTAAAGTAGAACTATGGGCAAAACTTTTTTTTTCATTTTGGATTGAGTAACCACTGTCAGATTTTTTTCCCCATTTCTGTCCCATTGCAGAGATTTTCTTTCACTTCCTGTCCCATAGCCAAACAGGGAGTGAGAGGATATCTCTGCAAATTAAAGGAATTTTTGGGTACCCCCAGCTCACCAGAACTAGTTTCTCCATTGGAAGATTTCCAATCTATTACTTTCTGGGGATAACCCAAAAATTGGGGCTGTCTTTTTACTTTTAACAGGACAAATAGGGAGGTTGTATCTCCTTAACAGTGGCACAGACAGCAATAAAAACTGACAGGGGCTCTAATCCCTCTCCTCTCTGTCCAAAACTAAAATAAAAGTTTTGCCTTTAGTTATACTTTAAGAGCTCATGCACACAGGGCGTTTGAATTTTTCCTCTAAACACCTTTTACTTCTGGCAGTAAAAAGCAGCTTAAAAAACATGCCTAAAGCTGCCTATGCATTTAGGGGTGTCAAGTGTTTAGGTGTTTAGATACGTTTATGAGCGTCAGACATTTTTCTGTCCAAAAGCTCCTCTCCTGATAGCACTAGTGATGTTATTTTTTTTTCCAGCCTGTAAAAGCTCCACTTTTAGAATGCCTGTAAATGCTTTTGTGTGCATGGACACATAGGCTAACAGATGTTTTTTACAGGCTGGGAAAAAAATGTCAAACGCCTGTAAAAGAGGTGTTTTTTAAGTCCTGCGTACATGAGCCCTAAAACTGTTTTGCTATGGGCCAGTTTTATAATGCTGTGTCATCTGTGGTCTCTTAATTCTTATAGTAAAACACCTGCCTGTACTTTTTGGGGCTCAATTTCTACAGGCAAATATACTGCTCACTTTGCAATCAAATTTTGCTATTCAGGGGAAATGTCCCTTAGCCTAGTGATTGTGGTGACATTCTATTTTTAAAGAATACCCAGGTATCACGTCAGGTGAAAGTAAAATAAAAACAGTATTTTGGTTGAAGGAAGTCAGAAGATCTTCACCTTAAACACTAAGCCAAGGGATTGTTTCCATTGCAAAGTGAACAGCCTATTTGCCTTCAGTAAATAAACCCCCTTTGCAGTCTTTTGTCATCTACAATAAATAAATCTTTAGTATAAAATATTGTTGAAAAAAACAACCACCAGATTTTGTATCTTTTATGTTTATAGACACAGGTGCAGTTGAAGGAAACCTTTTTAATTACTTGAATCCAGCTCTGACTGACTGGAATTAAAATTTCAGCTGAAGAATTGTTGTTATTTGATGTTCAATATATTTGGCCAGCACCCCAACCCTCCTCCTCACCAACAGCACCTAAACCTCCTCCTTCTTGTATTCTTTTTCCTGCTGTATCATGGCATTAAACATGCTGTTGTAAGGCAGGGATTGCCTCCTATGCAAAATAATGACAGGTGGCAATATGGCCTTCTAAATAAAAAATAATGGCATCTGATTACATGGCACTGTGGTGTAGTATGGAACAGAAACCCACATAAAAAAGGTGTTTGACAAAGCTGGCATTAGGATACTGGATATGGGGGTTATTGGGGGGGGGGGCATTTTATTCCCACTCCATTGAGCAGAACTATTAGAAAAAGGCCTGAACAAAAACCCCTGAGGTCTGTAGGATAGCAGCACTAAAACAATTCTGCTGACTCTTTAACGTCATTTGGTGGGGCTAAGGTGGAGGAAAAGGATATATTAGCTATTCTAAACAAAATGACAGCTATGTGTCCTTGAGGAGGAACAGGAATGGGGTGCATTTTCCACATTCTAAAAGGAAGTGGCTGCTATGTGCACTTGAGAGATAGACATGCAGTAATTTGTGTTTTCTCATGTCGTGGTACCCAAATGACTGTTGCGTTTACCAAAGCTGATACTCTACAGGTATTGTGGTGGTGTGTTGGTAGCAGATTGGTTAAGAAAAAGTACGACACTGTAGAGATCTTTAGATTTGCTGATTTTTTAAGTGCTCGCTATTTTCCTAGCCAGGGGTGAGCTTAAGGTTTTGTCTGAACACAAGTTCAGACCAAACCTTGACTGTTCAGCCATTTGGACAATTGCCCAAATGGTTACTCATTTGGCAGGAGCTGAATGTTATGCATAATAGAGGTATTACTACAGTGAATACAGATGACTGCTTTCCACTGTCAATGGTTTTTAAGAATGCTGGCAGTTGCAGGCGAGTCCTTAAAAAACAGTGGCATCACTTTCACTTACATGACTTGGATCTCCAGTCATGTAAGCAAAGGAGCATGGAAAAAAAAATGGTGTGGAGGTTTTCCTTCATAATTCATACCAGGCCCTTGGTTCTTGTATAAATTTTAAGGAGGGCATCATGCAAGAAAAAAAAATGGCATGAATTCCCGCGGTTTCTATACCAGACCCTACAGGTCTGTTTTGGATTTTAGCCACTTGACCTCTGGAAGATTTACCCCCCCTTCATGACCAGGCCATTTTTCACGATATGGCACTGCGCCACTTTAACCACTTGCTGACTG
>BLSH010063685.1:1228738-1239278 GCA_018402905.1 Glandirana rugosa
AGATAACAAGTATTTACATTCGGTCGTTCGGGTCCACAACATTTTAAAGGGCCCCCTTAGAGACCGAACTAACTGTTCTAGAAGGTAGAGACGTTAAAAAACACGAGATAAATAGGTCAGGAGGTGACATCCACCCAATTACAGGGAGGTCGCCGCCCCCTATGTAACGAACCGTCGTAAATAGTTCACCTCACGTTCGCTAAATGACATAAAAAAAAAACCCCTTAACTTCACACTACCACAAATTCTACCCATCAGTCTCCAAAAACTGCTGGAGATGTAATGAGGAAGAAGGAACGATCATACACATCTGGTGGTCATGTCGGCTGATTCAGCCCTTCTGGGAAAAAATCCATGACCTTATTTCTAACATCACAACGCTCACCCTAGATTTCTCCCCGGCTCAATATTTACTCCATCACACTTCAATTCCCCAAAAAAAAAATACAGTAAATCGCTTGCACTCCACTTGATAAATGCTGCCAAGCAATGTATCCCCCGCCGCTGGAGGGACATTAACCCACCTACAGTGGAGGACTGGATAAATAGAGCACAAAAAATTGCAGAGATGGAAGATCTTGTCAATCAAGCCAGAGATTCCCCCGGGAAATTTTACAACACCTGGGCTTGCTGGCTTACATTTATGAACAATAGACACACTTAATGATCACCCCTGGGTTGAGGGGGCATTGGAAACATCCAACTCTCCAGTTGGGGACGGGAGGGGGAGAGAGTATCTATCCCCTAATACTCTTCCTATGCCTTCAGCTCCCCCTATCTCGCCCTCTCTTCCCAATACATGTCCTTTCCTTTAATTTTTAATTTTTTTTTTTTTGTTTGCTCTTCCTTTCCCCCTCCTTTTCTTATCTCTCTCTCTCGTACCTCTGCATTCCAGACATGTTGATTTAGCTCCACAAATGGGGCACTTGGTATTACATCACAGAATAAACCCTTCGAAACTCACTAGGCTTGGGGGTGGCGTGGGCCGTGGAGGTGATGGGTGGGCACACCCTGGCTGCCCCACAGAATGTTCCCACTGGGGTGGGAGATGGCCCGGTGTGCCTTCTGGTTGCCCTGTGGCACTGCCACTCACTTCGGATCAAAACAAGCGAAACTATAAGCCCAATGCCAGGATTATAGACACGCTTAGCAGAAGCTGTCCAGGAGCTACTCAATCTTTATAGCAGGAATATTAGAGGGTGGACAAGACGCAATGGTTATATGTTGATATAAATGCATAACTCTTCAGATTACTGTTATGAGTAGATTCTGTTGGAAACCCAACTCAACAACAAGCTTGACTACTTCTGTATTGAATGTAATAAACTTTATCTCCATCAGTCACTATGTAAACTACATGTATCGACAGCAATGTTATCTTTCATATGCTTCAATAAAATATTTGGAAAAAAAAAAAATATGCACTGCCACTGTTCTATTGACACTGGCTGGAAAGGGGTTAACATCAGAGGCAATACCTAGCAAGTGTTTTACTAAACTGAGGGAGATGCATGTACTAGGGGAAGGCAAAGATCCATGTTCCTGCTTTGGAGGAACACAGGATCAATGCCTTCCCTACTGACAGAACAACAATCTGCCTAGTTTACATAGGCAGACTGCTTTTCTGCCAGTGTAATGAACGAACAACAGGTGCCAGCAGACATCGAGTCTTCCATACCTGGCCATCAGCTCCTTCTGTGTATAATCACAGCGGCAGTGGGCCACCACATACTAGGTGCGTGATCCAGAGCAGTATAGCCACCTTGCCACCGTATATATAATTGATACAGTCGTTATCAATTAAACCCACAACAGCAAAATCAGTGTGTATATGCAGTAAAACATACTTGTCATACTCTGTGTGGAACCTAAGAGGTTAATCCTCTGTATTGTGTATAAAGACTATGTGATCCTGTTTCTCTGATCCTCCTCTTCTTTAATTGACTCCAACCCATCTCCTAAAATAATGGAGCATTAGGGGACAGGCTGTGCATGCTCAGTTTGGTGTGTATTGCTGGAGAGTTTTCTTTTCTACTTGGGAGAGTGCATGTGATCAGCACAGGGTCAATCAGCACTGTCCAGAGAGGATCAGGGGATAATGAGAACTCCTCCTACAAGCTTTAACCAGACACTGATACAAGTTACAAGACTGCTCTAGCTGCTGATGAAAAAAGGTATTTAGCAGTTTACATTTACTAAAACTATTGCATTTCCATGTTCTGTGTACTGTGGGAGACCAGATATAATGAATGCAGGGTCCTCCTGAACTATACCAGACAACATGCCCTCAAAATGGGGGGTGCCTTATCAGAGGGGACCTTAATGTTGATGAAGGCAATGGCCTCTTCCCCACAACCCTAGTGCTGTGGTTTTGGGGGTTCTGTGGGTGGGGGGCTTATCACATTCTGCAAACCCCTTTAATAATAAGGGGGCATCCAGGCAATACTGCCAAAGTACTCCTACTCATGTCCAAGAAAGTAAATAAATGCACAGACACAGTCTTTGCCAAGTCCTTAAAAAAGGATCACAATGTACATTCATCGTTAAGCATGTAAATCCACAACAGTCAAGATGCATGCCAAGCTGCCAAAAGAAACCAACCCACATACGCACATTCCTGCCACTTCACTCCTGCTACATGACAGTTAATTAAAACAAAGGGACAGGCCTATCAGGTAACAGCATATATATATGGACATGACTATATATGGTCAATGAGGTCACTGACATTTCCTGATGTTTTTGCCAGTAATGTTGACCCTTTTTCTTTATACGTGTCAGTTTTGCTGCAGTAGGTTGTAGGTTGTATACATCACATAAATTCTCCACTTCACAGGCAGTGTCAGAGCACCCCCAGGCATGTTTCACTTTAAGCATTACTGCTCCCTACCAATTCACTGTTAACCACCAAATGGAATTTAACAAAAAATGTTGCTTTGGTGCATGATTTATAGGGCAGTGCTTAGCCCTCATCATAATTGTTTGATAATTCCTTGCCTATTGGTCTATAAAATGGCCATTACTGTTTTTAACTTCCTTGATAATGCAGTGCATTACTGCAAAAAAAGAAGCTTACAAGCAATACTGTTGGCCAATTTTTACACAGTTGAGGGCATTTTTAAGTTTTCCTAGAGCTTCTAGATCTGTTGCGGTTGCTACTTCCACCAGTCAATTCGGCAATTCGGTCCTATTTCCCCTGGATAAAAAATGTATATGTCTCAGACACAACTACCTACAATAGCTTTCTAGCCTACAATAATTGAAACAACTCTGATTTGTGTGCTGCTGCTATATTTAAGCCAAGCTAGAAGTAAGCACTAAAAAATTATACAAGAATATGGTGTCACTGATTATGTCCATGAAATTCATACGTTCTGTAACACTGCATACAGCTTAACTAAATCTCCCAAGAATGTAATTTAAAGGACTGGCGTTTTTCCCCTGTCACCCTCAAGGTCACATTTAAATCTTTTTTCCTATTTGCTTGGAAAATAACAAGAATGTTTCTTCAAGTTTCAAAGTTTTACAACCCCAATAGACTTCAGTGGGATTTTATTTTAAAGTTCCCCAAGGAATTCCCTTAATTTGCATGGATTTCCTCTCACTTCCTGTTTAGCTATGGGACAGGAAGTGAATGGAAATCTTCACAATGGGACACAGATGATGAAAAAAAAATCTGACAGGGCTTATAATCGTTCCTCATTCTATCCAAAATTGAAAAAAAAGTTTTTTGCATAGTTCTACTTTAACCACTTGCCGAACGGCCGCTGTCATAATAATGTGGAAGGTCGGCTCATTCCCGTAAATCGGCATAGCTGTACGGCGGCCTCAGGAACGTGTGATGTGGGCACGTGAGCGTCTCCAGAGGCACGCATTCACTGGCTAGCGGGGGAACCAATCAGCGGGTAGGGCAGACTCGATGTCCGTCGGATGTCCGTCTCGTTCCTGAGACAGGCAGAACTTGGGTTTTGGTGAAATTGGGGTTTTCCCAGGGAAACAACAAACCCCACACAGTAGTATGAACAAATAGAGATACAAGAGGGGGAAGGAGAGTCCAAGGGAAAAAGAAAAAGAACTTAGTGGGCCAGGGTATCTTCAATCTCAGCCAGGAAACACTGACTGAGGCCGAGAAGATAACCCTTGGTAAAGGTCTAAAATTCCTCCCTCCAAAAAACTAAATAAATGTAATACATTTATAGATGTACATAAGTATATCCACAAGCTAAATATACAAAGATATCTCATTTCCAACCCTACAAGACAATGGCCAGATCTTCCTAACCCTTCACTATTCAGTCCTCCAGGACCAACAGCTCCATCTATTTAGTCTTGAAAGATTTAGAAAAGTTACCGTACAAACATATACAGGTTAATCCAAACATAAAGATAGGTTTAAAATTACTATGTGAAAGGAAGGACCTGGTAACCTACCTTGCCGACAAGGGGGCAGGATTGTAATTTTAGATAAGAGCGCTTATCAAACAGAAATGTATAAAAATTTAGGAGATAATGACACATATATCCCTCTGCCCATTGACCCCACTAATGGTTACAAAAGAAAATTAGTGAAATTATTGGATAGAGGTTTTGAAAGTGACATTCTTAACAAAAAAAGAAATATCATATCTCATATCTGTGGCCCCCGCATCCCAGTACTATATTATCTGCCAAAGGTACACAAAAATCCTTTAGTACCTCCAGGGAGCCCGATTGTGAGTGGAATTGACTCAGTCGCTGTATAGATTCCTATCTACAACCCTTAGTTACAAAAATTCCTTCATTCCTAAAGACACTAAAGAGACCATTAAACTACTAGAGGAAGTACATTTTCCTCAGGATTGCCTCCTTGTAAAAGCAGACTGGGCTGCCTTACATACATGCATACCTACTTGAGGATAACAGTCTGTCGAAGGCCCAAAAAGATTTCATCATGAGTTTGATACAAAACATAATTATTTTTGGTATAGATTTTATTTACGAAAAAAGGGTAGCTATGGGGGCTACATTTTCCCCCAGCTTGGCTAATTTATTTATGGTCAATTAGGAGGAAGACATTGTCTATGCCCAGGGCAGACTTGAGTTGATGCTCTTGGCAAGGTATATAGACGATGTCCTCCTCCTATGGAATGGTATTCTGGATTCATTGCATGAATTCATGATGTTTCTAAACAACAATGATTGTGGGATCATTCTGTCATATGAGGCAAGTAAGGAAAGTATACACTTTTTGGATTCGGAAATCATCAATAATAATGGTAAATAAGAAATGCAAACCGTTTTTAAATCCACTGGTAGACATTTGTCACCATAAAGCATGGTTACACTCAGTTCATACCAAATGCTTAGGTTGAAACGCAATTGTACCAATGTATCAGTCTTTTTACAACAAGCGGGAATGTTAAAAGAAAGATTCATAAAAAAACTGCTACAGAACTTAAGAGATAGATGCAGAAATTAATAAGGCTTATCTTATAGATAGAAATTCTCTCCAAGTTGACAAGCAGCATTCAACTGATAAGAATAATAAATGGAAATAGTCCTTCTTCACAACCTTCTCTGTACAACACAAACAAATTAAGGACATCTTGAACAAACACTGGGGAGTCTTACTGAATGATAAAATTATAGGTCCAGTTCTTTCAGAACAATCAGGTGTTGTTTATCGAGGTGCTCAACCTTCACGTAATACATGAGCCCCAAATGTTATCGTTTCCCCTGTGAAGCCCACTTTTTTTCATAATCGTAAAGGATATTATCCCTGTCGTAGATGCAATGTATCATCACAATGTGTACGGCAGAAAGAAAACATAATCTTTTACCTCCATTGCTACCAACTGTACATATGTGATAAGGCACTTTACCACCTGTGCCACGAAATGTATCGTTTATCTCATTACCCGTCCATGCAAAAAACAATATGTTGGTTGGACTATACGCTCGTTCTTCAAAAGGGTGAATGAGCATATAGCCAACATCAAAAAGGCAAATATCATAACAAAAATCCGAAAAGCACCCAATTTGTCATTATAGACAACTATACTGCCCCATGGAGAGGTAGTTCCAATATTAGAAGTGTTTCCCATTTGGAAGTATTTTGGATTTATTAGTTGAAGTAATATTGACCGTTCGGGATGAATATTGAGTGTCCCACTCAATTCATTTATCAATAGTTCTTGACTCTGGATATTTTACACACATTTTAGCATGTAATATGTGTATACTTTTAAAACAACTTTAAAAAAAAAAAAAATGTATGTACAATCATTAATATAACATGCCCAATTTGCTATTTTGTGTTGGCTATTTTAGACTTCCAGAGTCACTCTTGAGAGTTCCACATAAGTGTAATGTCAATTTCACCAATTCCAGCAGAAGGTGGCTCTGCAGACATTGCCACCTATTTTAGGTTTAATCTTGGTGTGTTACTATTTGCAGTGACAACAGTGTTTGAATATGTAACATTAGTTATCAAGTTTACCAATGTCTATGTATATGTAATGACCTGGAATACATATGGGTGTAGTGTAAATATTGGAACGCATAACAATCAGCATCATGATTACATTTTCTGGTTTCCAATGTGAGGCTTGGAACGCACATCAATCTGACACTTTCTGGCCCTATTGTAAGACTCAGAACCCTTTAGAATGTATGTTGTTTCCGGTTCTGACGTTTTCCGGTCTCCAATTTGAGGCTTGGATCGCACGTTATTCTGACACCTTCCGGCCCTATTGTAAGACTCTGAGCCTTTTAGAACATGCACGCCATGATCCGGACGTATACAACAAGAGCCATTTCAGGTGTACACAGGTTAGTTTCATTACAATTAGTAAGTTTATATATAGCGCAATGGTGGGACCTAAACTCATACTCCAGTAGAAGTCTTTGAAGACAAAACGTGTCGGGTGTCTAGAGTCGGTTTCACACCATTGCGCCTCATCTTGTCCTGTTACACTTGAGTGATTACTGCAACTTCTGATTTTATGAATGCTTCCTTTTCTATGATTTGTGTAAGTGCAATGCTTTTTAAATAAATTTATGGCCTAAACAGTCTTATACTATGCAGAGTTTCTCTGCTTTTTCTGGTCGTTGGAGTATAAACCATTAAGTGACCTGACTGATTGGATGTTCAAATCGGAATAGCAGGTGGAACTTTGCAGAGGGAAGTGTCGTACATGTCTGGTTACCATCTCTAGGTCTGTGATTCTGATGTTATCTCACTACAGGCTTGTTTAAAGCCACCTCAGGGTAAGCGTATATATCCCTTTCCTGGTGGTGGATACACCTATTCATGGTGTTATAATCAATCAATTGGACACCTCCCCTTTTTCTCCTTCCGGAATTATCACAAATTATGAACTTTGATTAACTTTTTCACATGCATTTACTTTATGCACATATCACTTTACTGTGGTGCTATATTTTTTATTTGGATTTATTATTATAAGAATATTTCTATATCACTGTTATGAATTGGTTCAACATTTTCATACCATTATATTGATAGAATTTTTGCACATTACACTTTCACGTGTGATTTTGATCTGTATTTAGTGTTGCACAGATTATCATGTATACGATTAATTTTTTGCACATTGCACTTTCAGGTGTGATTTTGATATATATTTAGTGCTGCACAATTTATAAAATACCACCAAAAGAGGGCTCTATTTGTGGGAAAAATAGGACGACAATTTTGTTTGGGTACAACATTGCACGACCGCGCAATTGTCAGTTAAAGCAACGCAGTGGCGTATCGCAAAAAGTGCTCTGATCAGGAAGGGGGCAAATCCTTCCGGGGTTGAAATGGTTAAGTTTAGAGTTTTCACACACATAATAACACACACACTCTGAACCCAGATACCAAATACATTTGCTTATACCTAGTGCCTAGGAACCTGGGTCAGGACAGGGAAAGGGGGGTGGGGCAGAAACCCTGGGCGCAAAATTTTAATAAGGAGGAGGGACGCAGCTGGAATGAGTCTGTGACAAAGTGAGGTTCATTTACTAAAACTGGAGAGTGAAAGATCTGGTGCAGCTCTGCACAGTAGCCAATCAACTTCCAACTTAATTTAACAAGCTGAAATTAGAAACGAATTGGCTACCATGCACAATTGCACCAGATTTTGCACTCTCCAGGTTTAGTAAATCAACCCCACTGACACAGAAGGAAGCGCTTCCACTAAATTTGCCTAAGGGTGGATATCAGATGAGCACAGACTGTCAGAGGGATCCCAGAACAAAGGCCTTACACTTGCAGAGTGGCAGCTAGTTGCCCAGTGCCTGAGCATTCTTTATTCTTCCACCTGGCCTTAGAAGAAGTCACAGTTCTCTGTCAGGCAGAGTGTCTCCACCCAAGAGAAGACTGCTAGTCTCGGCTTCTGACATGACATCATTCAGAAGCCAGGAAGAGGTAGAGCATTGCTGCATGGGGGTAGCTGCCAGGAAAAGTTGTCAGCGTGTCATCTTTCAAATACAATAATAATGTTTTTTCCTTTTAGCCAGATTTATTCTGCCCCACTGGAACAGAAGTCCAGAGGAGGCTACTGACTGCAGTGACACAAAAACAAGTAAGTTTGGTAAATATATTTTACTGTAGAATTTTTAGGACCAGTTAAACACATTGATTGCAAGGCTATTGGTGTGCGCAGGAAATAAACAGTGCTGATGTGCTGAACCTGGCATATCACACTGTTTCCGTTTTTTGTTGTTAGAACTTTATGACAAGGGACATTTCCTTATAGTGGATCTTTCACCATAAAATTAAGTCCTGATAGATTACTTCAGGCTGGCCCCTTTTACAAAAGAACATACAGGGGGCACAAACGCTTAGTGATTTACCCAAGGTTTATTGAAGAAACCAAATAGCTAAATAAAGGCTACTATCACACTGAGACACTGGAAAAACAGCGCTGAAGTGTCTGTCATTTTACCGGCTACTCTGCACTGCTTTTCGGGTGCTAGCGGGCCAATTTTTAAAGGTCACGTGACAACGAGACCTTTTAAAAAAAACACAACAAAGACCCGCATTGCGGCGCTTCCGAAACGCATTTCAGGACGTTTGGAACCACTGCCCATTCATTGCAATGGGCATGGGGGTTTTGGGAGCACCATTTACAGCACTCCCAATCTGCCCCAAAGATGCTGCTTGCAGGACTTTTTCGAATGTCCCACCAGCGCACCGCCCGTGTGTGAAAGCACCCATTGCAATGAATGGGATGTAGTTTTCAGGCACTTTACAGGTGCTATTTCTAGCGCTAGAATGCCTGAAAATTGCTTCAGAGGGAAAGGGGTCTATTACTCACAAACAACAGAAGTAATATGCAAGACACTTTCTGATGGTCAATCAACATGGCAATGGATGACCACACAATTAGCGATGTCGACCTAGGGTAAAGCACTAGGCGTTTGCACCCCCTGTGTGTTCTATGCAGCTTTTTGGTAGAATACCCCTGTATGAGGAGGGCTGCACTGCTGAAGAATTTTCCCTGAGGTTACATAGAGCGTGCATCTATCCTGGACTGGCGACTGTCCTTTTGAGCGCTGGAGAAATTGTTTGTTTTATTGCATGACCCTTTTTGCAGGTATATCTATATAACACATTAAAAATAGGTGCCTATACTGTGTAAAATCCAGTAATGCATGGTCAGATCCTGCTCTTCACTGCCTCAGTTATTCTCTATTCCCGGCTCTGTGTCTGGGCACCAGATGATCTTATCCTGGCACTGCTAGGAACTCATGTGCCTAAAGCCTAATTGCTGTATGTCTGCAATGTGAGATCATCTAGGAACTGATGCCTCACACTGCTGGTCCCTGAAAATGTAAAGCGAGTTGTAGTGATGTCATTACTGGGCTGCTTAGGTTGTCCTTGCTGAACAAAAAAAACTATGGTATAAGGATTGCTCTACTGAGTTGAAGAATTTACGGCAAATTGCTTCTCTTTAGATGCCCCTTAACACAGAGGTTTCAGAAAAACTGAATATGACTGCTAAGGTCTTATTAGCTTAGCTTATTGTGCTGTTTACAGCTCTGTTTAAACAGTGCACAAGAAATAGCTTGACACAGACTTCTGTATATACTACAGGTATATACGCTTTTCCTGAAACATAAATGGGGTGGGGGAGAGGTGGGGGGGGGCTGGTTTAAATTACATTTCTGGACGTCAGGGCTGAACATGTTCTGTTTTTTACATTTTAGTATAAGTTTTTACTACGTCTCCACAGTCTTTTACTGTTCTTGTTATGTACTGAGTTTTACTTTTTTTGTGAACACAGAATCACTAAATATAAAAGAAGTATCTTTTATCCTTTTGTTCCGTATTTTTCCTATAAACCAGTTTTCCCTTAAATTTATGGGGAGTTGTCGTCCATTTAATTTCGTGTGTATATTATATTTATCTAACCGTAAAGTTTTAATTTTAATTTCCTCCTGAGTATCGGCAAACATGTTACCGACTGTTGAGGATGTAGTTATTTCACTACAACTCCCCTGGGGGTTTTGTCTTGTACAAGTCGGGACTGAAGGTCTTTACATTAAATTT
>BLSH010063685.1:1260914-1274579 GCA_018402905.1 Glandirana rugosa
TTACAAAATACTATCACACCGATCCTGAGCAATTACTGCATTGTGTCATTTATCTAGAAGTTACTTTTTGGCTTTCCCAGTTTGCATGCTTGCTATTCCATGTTTCGATTGCTTCAATCGACACACAGAACTTTAAGTATTCCCTCTAATAACCATTAGAGATAACCAAAATCGGAAGCAACAAAACAACAACAAAAGCAACAAACAAAAGTGTTTATTAAAAGGGTATCTAAAGCACACATAAGCCTATTATGGCATAGCCATAAAAGCTTAGGCTAAATAGACACGCGTTTATCAAGATAAGAATTTAATATTGTCCCACCAGCATTACACTGGAGCACTAGCCACACTATCATAAAACATTAGGGAGGAAGGGGTGCTTGTTTCTGATCCCAGTGGCACTGTAACATATCTTGATGGCAGGTAGTAGATATATAGGAGCTCCTGCATGAGCACCAACTGTCACGATATGAGGGTTAACTGTCACCAAGACTTCTTCAATCCCCTGGGTGCTGCAAGAGAGAGCAAATAGAAATCCTGAAAAATCAACTGGATTAGAGTCTGTTCAGACTGGATTTAGTTTGTTTCAAGTGAATATTGATTTTCCATATCTGAATACCAAACCAGCTTAGAATGGAACTCAACCTTCCTGTCCTTTATATTCAAGGAAGCTGCCATCTTGTTCTTTGTTTGATCTGCAGTTGCATGCTGCTGCACATGTGATAAGTTATCACACCATCCATGATGGTCTGACAGTTTGGTTGAGAGCACAAGCAAATACAGTTATCATTCACAACATGTCTTGAATGTAACTGTTTTGAGAAACAGTTGAATAGATGTTGTTTAACTCTACTGTAGTGCTCATTCACACCATAGGTGCATGAAAACTGGGTGGGGGGGGACTGCTGCACAGATTTCACTTGACGAGACATGAGTTTACATCAGTTTCACATCAGTTTACATCAGTTTTCATGCATGTTTCAGTGAGTTTTTATGCATGTTGACATCGGTTTTCATGTGTGTCATGTGCCCTGTTCACACCACAGAGTTGATATCACATCATTGTTTTTTCCACGCAAAAAACTGGTATATACCTTGCAGATTTCTGCACAGAAAAAATCTACACGTGATACTAATGTTGTGGTGTAAACAGGTCACATAGAGAACACTTGTTTTTTTTTGTGCCCTGCAGAACGCATGCACAAAAACTGACATCTCTGCACATCATGTGATCGAGGCCTAAGGGCCAGTTCACGCCATAGAAACACAGTCCGGTTGCATTCCGGATACTTTTCTGCATGAATGTTTTTGACACATTTTTGGTACATTCCAGTATATTTTTCCCCTCTTTTTTTTCACCTTAAATAAGGACATATGTGTTCCAGTGCGTTTTTGATGCGTTTGCAGTGCACTTAGTCACATTCCAGTGCATTTTTTATGGATTTTACTTGCATTTCAGTACAGTTCAGTGCAGAAAAAAATGCAGCATGTTCTACTGTTTTTTATGGAACTGGAACTGACCGCACTGGTGTGAATATGTCATTGAAAACCATATAACCTATTATCCATGCATTTTTGATGCAGAAAAAGAACACACTGGACTGCATGTGGTGCGAACTGGCCCTAAAAGTGGAACTAAACCTATCGATTTAACAGTTTCAAAACAGTGCCAGAAATGTAACTGTCATATTGGTTGTGCTCTTAACCAAACTGTCAAACCATCAAATGGTTGGTGTCAAAACTGATCACATGTCCAGCATCATGTCAGTTGAAGATCAAACAAGGGCTGAGATGGCAGTTGCCTTGGCTAAAAACAATAGGAGGGTTTAAACCCACTAATTTAAAGCTGACCTAAACACTCTGACTTAATGGTTTCCCAAAACAGTTACATTCAATCCTTGAATGATAACTGTTACAGTGGTGATGTTAGCTCTCAGCCAAACTCTCAAGCCAATAAATGGTTGGTGTCCCAGCTGGTCATATGTTCAGCATCATGGCACCTGCAAATCTAACAAAGGCCGAGATGGCAGTTTACTTGGCTGTAAAGGATAATTAAAGATGGTAAAAAGCAGGCCAGAAGAAGGTCAGTTGTCGGCCAAGTGCACCTATCAAATAATTCTGAATAACTCAGAAGCATCTCAAACCATGTCATACCGATGCAATTGACACAAATCCAAAGCCTTGCAGTGCGGGTCCTTAGAAACCTTGGCCTATGCTTCATATTAAAGAAAGGCCTCATTATGCACCTCTGAACTTAGCAGGATGATTTTATGAACCTTGCTTTGTCCACTGGTGTGCAATCATGTTGGAACAGGAAGGGCCAACCCCAAACTGTTCTCACAAAGTTGGGAGCATGGAATTGTCCAAAATGTCATGGTATGCTGACGGCTTAAGAGTTACCTTCACTGGAACTAAGGGGCCAAGCCCAATCCCTGAAATACGACCCCACACCACAATACCTCATCCACCAAATGATTTGGACCAGTGCACAAAGCAAGGTCCATAAAAAAATGGATGAGCAAGTTTGGGGTGGAGGAACTTGACTGGCCTGCACAGAGTTCTGACCTCAACTTGATAGAACACTTTTGGGATGAATTAGAGCACAGACTGTGAAGCAGGCCTTCTCCTCTACATCAGTGCCTGACCTCACAAATGTGCTTTTGGAAGAATGGTCAAACAGTCCCATAGACACACTCCTAAACCTTGTGGACAGCCTTCAAAGTAAAGTTGAAGCTGTTATAGCCGCAAAGGGTGGGCCAACGCAATATTGAATTCTATGGACTAAGACTGGGGTGTCATTAAAGTGCATGTGCGTGTAAAGTGCAGTTGTCCCAATATTTTTGTCAGTATACTATGTATATAAATATATATGTGTGTGTGTGTGTATATATATATATATATATATATATATATATATATATATATATATATACAGTATCTCACAAAAGTGAGTACACCCCTCACATTTTTGTGAATATTTTATTATATCTTTACATGTGACAACACTGAAGAAATGACACTTTGCTGTAAAGTAGTGAGTGTACAGCTTGTATAACAGTGTAAATTTGCTGTCCCCTCAAAATATCTCAACACACAACCATTAATGTCTAAACCGTTGGCAACAAAAGTGAGTACACCCCTAAGTGAAAATGTCCAAATTGGGCCCAAAGTGTCGTCAATATTTTGTATGGCCACCATTATTTTCCAGCACTGCCTTAACCCTCTTGGGCATGGAGTTCACCAGAGCTTTACAAGTTGCCACTGGAATCCTCTTCCATTCCTCCATGACAACATCACAGAGCTGGTGGATGTTAGAGACCTTGCGCTCTCACACCTTCCATTTGAGGATGCCACACAGATGCTCAATAGGGTTTAGGTCTGGAGACATGCTTGGCCACTCCATCACCTTTACCCTCAGCTTCTTTAGCAAGGCAGTGGTCCTCTTGGAGGTGTGTTTGGGGTCGCTATCATGTTGGAATACTACCCTGTGGCCCAGTCTCCGAAGGGAGGGGATCATGCTCTGTTTCAGTATGTCACAGTACATGTTGGCATTCATGGTGCCCTCAAAGAACAGTAGCTCCCCAGTGCCGACAGCACTCATGCAGCCCCAGACCATGACGCTCCCACCCCCATGCTTGACTGTAGGCAAGACACACTTGTCTTTGTACTCCTCACTGGTTACTGCCACACATGCTTAACACCATCTGAACCAAATAAGTTTATCTTGGTCCCATCAGACCACAGGCCATGGCTCCAGTGATCCATGTCCTTAGTCTGCTTGTCTTCACCAACTGTTTGCGGGATTTCTTGTGCATCATCTTTAGAAGAGGCTTCTTTCGGGGATGACAGCCATACAGACCAATTTGATGCAGTGTGCAAAGTATGGTCTGAGCACTGACGTGCTGACCTCTCCACCCCTTCAACCTCTGCAGCAATGCTAGCAGCACTCATACATCTATTTCCCAAAGACAACCTCTGGATATGAAGCTGAGCACATTGCACTCAACCTCTTTGGTTGACCATAGCAAGACCTGTTCTGAGTGGAACCTGTCCTGTTGAACCGCTATATGGTCTTGGCCACCGTGCTGCAGCTCAGTTTCAGGGTCTTGGCAATCTTCTTATAGCCTAGGTCATCTTTAGGTAGAGCAACAATTCTTTTTTTCAGATCCTCAGAGAGTTCTTTGCCATGAGGTGCCATGTTGTCAGGCACCAGTAAGACTAGTATGAGAGAGTGAGAGCCCAATTTGGACATTTTCACTTAGGGGTGTACTCACTTTTGCTGCCAGCAGCTTAGACATTAATGGCTGTGTGTTGAATTATTTTGATGGGATAGAAAATTTACACTGTTATACAATCTGTACACTCACTACTTTACATTGTAGCAAAGTGTAATTTCTTCAGTGCTGTCACATAAAAGAAAAGATATAAAATATTTACAAAAATGTGAGGGGTGTACTCACTTTTGTGAGATACTGTATATATATATAAATATATAAATGTATATATACAGTACATATATCAGTAAGCATAAAGGCTTATAGAGATTTTGTCAGCTAGAAAATAACCCTTGAATATGCAGAAATGCACTAATTAGACAAGGTAAAATGTTTTTGCTGAGTCTGTCAGTGTCTAGATTAATGTTACAATGTAATACAAAATTCACTCTAGGCTCTACTACACTGAATAATTCTCTGCAGCGTCAAGGCGCCCAGCAGTGTCCAGAGGTCTGAATCAATGCAGTTTCTATGCAAATGATAGTTTGCTCTCTAGTAAAGTGTCAGAGATTTTAAAATAAGATGCCAAAATTGCTGATTTAAAGCATAGAGGCAGTTTCCTATTTTCTTTATTTCTTGGCTACACTATTATTTTGCTTCATATGTAACCGATTTTCTTTAAAAGAATGAACGGATGAACATGTACCTTGAATGTCACAAATTGCCTTAGATACTAAGGAACATGTGATACCAAAGCTTCACTGTAAATATGTAAATATACCTATGCTTGCAAAACACGTATCCTATGTTGCTAGGAGACCTCATAAGGCTAACTAGATAATAAATAATATGTACTCTAGCAACTAAAAAGCAGAAGTCTGCCCACACAGATCTCACAAAGCAGATATCGCTGCAAAATAGTCATGCAAAATTAATATTATAATAATCTCTAATATTATTCATTATGCATAAAAAGTATAACAAGGATAACACAGTTTAGCTTTTTACTATAAATATATAAAAATGGCATTCACACAACTGTGAAAGTATGCTCAGAAATGATGTTCTTTGATTATGCAGTAATCAATCAGAATTATTCTGGACATAATGTCTATTTGTATTATGTTCTTACCTCATAAGAATTTAACAAGGAGAATGATTGGTCGGTGTACTATCCCACATGGGGTAAATTGGGAAAGTGGGGGAGGGGATCACCTAATGCCACATCCCAACCATAGATCCAAACAAGAAATACATTACCCCTTTTTAGGCATAGGTTCACCAAGTGAATTAGAGTAGCTAAGTATTTAAAATATTTTAGTTTCATTTAATAAATAGTAAAAGCTAGGGTACAAAAATGTATAAAAAAGAAATACATGAAATTACATAGTTTGGGGAAATATACAAATGCAGAGTTCACGCCGGCACAGTTAGTACTGAAAATCCCAACATGTTTCGGAATCTTGTCCCTTCTTCAGGGGTTATATGGTGGATGCTTTGTAAAATCTATATAGATATATAATATATTGATCAACACATATACAGTATCTCACAAAAGTGAGTACACCCCTCACATTTTTGCAAATATTTTATTATAGCTTTTCATGCGACAGGACTGAAGAAATTACACTTTGCTACAATGTAAAGTAGTGAGTGTACAGCTTGTATAACAGTGTAAATTTGCTGTCCCCTCAAAATAACTCAACACACAGCCATTAATGTCTCAACCGCTGACAACAAAAGTGAGTACACCCCTAAGTGAAAATGTCCAAACTGGGCCCAAAGTGTCAATATTTTGTGTGGCCACCATTATTTTCCAGCACTGCCTTAACCCTCTTGGGCATGGAGTTCACCAGAGCTTCACAGGTTGCCACTGGAGTCCTCTTCCACTCCTCCACAATGACATCATGGAGCTGGGGGATGTTAGAGACCTTGCGCTCCTCCACCTTCCATTTGAGGATGCCTCACAGATGCTCAATAGTGTTTAAGTTTGGAGACATGCTTGGCCAGTCCATCACCTTTACCCTCAGCTTCTTTAGCAAGGCAGTGGTATCTTGGAGGTGTGTTTGGGGTCTTTATGATGTTGGAATACTGCCCTGTGGACAAGTCTCCGAAGGGAGGGGATCATGCTCTGCTTCAGTAGGTTGCAGTACATGTTGGCATTCATGGGTCGTTCAATGAACTGTAGCTTTCCAGTGCCAGCAGCACTCATGCAGCCCCAGACCATGACACTCCCCCCACCATGCTTGACTGTAGGCAAGATACACTTGTCTTTGTACTACTCACTTGGTTGCCGCCACACACGCTTGGCACAATCTGAACCAAATAAGTTTATCTTGGTCTCATCAGACCACAGGACATGGTTCCAGTAAACTATGTCCTTAGTCTGCTTGTCTTCAGCAAACTGTTTCCTGGCTTTCTTATGCATCATCTTTAGAAGAGGCTTTCTTCTGTGATGATAGCCATGTAGACCAATTTGATGCAGTGTGCAGTGTATGGTCTGAGCACTTAAAGGCTTACCCCTACCCCTTCAACCTCTGCAGCAATGCTGCCAGCACGCATACATCTATTTCCCAAAGACAACCTCTGGATATGACGCTGAGCATGTGCACTCAACTGCTTTGGTTGACCATGGCGAGGCCTGTTCTGAGTGGAACCTGCCCTGTTAAACCACTGTATGGTCTTGGCCACCATGCTGCAGCTCAGTTTCAAGGTCTTGGCCAATTTCTTATAGCCTAAGCCATCTTTATGTAAAGCAACAATTCTTTTTTCAGATCCTCAGAGAGTTCTTTGCCATGAGGTGCCATGTTGAGCTTCCAGTGACCAGTATGAGAGAGTGAGAGTGATAACACCAAATTTAACACACCTGTTCCCCATTCACACCTGTGACCTTGTAATACTAAATGGCTAATTGGAGCCAATTTGGACATTTTCACTTAGGGGTGTACTCACTTTTGTTGCCAGTGGTTTAGACATTAATGGCTGTGTGTTGAGTTATTTTGAGGGGACAGCGAATTTACACTGTTATGCAAGCTGACACTCACTACTTTACATTGTAGCAAAGTGTCATTTCTTCAGTGTTGTCACATGAATAGATATAATAAAATATTTACAAAAATGTGAGGGGTGTACTCACTTTTGTGAGATACTGTAAATTCATATATTGCTGAAAGTGTTTTTGATACTTCAATAACTGTTACGTGAGAAAATATCTCTGTATGTTTCTCTTTATTTTAGCCTCCATGATACATAATCATGCTTTTATTCTCAAACTAAATCTGCATTCCTATATCATCTGGTATATCATTTATATGTATTTATTTTAATGCCTCAATATATGATGTGTATCTACAGTATGTCTAGATTAATATGATCCTATTTAACCTTTTTTGTTTCGATATATAGATTTATATGTGTTGATCAATATATTACATATCTATATAGATGCTACAAAGCATCCGCCATATATACCCTGAAGAAGGAACAAGATTCTGAAATATGTTGGGATTCCCAGCACTAACTGTGGCAGCGTGAACTTTGCATTTGTATATTTCCACAAACTATGTAATGTACAACTATTGTTATCATGTATTTCTTTTTTATACATTTTTATACTCTAGCTTTTACTATTCATTAAATAAAACATTTTAAATACTTAGTTACTCTAATTCACTACTTGGGGAATCTATGCCTAAAAAAATCCTAGGGGTAATATATTGCTTGTTTTACCTCATAAGAATCTTCCACATCTTTCAAGTATGATGCATGAAAGAAATTTTGATTACTTACAAGTATAACTCAGAATGCACTGGACATGTCAATCATACTTTCTCGATATTGGCGGTTTTCGTTAAGCAGCAAATTGATTTTGTTTTACAGTTCCAGGCAATATACAGAATGTGCCTATGGTAAAGGGTTGCCAAATTTTAAACCAATATGTCCCTTATATATAATACACAGACTAGCTCCCTTATGGATCTTCCAATATAATCTGAAAGTTAGCGTTTTAACAAGTATAGTTCAGCGGTGTTCTATACATCTTTACATTTTCTTTCTGTTGGAGATAGCAATGTCCATTGGTCAAGGCAAAACGAGTCTTGGCTACTCATAAATAAGATATACACTCACCGGCCACTTTATAAGGTACACCTTGCTAGTACCTGGTTGGACCCCTTTTGCCTTCAGAACTGAATTATTGACATGATAGCATCACACAGTTGTAGCAGATTTGCCGACTGCACATCCATGATGCAAATCTCCCGCTCTATAGGATTGAGATCTATTGACTATGGAGGCCATTGGAGTACAGTGAACTAATTGTCATATTCAAGAAACCAGTGGTGAGATGATTTGATCTTTGTGACATGGTGCTTTGTCCTGCTGGAAGTACCAATCAAAAAATGGGTACACTGTAGTCATAAAAAATAGTTTTTTTTTGGGACTTTAAATGAGGCAGCTGACCACTAAATGAAATAGAAAAAAATCATTTATTTGCTGGGTTGAGTAGACCCGGCATAGTAGTAACAAATGAATAAATAATGTATAACAAGTAGAGTAGTAATTTCATATGCAATGTACACAGCAAGAATAAATTGTATACCTAATGGGCTGGATTGAATAAATAATAGAAACAATTTCATATATGTACACACACAGCATGGATTGGTATCAGATGAATACACAATTTAAAAACAATACCTCCAGTGTCAATCCTTAGCTGATGACATAATCCAGGGGTGAGAGGAATGGACAATGCCAAAGAGGTAGTAGTGTGGAGATTGATAAAAATTGTAATACCGTGTGGTTGATTCCCATATAGCTCTGCATCTCATGTACCTTGATGCGTTTCATGGTTCATTGACCATTCATCAGGAGTGGATGCCTTGGTAAGATAAATTGATCCAGGTAGTATCCCCAGTTTGTGTTTGGGATGCACATAAACAAAGCTCCCACAGATGCATACAGAAAAATAAAAAGACTAGAAAGTATAGTATAATATCTTTTTATTAAAATTCAAAATGCACTAAAACTAAAATCGCTCACTCCTCCCACCAGGTATGGCATCTGACGTCACAGGCTCAGATGTAATCCTGGACTCTCCTATCGGCCCCACATCCAATCGATGTCCAAAGCTTGCTGCCTCAACTTCCGCAACATCTCCAAGATATGCCCCTTCATCGTCAATGTCACCACAAAGCTTCTAATCCACTCCCTGGTCATCTCTCGCCTTGACTACTGCAACTCTCTACTTATTGGCTTACCTCTAAATAGGCTATCCCCCCTTCAGTCCATCATGAACGCTGTTGCTGCCAGGCTCATTCACCTTATAAACTGCTTGGCATTTGCTACCCCTCTCTGCCAATCCCTCCATTGGCTGCCTCTCAACCAACTAATTAAATTCAAGATACTAATAGTAACTTACAAAGCCATCCACAACCTGGCCCCCAACTACAGCTCTAAGCTGGTTTCAAAATACCAACCAAATTGTCCTCTTCGCTCCTCCCAAGAGCTCCCTTGTCACCTCATCCTATGCTCGCCTCCAGGGCTTCTCCCAAGTCTCTCCCATCCTCTGGAATGCTCTACCCCAACCTGTCCGACTATCTCCTACTTTGTCTACTTTTAGACGATCCCTGAAAACTCATCTCTTCAGAGAAGCCTATCTGGCCCCCACCTAACAACTGCACATTTATTTTCTTCATCAGCACATCCCCTACAGTTATTACCGCTTGTATCTCTGGACCTTCCCTCTTAGATTGTAAGCTCTAACAAGCAGGGCCCTCTGGTTCCTACTGTTTTAAAGTGTATTGTATTTGTATTATCTAACCTCAAGTTGTAAAGCGCTGTGCAAATTATCGGCGCTATATAAATCCTGTATAATAATATTGATAATACAAATTACATCTCATTCAACATATAGACTGGAATGTACATATGTTTTTACATTATAGATCTGGAGTATGTCATATTTGAAATCATCCCATTTTTTATTTCAACTCCTACAACAGGTTCCAACTGTGTCAATCCCCATAAACGTTGACATGATTTCTTTGATGACATTATGCAAAATGTAGAGAAATGCAATGTGTCCTTAACACTTTCTTAATATTACATATTTGTTCAGCCCATCTTGTCTACAGTGTCTGTGTGAACTGTCCAACATACCGCAGACCGCACAGACATTGCAGGAGATAGACCACAAAACCAGAAAGGCACATTATAAAGAAAATAATCATATAAGATTTCCTTGTACCTGAATTATTATTTGTTTTGCAAGCACTATATATTCTGCAGGGAGAAACACCTAATAAATAAAAAAATACTCAATCCTTTGGTTATCAAGTACATTGGCAGCCATATTGGATTGTCCATAACCTGGCTACAGTCGTGCCTAAAGGCAGAATCTTAAGATACACAGTATTTGGATAAATGTATTTGCCTATAAGGCACAATAATCATACTGTTTCTACTTTTAACCACTTGCCGACCGTCAATCGGCAATTGACGGCGGCAAAGTGGCTCTGTAACGCGGATCGCCGTCATATGAGCTCACTGTGTCCGGGGAGGGCAGGGGAGCGGGTGCGGCGGCTTCGATTGCCGCCGGCTACCCGCGATGGCCCCCCCGGAGCGAAGGAGCGGAGGTCCGTGTTTGTAAACACGGACCTCCGCTCTGTGAAGGGGGAAGGGCTGTGATCACAGCCTTCCTGTACATGAAGGCTGTGACCACTTCCCTTCTCCTGTTAGGGCAGCCCCCCCACAGTTAGAACACGCCCAGGGAACATACTTAACCCTTAGAGCGCCCCCTGCAGGTTAACCCCTTCACTGCCAATGACATTTACACAGTAATCAGTGCATTTTTATAGCACTGATCGCTGTATAAATGCCAATGGTCCCAAAAAAGTGTCAAAATGGTCCGACATGTCCGCTGAAATATCGCAGTACCGCAAAAAATCGCAGATCGCCGCCATTATTAGTAAAAAATAAAAAAAAAATAAAAACCCCAAAAATGAATTCTCATCACCCGTAAGCGCGACCACTTTTGCGCAAACCAATCAATAAAAGCCAATTGCGATTTTTTTATCGCAAATATGAGGAAGAATATAAATCGGCCAAAAACGGTGAAAAAAATGTTTTTTTATATTTTTTTTTTGGATTTGTATTTTAGCAAAAAGTAAGAAATTTGGGTTTTTTTTGCAAAATTGTGGCTCTTCTTTTGTTTATAGCGGCGATCAGAAATGACGCAGAGGGAATCAAATACCACCAAAAGAAAGCTCTATTTGTGGGAAAAAAAGGACGCAAATTTAGTTTGGGTACAACGTCACACGACCGCGCAATTGTCAGTTAAAGCGACGCAGCGCCGAATCGCAAAAAGGGCTCCGGTCCTAAAGCTGGAAATCCTTCCGGTCCTTAAGTGGTTAAAGCACACTGAAAATGGGGACCAAGACTTTCATTGCAAATGACAATCCCCAGATAGGGTTGCAACTTTTTTTTTTCAAGCCAAACCCGGACTCTTAAGCAGCACACAGCAATGTTTTTTTTAGTATACACTATAGGATAACAGACCTGGGACACCTTTGGGTGTTCTAAAGAGAACAGTAATGCGGCGCACATAGTGCCCCCTCACCCTCCTGTCAGGCTCCATTCTGAGCTACATTCATGTCTGAATAATGCGTCTGGGTTTCAGGGGGACTGAAAGCCAGACACATGATTCAAAACATGGACTGTCCAGGTGAATCCCAGACAGGTGGCAACCCTAATCACCAGAGCTGCTTGGATGTAAACGCAACACCAGAGAACTTGGGCTAAGATCCTATTTGGTCCATGACTTCAACCAGGATCTTAGCTGATTTGCTGACATTCTGCAGCCAACGAATGCATGTATGACTATGAATAAGGTCACCTTAATATTTTTATTTTTAGAAAAGAATTTGACTTGTGTCCTTGTGCTTTTAAATTATTTGCATGCATGTCTATCTATGCATACAAAGTTAATAGAATATAAAAAAAAAAAAATAGCAAAGTATATTCACATTCATTCATAGAAAAAAATGATATTCATATCAACTAAATATAAAATAAATAATTTAATAACCAATCAAAAGGCTAAAAAAAAGTAAATGAAATAGCACATTTTTAGATGTTAGCAAGAATACAGAATAACATCAGGTTTTCTAACACTATGAGACACCAAGTGGTGTTCTTTTGCATTACAAGTGTTTGCATGCAGCAATATTCTAAGCTTTATTTTCCCAAAACTGGTCTAGAACGGCAGTTTATTTTGCCTATATTTTAGTATCATCACATTGCAAGTGTATTAAAAATGCAGCATTTTTTCCTGAATTTTTTTACCAGGTTTGTATTATAAGCTTTATTTTTATTGTATCTTTTTTTTCTAAACTATATAATCTTTATTGGGTAGGTAAATTCTTCAAACAAAGCATACTTCCATTTTCTTCCGCCCTAAACTAACCCCTTACCTATTTTATTGAAGTTTTCAGTGATGCTGTTCTTTTAAAGTAAGTAAAATAACAACAATGTCTAACAGACTGCAGCTGGAATGTGGATAGGGTTTAGAAAAGATTTGATAACATAAAATCTAATAATAAATACACAATGTGAAACACTGTTTACTCATTACTTATTTAACTATGAAACACCAAATTTGGAAGAAAAAATAATGTTTTATATAAATAGTACTTGTCTTACAGAACATCCTTCTTCTTGTGATACCAAATAACAAACTAGGCATTACACGCTATGCAGTTGCTTCCAACACTGACTACTCCCTTGAGGTCTTTAACACTGTTAGCATTACATTTCTCCCTGGAAAAATCTACAAAACAACACTGATATTATGTTATGTAACTAGGGAAAGAATGCCAATGGTTTATTTACACTATTAGTTGCTTGATATGGAGACACATTGTAAGTGTTAGCTGCAGCTCAATAAACACAGAGGGCATTTTGTTAAATGTTGTTTAACATTATGTGACAGTGCATAAGTGAATCAGATCATTTTTAGGCAAAGAACTGAAATATAATAAAATAAAGGGGTGGGCCAGGGACAGTAAGGAAGGGGAGGAAAGAGCTAGATGATTTGGATATTCTCCAGCCTGTAAATCAGGTGGGCTTTATCTTACTTGTTGAAGCATCGGATGCACACTGTGAGAAGTTCTCAGTGTACAGAGTAATCAAAGTAAGCAATTTCAGTACAAGAGAGGAGCCTATACAACTGTGCAAGACTGAAGGGACGGTTGGGGTTCAGCTTTAAATTGATGAGGATAAGAATAGAAGGTGATAAGCAAACTACAAAAGTAATGTATGTCATTAGAGCAAAATAAACAAATACGCAAAGCACCCTTGAAATATTCTGAAATAAGAAAAATATGTTTAAGGAGCAAGTAAAATGTAATTTTACATTTAGCTATCAATAATTTAGTTCTAAAGTAATCTC
>BLSH010063732.1:8928-26288 GCA_018402905.1 Glandirana rugosa
ATATATATATATATATATATATTTTTTTTTTTTTTTTAAGAAGAAATTGAATGCAGGCCCCTAGGGAGCCCCATAATACAAAGTGGACCCTGAAGGGTTTGGTATATATTGGGGGGGGGGGGCTTTTTGGATCCAGCAATGAAGCAAACATTTTTTTTTTTTTTCTTTGAAATAACAGTTTTATTAATTATTATCAAAAATATAAACAGAATACAGAATGAGAGATACTCTGAAATATAAGTGCAACATGCACATAGAGCATCAACTGAAATTAGGTACAGGGTACATAAAAAACATTCAATAAATGACAGAAGCATCTATTCCACGAAAACAGTATTGTTACTAAAGCAGAGTAACATATGGTAATATCACAGAGAGAAGGATGTCCTACTGAAATCGAAACAAAGAGAGAAAGTCAAAGAAGAAAGAAAAAGAGAAACAGCTCGTTTTCTGGTTTTTTTTTTAAGGGGGTCCTGCCGGAGATGCCATAGCTCCCAAATTTGATTGTGGGCTTCAAGTTTGTCCTGTATTCTGGCGGTCTTTTTCTCCATTGATTCCACATCATTAATCCCTTGTATACAAGGCTTCGTAAGAGCAGGGGGAACGCTGCTTCTAGTGAAGGGCTAAAAGGCATCAAGCAGCTGTAAGAATATGACGGAGCAATTTCTTAGAGTGATTTGAGATTTTAAGTGACAGAAGGCCCAACAGGAAGAGTTTTGGCATCAGGGGGATATGTACACCAAAGAGGTGAGTTAACAGTTGATGGACCGAATGCCAGAACGGGATAATTAGCTGACAGTTCCAGAATATGTGGAGAAGGGTACCTTTGTCCCTATGACAGCGCCAGCAGTGATCAGAACTAGCAGGGTAGATGGTGTGTAGGACGTCCGGGGTCAGGTACCAGACGTAGGGAATTTTTATGCATTTTCATTATATTGCATGCAGAGAGAACTTCTAGTAGCCTGAGACCAGATCGTCTGCCACGCCTCCAATGGAATCTCTTCATTGAGTGCCCTCTCCCAACGATGCATATATAAATGTTTGCCTTGAGTTAGAAAGGAGTGGACATTCAATAACTTATAGATTTCCGAAATCGTACCCCTACAAGCCAGGCCTTCTAAAGTAATGCGTTCAAAGGGGGACAGAGCAGAGAACTGTAAATTGGGGTAATGGTTTGGGCATAATGGCAGATCTGCAGATATCCATAAAATACCTGGCGATGTAGGTAGTATTTATCCTGATGCTTAGAAAACAATAGGAGCTTGCGAGAAATGGGGTCCACTATATATTATACTACTATTACATAGGGAATGTGAGGCTGTCAGGCATCCTGGGGTTGTACAAGGAGGTTAGCAATGGTTTTTCTAAGAATAGGTCATATTAGTGGGAAAGTGTGCGTCAGAGTGTCCTAAGCTGGGACGTAGTTCCGAAAAGTCAATCAGTGTCCTCCTCCACATTTGCATTCCAAAGAAGATTGTTAGGGTGGACAGGAGCCAGCCATAGCTTCTTCAATAAATGGACAGAAATTGAGGAGTGCTGGGTAAACCATGAGGCGATGGATCGTAATTAGGCTGCTTGGTAGTATTTTACAAGGTTGGGAAATGCCAGGCCACCATCAGAACGTGAGGCCATGAGCACTGAATGAGGGATCCTATGCCATTTATAATTCCAGACATATTGCAATAGCTCAGCCTGTAATTTTTTCAAGTGTGCGTTAGGGATAGTGCTAGGTAAAGTTTGAAATAAATATAAGTGCTTGGGGAGTATGGACATCTTGACAGAGGCTATTGGACCCAGGAGAGAAATATGATTTTTCTTCCACTGTTGTAGCAGTAGCCTAATTAGTTGATAGAGGGGAGGGAAGTTCACTTGATATAATGTGTTGAAAGTCGGAGTGATTAGGACTCTCAATATTTTAAAGCCATGGATTTCCATACATAAGGAAAACTAGCTGTTAAATGCCAAACTTCATTTGTAGGGATATTAGGGATTTAGAAGTATTTATTTTGTAGCCCAAAAGATTGATGCGTGTGGATTTCTTATTGGGACTTGCTAAATCCAGGGTGTAGCTTCAGTGCTTTACGGCCCATCAAAATGTCACCCACCGAGATGGAATTGCCGGGATCTCTCATTGGAATTCTGTAGATTCCAGGAGTAGATTCAGGGCTTTACGGCCTGTCATAATGTAACCCACTGAGTTGGTTATCCTGGGGGTCTTTTATTGGAATATTTAAATGCAGGCCTAGCTTCAGGGCTTTATAGCCCATCAAAATGTCACCCACCATGTGTCACAACTCCTGGGGCTGGTGACAGGTGCGCACCACTGGAGTGCAAATTGCACCAAGGGTTGTTTAGCTGACTGCTGCTAATGAGTTCCGGCTGATACGGGGAAAGGGCCCCCTGGAGTACGGACACTGAAACACAGGGAGCTAGTGCATCGGTTTCCCTGGGGCGCGGAATCTAAGAGCCAGTGGGTGTTCCCCAGAGCCTCTAGTGGTGAGGATGGGTTTGGCTGTAACTGGATCCAGGTCGCGGCCCCCGGGGTCCCCTAGCTCACGCTCGGCTGGCTACAGGTGGAAGAGAGGAAGCAGCAGCACAGGAATAGCAAAGAATAGTCAGAGGAATAGCAAAGGGTCAAGGCTACAAGCAAACAGGAGAAAGAGAGAACAAGCCGAAGATTGAGGTATCAGGCGGGCAGAGATAGTCAGACAAGCCAAAGATCAAAACACGGATAAGACTCAAACAAAAGTGACAACCACAAACAAGCCAAACACGGACAAACGTTGATCCGCAATGCAGGCTTGCACTGCCAGGTGTTATATCCTGTTTCCAATTAAGGCCTGGGGGGAAACCAGCTGAGGAGGGCCTACTAAAGCACACAGGTGAGGGAGGCCCGGCTTTTAACTGGACATATGCAGCAAAGGTAGGCAACAGATAAGACATAAATGTTTGCTGGTTACATGACACTGAGATGGAATTGTTGGTATCTCTCATTGGAACTCTGTAGATTCCAGGAGTAGATTCAAGGCTTTTACGACCCATCATAATGTAACCCACCGAGTTGGTTATCCTGGTGGTCTTTTATTGGAACTTTCTAAATCTAGGGCGTAGCTTCAGGGCTTTAACGCCCGTCATAATGTCACCCACTGAGATGGAATTGTGGGGATCAATCAATAGAATCTGTTATTCTTAGGAGTAGTTTCAGGGCTTTACAGCCCATCATAATTTTACCCATTGTGATGGAAGTGTGGGGATCTCTCATTGGGACTCACTAAATCCAGGGTGTAGCGTCAGTGCTTTACGGCCCGCCAAAATGTCACCCACCAAGATGGAATTGTGGGGAACTCTGTACATTCCAGGAGTAGGTTCAGGGTTTTACAGCCCATCATGATGTCACCCACTGAGTTGGAATCATGGGGATCTCTCATTGGGACTCTATATAAATCCAGGGAGTAGCTTCAGGGCTTTATGGCCCATCATAATCTCACCCGCTTTGTTAGAACTGTGGGGATCTCTCACTGGGACTCTCTAAATCTAGGGAGTAGCTTCAGGGCTTTAAAGCCCATCATAATGTCACCCACCAAGATGGAAGTGTGGGGATCTCTCATTGGGACGCACTAAATCCAGGGTCTCACTTCAGGGCTTTATGGCCCATCATAATGTCACCCACCTCTTTAGAACCGTGGGGATCTCTCACTGGGACTCTCTAAATCTACGGAGTAGCTTCAGGGCTTTACAGCCCATCTTAATTTTAACCACTGCGATGGAATCGTGGGGATCTCTTATTGGGACTCTGTAGATCCTAGGAGTAGCTTCAGGGCTTTACAGCCCGTTATAATGTCACCCACCAAGATGGAGGCATGGGGATCTCTCATTGGGACTCTATATAAATAATGGGAGTAGCTTCAGGGCTTTATGGCCCATCATGTCACCCACCTCTTTAGAACCGTGGGGATCTCTCACTGGGACTCTAAATCTAGAGAGTAGCTTAAGGGCTGTACAGCCCTTCATAATTTTACCCACTGCGATGGAATTGTTGGGATCTCTCATTGGGACTCTATATGAATCCAGGGAGTAGCTTCAGGGCTTTATGGCCCATCATAATGTCACCCACCTTGTTAGAACCATGGGGATCTCTCACTGGGACTCTCTAAATCTAGGGAGTAGCTTCAGGGCTTTACAGCCCATCATAATGTCATCCACCAAGATGGAAGCGTGGGTATCTCTCATTGGGACTCCCTAAATCCAGGGTGTAGCTTCAGGGCTTTATGGCCCATCATAATGTCACCCACCTCTTTAGAACCGTGGGGATCTCTCACTGGGACTCTCTAAATCTAGAGAGTAGCTTCAGGGCTGTACAGACCGTCATAATTTTACCCAATGCGATGGAATTGTGAGGATCTCTCATTGGGACTCTATATTAATCCAGGGAGTAGCTTCAGGGCTTAATGGCCCATCATAATGTCACCCATCTTGTTAGAACCGTGGGGATCTCTCACTGGGACTCTCTAAATCTAGGGAGTAGGTTCAGGGCTTTACAGCCCATCATAATGTCATCCACCAAGATGGAAGCGTGGGGATCTCTCATTGGGACTCCCTAAATCCAGGGTGTAGCTTCAGGGCTTTATGGCCCATCATAATGTCACCCACCTCTTTAGAACTGTGGGGATCTCTCACTGGGGCTCTCTAAATCTAGAGAGTAGCTTCAGGGCTTTACAGCCCATCATAATTTTACCCACTGCGATGGAATTGTGGGGATCTCTCATTGGGACTCTGTAGATCCCACGAGTAGCTTCAGGGCTTTACAGCCCATGATAATGTCACCCACCAAGATGGAAGTGTGGGGAGCTCTCATTGGGACTCTATATAAATCCAGGGATTAACTTCAGGGCTTTATGGCCCATCATAATGTCACCCACCTCATGAGAACCGTGGGGATCTCTCACTTGGACTCTAAATCTAGGGAGTAGCTTCAGGGCTTTACAGCCCATCATAATGTCTCCCACCAAGATGGAAGCGTGGGGATCTCTCATTGTGACTCACTAAATCCAGGGTGTAGCTTCAGGGCTTTACGGCCCGTCAAAATGTCACCCACCGAGATGGAAGTGTGGGGATCTCTCATTGTGACTCACTAAATCCAGGGTATAGCTTCAGGGCTTTATGGCCCATCATAATGTCATCCACCTCTTTAGAACCGTGGGGATCTCTCTTTGGAACTCTGTAGAATTCAGGAGTAGATTCAGGGCTTTACAGCCTGTTATAATGTCACCCACTGAGAAGCAATCTTGGGGGTCTGCCTGGATTTAAAGTTAATGGTGAACTTCATAAAATTGGTTGTCACAGAAATGATGTCTCCTTGGCTCCTATGTGGCTCGCCACTTCTCACTCATGAAGGAGAATCCTTTAAAGTACATTTGTTCGTCTGCTGGGATTGGTGGCTTCAGGGCTTCAGAGCCCATCATAAGGTCTCCCACTGAGATGAAATCATTGGAATTGATGACTGGAACCTAGAAAGAGAAAACATTGATCAGCTTTATTCGTTAATATGTAAAAGCCCTGGTATGCCATATTACTCCACGACTATAAGATACATGATGGTATAAAGTAACTTCAGTCTGCATTCCCAAAGGTGTCAGAAAAGAGGCTGTCTGCCCCAGTCTGATATTTTTGCTTCAGTGGTTAAAGTATTCTTAGATTATCTATTAGATATAAAAACATGTTTGAACTTGTGCAATTCCTTATGTTAGTAAAGGACATAACAGGGAGCTTCTCAGTTAGAATGTAGTAGTCCTCTCTATAACACTACAGATTCTGCTTAGATTCATATACTTACTGGTTTCATCTCAAATGGTGGTGGTAGCTTTCCAGCTTCTAAGTCTTGCCAATCGACTGTGCTGAAGAATGGATGGTCACGAAGGTTTCCTATCAGCTGTTCACGTCTTATTGGATCTTTGCATAAAAGCTTTAAAAAAGAAAAAATATAAGTTTAAAGTCATAAACATGACCAATTTCATCTGTTTCCTTTTTTACATAATGGTTTACCCCCAGTACTATGTCTTTTCATTACTATATAGTGCCACATCAACTTGAGTGATGTGTCTGCTAATAGGCCGCTAAAAAGTTTTGCAACAGCCATGTCTCAATTTTATAATTTTGTGATTTCTGGACAGACATTTTGTAATGTTTTATGTCCAGGCAATAACCAAAGATCTACCTATAAACAGGAATTTGGTTACGGCTGTGTCCTGTTCTGTCTGTACAATCTCCTCTCGCCCTTATAAATAGACAAGTACTTACTCTCTCAATGAGGTCTTGTAGTTCAGGATCCGTGTGCTCTGGGTATAATGGTGTATCCATACACACTCTTGTGCACACCATCTAGTATTCCTCACTGTCAGGAAATGGCTTTGAGCCCACTGCCATCTCATAAATTGTGCATCCAAGAGAGAAATAATCGGCTATTTTGTTGTAAGGTTCGCATCGGTGAACCTCTGGGGCCATGTATGGTGGAGTGCCAACACCATCAGTGACCGTTCTGGATCCGAACATGCCTGCCTGTGCCAAGCCAAAATCAGCTATTTTTGCATGGCCGGCGCTATCCAACAGTACATTGTCCGGTTTTATGTCTCTATGCACAATGCCTCTGGAATGTAGATCTTGAAGTCCACACAACATTTCCGCGGCAAGAAATCTGACATGGAGAAAAAAAATAAGGTTTAACATCATGAAATGGTAACAATTGTATACGCCAATTAAAAAAAAAACACATTGTTTGTTCCTAAGGTATAATGGTGACAGGATGTTGTGAGTTTTTGAGGCCAATTTTTAGCCTCCATTGAAGCTAAAAATATTGGTCACATGTTCAGAAATTACCAATTTAGAAGGAAATACAGTATATATATATATATATATATATATATATATGTATGTGTGTGTGTATATATACATGTATGTCCTGATCCATCTTTCTGTTTTTATCATCAATGGTATCCCTCTCACCCTAAACATATGTTTGTGATTCTTACCTTGTGGTGTCCACATCGAATGGAGCTTTGGCCTTAATTAGTGAACTGAGCTCTCCTCCATTTAAATACTCCATGACAAAGAAGATGTAATCCTGTATAAGAGACAGAACAAAAAATAGAGTTGAAATTCATACAGACATCATCTGAATCCTAACGTATGATTGTTTTGCTTCCTTTGATATGATGAAATGGTCTTCATGCCATTATTCCTAGGTAGCAAGGTAATAAGTGTGAGGATCTAGGTGGATAGTAAGATTTGTCGTTTGGTAAGCCGGTGGTAATAGGTGAGGATACTTACTTCTGTCTGGAACGCGGCAAAGGCCTGAGTGAGAAAGTGGCTATCCCTGCACATCTCCAGCACTTGACGCTCAATTTGGACACAGCTGGGATCTTCCTCAATTAGGACCCATTTCTTCATGATCTTGACTGACAGATGCTGACCAATGGAAGGGTGAGATGCCAACATTACCTATAAAAGAGAGAGCGGTTGTTAGATAATTTATCTTTAGAGAGCCCCTGACTACCCCTGATGCCATCATACTTAAAGTGGAAGTAAACTTCCATCACTAACTTTTACCTATAGGTAAGCCTATAATAAGGCTTTCCTATAGGTAGTGTAAATTTCTCCTAAACGGTGCCCGTTTAGGAGGTATTTACTGTACATGCAGCCAGTGACATCACTGGAGCATGTGCACTGAAGGAACAGCCACTATTCCTAGAGCCCTGTGCTGTAATCAGCAGCTCCCGTGTGTATGTGAGTCTGCAAACCCGAAAGCAAGATGGGTGAAGATGGAAGCGGCTGCAGCGCTAACATCTCGGAGCTTCATTTTAAGGTACGTTTAACATAATGTGCTCGTAAGCCGTGCATACTAGAACATTATGACATTACTTTTCAGGGTAAGAAAAAAAAAAACACATCCAGCGGTTTACAACCGCTTTAAGACATCATCGCCACTATTCCTTTCTCTGTCCTGTTTATGGATCTGACTCGTAAGGCTTTGATTTAGAAAAAGTGGAGAAACTGCAGTGCAAATGAATTCCCCAACACTGACAATAAGGGACGAACACAGATTCTCACAGCAATATTATAAAATTAAACTGGGAAACTAGTAGATTCTGCAGCCAGCATGTCCATTTTTCCCATTGTCATAAATTGGTTTAAATATTATAGGCTCAATTTACAAAGCTAAGACAACAGGATTAGGGACCTTTTTTTAAAAAGTGACTACCAACTTAAATGTGTGGTGGCCCTTAAAAATTACTGTCACATAGATGAAAAACATTCATTTTCTTTGTGTAAAGCTTTGTGAATTAGGCCTTATTATCACTCTTCACAAAGCTTTAACACAAACCAAAGGCACTCTATTATTCCCAGCCATGAAACTATCCTTTTTAAATCTCATTGGACTGAGCTGAAAATAACAATTTTTTTTTTGGAAATCGGTAACTTTATCTTGGTGTATTATCATTGTGAATTGAGTCTTTTTTATTGTGCAATGCTCCAAATGCAAACATTTTGGATCCTGATCATGATTAACAGTTATAATAATGATAATATCCTCAGAAAGGTCTCTTATCTCCTTTACTATGTATAGATCAATTAGTAGATTGTGTATTAGGCAACCTACCTTTCCATAGGTCCCTTGTCCAAGAATGCAATGGAATGTGAAGCGGTCAGGAGTCAAAGCATGTGGTGTTGAACCTGATGCTGATGTGGTTGTCTTTTTGCGTCTTTGACAGTTAAAAGTGGGACAGAGTCTTCCCAGGAACTTCCTAAAGCCCCGCTTAAATGCTTTAAATGTATTCACTTTTTGGGGTTTAGCGGGAGTTTCTTCGATGTTACAGGGCTGGATGTCCTCCGTATCAATGTCCCAACTTTCTTCAGGTATGAAGTCCGTGTCCCATCTCTGCTCTGAATTGGGTTCCCAAGTCTCCTTGGTGATAATGTTCTGTTCTTTTTCACATTTGGGTTCCCAATCCTCTTCTGTGTTAGGGTCCCATTTCCAAGCTGTTTCAGGGTTCCACTGCTCGGGTGTTTCAAGATCCCATTTTTCTTCAAATGGCTCTTCTTGGGTGGTATTCGGAGGACCCTGCAAATTGTCTGAGAGTTCACCCTCCCAATTCTCTTCTGTGTCAAGGTCCCAATTTTCTCCATTTGACTCATGCTGGATGGTAGTCACAGGAGCCTGAAAATCATCTGGGAGTTCATCCTCCCAATTCTCCTTGCTGTCAAGGTCCCAATTTTCTTTATTTGGCTCATGCTGGATGGTAGTCACAGGCGCCTGAAAATCATTTGGGAGTTCACCCTCCCAATTCTCCTTGCTGTCAAGGTCCCAATTTTCTCCAATAGGCTCATGCTGGATGTTAGTCACAGGAGCCTGAAAGTCTTTTGAGAGTTTATCCTCCCAATTTTCCTCAATTTTGAGGTCCCAATTTTCCTCAATATTGAGGTCCCAATTTTCTTTATTGAGCTTTTCTTTGGTGGTCTTCAGAAAAGCCTTTGATTTGCTATGTAAACAGCCCATTTACTAAAAATTAAAGAAATTTGCTGCAGACACTCAGAAATCGCTTCCGCTCAGGTCAGTGATCAACTGCCTTCTGACCTTTAGGCTGCTGCTGCAGATTCAAATCCAGTCTGTTCCGGTGTGAGGTCACTCAGTGGGCGGAGCCTATTTCAAACAGGTTAGGCTCCACCCCCTAAATAACTGCCACGAATGTTCAGGAAGCTGGCTATGCTGTCTATGGAGGTGTCTGGAGGATAATTCTGGATGAACCAGATGACAGATCTTATGGAAGGCAAGAAATCTCCCAGAAATGTATTTCCTCTGTGTCTTTATCTCCATGTCTGGGGCTCAGCTTTGTATTTTCGATGACATATGGTGGCCAATAGGATTGCTGGAGAGCTACTTGCTGATTCTATGTAATAACTTTACTCTCTTCCTGTAATAAATCTATTTTATCTCTAAATCTGAGTCTTTTTTTCCCTTATATTAGTTTATCATATGAAGCTTAGTCATGGTAAGCATTGTTTGTTACCCATAGCAACCACTTAGCATCCGGTTATCTATTGTATAGCCCAGGTGTTTACACAAGTATAGAAGTGGACTGGTTGCTATGACAACAAGGCTGTTAACCTTTTATTAGAGATTTCACATATCCGGCCCCATATTCGCTTCCCAGGTGTCATAGTCAAGTATTGGTGTCACCGATAGCAACCAATTAGAGGTTCAGTTTACTAAAGTGCAGGGTGATAGAAATGAATGGTGTTTGATTGTTATGGGGGGGGGGGGGGGCTGTTACATGGATTCAGCAGTTTTTGTTTCTTCTCAGTTACGGACTGGGGACAAGTAAGAATACTTGAGCTTCTGACTTCACAAGTTGGAAATCCTGATATAAATCCATGTTGAGGCCTTGTTTACACTCCAGAGGCAGTAATAACAGGATGTTGATCTGTTGCTTTTACTGTCCCTCTTAACCTAACATGGCAGCCAGAGGGGTTGGTACACAAGCAGAGCATCGCAGCTGCTGCTAAAGTTATAGCACAGGTACCCGCCACTAAACACAACTCATTCAGATGAACAGGGCTGCATGGCCACTGCCCTGCAACTATAAAGGGTTAATATCTGTGTCACCAGGGCAACCATCACCTCTGCGTTGCCTATGAAATGCTTCCACAGATCACTTTTTAGAGGTTCAGAAATATCAGCTGAAAATGTAAACAACCCCTGAAGGAAATCTGTCATTAAAAAGAAACACTGGGGGCTATTATTATTTACAGTCATCTGAAAATTCTGGTTGCCTGGCTGTCATACTGAAGCTAAAGAGGATCACTGACTGGAAACAAGCTAAAGATCAGACTTCCTAGGGGGGCGTGGCCGAATGTGAACCAGGCAAGACGTGCCTGAAGGGAGCTCCCGGATCATCCTGACTAATTTACAGTTATTTTGCCCGTTCGGTGCTGGCTACACGCCCGGAGACCTTGGGGAAGGAAGCGGTACACTGCAGTGATGCCAGTGGGATCCTCAAAAGCGAAGGGGAAGGTGCAGGGCAAGCAGCAGCAACCCGCGGCCTCCACACGCTCACAGAACCGGGACCCCGCCTCCGCCATTTTGGCTTCTGGCGCGCGCACACCACGAGGCAGACAGTCTGCGGGAATGGAGGACGGTGAAGCCGAGAGCACTCGGAGCCCGATACTGCAAATTGGCGGGCACGGGTCTGAGGAGGCGGGAGTCGGTGCCTTCACAAAGGCCATCCTGGATGCCCTGGCAGGGTTCAAAGCCGAGCTTCTGGTGCACATTGATCACCTCACAGCCGACTGCACGTTGATCCGGCAGGACATAGAAAGATCAGAGGTAGGCTGAACTCAGCAGAGGACCGCATATCTGGGGTAGAGGATAGCACCCAGTCGCATGGCACACAGTTAGCCGAGCTGCAGGCCACGGTAAAGGCGCTCCAGATGAGGGCCGATGATGCAGAAGACCGTCAGAGACGGAACAACATCTGAGTAGTGGGGCTGCAGAGGGCAACAAGGCCTCTGTTTTTGCGGAGAATTTCTTCAAGCAATTATTGTCCCTGGATGAGATGCCACCAACCTATGTGGTAGAAAGGGCACATAGGGTCCCCACGGGCAGCAGGCCACCAGGTGCACCCCCTAGGCCTTTCTTCGTCCGGTTCCTAAACTATCGGGACAGGGACCTCAGGCTTGCAGAGGCAAGGAAGAAGCAAGAATTGCGCTTTGAGAATGCAAAAGTAATGCTATTTCCTGATTTCTCAGCTGAAACTCAACGTCGTCGCAGATCTTTTAATGATGTCAAAAAAAGAATGAGGGATAAAGCCATACAGTACAGCATGCTCTACCCCAGCAAACTCCGGGTACAACACAAAGGCCTGGTAAAAATTTTTGATAGGCCACAAGAGGCAGGCGACTGGCTAGACCGGGACCCTTGAAGGGTGGCCAGTTTTTTTCTGCAGTGGAGTTAACAGGCCAGACGGTAACTACCTTAATGCTTACTGTGACTGTTCAAGAATTCTCTTTTTCTACAGGGGTTTTTTTTTTGTATTCTGTTTTCACCCTTTTTTTTTTTTTTTTTTTGGTCCTGTTTTGTTCTGACTCTTTTGCTGCTATGCTCTGGCTTTGATGTACTTCCCCCCAAACTTATACAGGTCCCCCTGTCTTCCCCTTAGATTGCAATTCCTGAGTCCCTGAACGGTGTATGGAATGGGGGGTGATCAGGGGTTGAGGCCCCTCATGGGGGGTTCCCATAGCGGATGATGATATGGGATGGCTGGGGGGGAGTGCACAAGTACAGGGCCTGAAATACGGGTGACTGTTATTCAGTACTAATGTTTCCTGGCTATACGGCACTGTACATAAATATGTCAGTACTAGTCAACTATATTCCGCTTCAGGGAGCGGACGGCGGACAGGAATGGATCACGGATTGCCGAACTGTTGGGTCTGTTGGAGTCCACCCACCAAGTTTTTGTTGGTTTGTTATTGGTATAAACCGAGCACTGGACAGTTTTGTTCTTTTGTTTTCTGGTGCAACGGTAAAGAGGGGGGGTTAATTTTATGTTCCACTGGTTCACTGGTACTAGGGAAATGTTTGTTTTTTGGAATGTTGTGTACTGCAAATTATGACGATTGACTACCTCTTGTCTCTCCTATTCATAGTGTGGCGATGCTTGCTCCTGGATGTTAGTAACTTCCCCAGGCTCAACCATGGCTGATGATTTAAAAATACCCTCTTGGAATGTACGTGGGTTAAATGACAAATATAAACGTGCAGCTGTCTTTCAGTATCTAAAATCTGTCAAACCACATGTCGGCCTCCTGCAGGAGACACACTTGAGTGGAAGTGGGGTGTTGTCACTAAGGAAGCCCTGGGTGCAGAGGGCGTTACATGCCACTCATTCCACCTATGCGAGGGGTGTCTCCATTCTTATCAGTAAACAGTTACCAGCCTCAGTAAATCATGTGTTCTCAGATCCGGGGGGACGATATGTGGCGGTCGTTTTGACCATAAGAAACGTGCAATTTTTGATAGTAAATATATATTTGCCTCCACCTGTCCAACCTCAAATGTTATTTGATATGCTGTCGAGATTGGCCCCCATGCTCACCTTCCTGTGGTTTGGATGGGGGACTTCAACTCAATATTGAATGCAACCTTGGATTCCTCGAACCGGGGAAGGGGTGAGTCGGCAGATCTAGTGTCCTGGGCTGAAATGGCTGGCCTCCGAGGGCTCTGGCGATGGAAACATCCTGACTCTCGGATGTACTCTCTCATCTCCAAAACACATCGCTCAGCTGCCCGCATTGACTTGGCCTTTGGCAACAACCGGGTGCTGGGTCTTGTGAGGGCGTCTGAATATCTGGCGGGGGGGTTATCAGATCATACTCCCCTCATGGTGACCCTGGCCTTGCCATCTCGAATGGGGGAGCGTCCCTGGCGCCTTGCGCCGGGATGGTTACAAGAGGATCAGTTCCTAGCTAATGTTCAGTCCTCGACTACAGCCTATTGGGCCTCTAATGCTGGTTCTGCCGAACCCCCGGTGGTGTGGGATGCCTATAAGGCTGTGCTGAGGGGGGAATGTATTTCGTCTATAAAAGCAGCTCGTAGGGATCATGGTGAGGAGTTGCGGGAGTTACAGGCGAGAGAAAGGGATTGTGCTGAGAGACATGTGGCCTCACACTCAGAGCAGTCTCTTGAGTCCTGGCTGGTGGCTCAGAGGCTCCTCTCTGTACATTGCTCGGACTTGGCACACACGGAGGGGAGGCGCAGGCAAGAGTCCCTCTTTGCAGAGGGTGACAAAAATGGCAAGTTGCTGGCTTTACTGACTGAAGACAGACAGCCCCCCTCAGACATACCGGTGATTAAGTCCGCGCAGGGGGTTCTGCTATCAGAGCCCTCAGACATATTAGCGGAATTTGTATCTTCTTCTCCTCTCTATACGAGACCATCACCCCGTATGATCAGCAAGCCTTAGAGGACTTGCTGACGCAATTACACATACCCACCCTAACAGATGAAGAAAGAGAAATGCTTGATGCTAAAATTACATCGCAAGAAATAGAGGCGGCAATAGCCGCTTTTCCGCCAGGTAGGGCTCCGGGCCCGGATGGCTTCCCTGCAGATTTATACAAGTCTCTTACTGTAGATGTTGCCCCCAGGTTAGAGGCTCTTTTCGAATACTGTCTCCAAAACAAGACCCTCCCACAATCTATGCTTGACGCATACCTTTATTCTTCTCCTGAAACCGGGTAAGGATCCCACAAACTGCTCTTCGTATCGCCCGATAGCCCTGCTTAATATGGACCTTAAAATTCTTACCAAAGTGTTGGCTAGGAGACTGGCGAGTGTTATATCCTCCTTGGTGGATGCGGATCAAACTGGATTCATGCCAGGAAAATCCACAGACACCAATTTGCGAAGGGTTTTTACGCACCTGCAACTGCCGAATGAGGGTCTGCCTACTAGAGTTCTTGTCTCGATAGATATAGAAAAGGCATTTGATTCGGTAGATTGGTGCTACATGAGCAGGGTTTTAGAGTTCATGGGTTTCGGCCCAAGGTTCAGGGAGTGAGTCACATTGCTCTATAGCACCCCAAGGGCGGCAGTCAGGATGGGCAGGGGAGTCTCACCTTTTTTTGAAATAAAACGTGGGACCAGGCAGGGCTGTCCCTTGTCCCCTTTTCTTTTTGCCCTGGCCATGGAACCGCTGGCGATTGCTTTGAGGGCAGCAAGGCCCTCTGGAGCTATCAGGGTGGGTCCGATTTCAGAATGCTTGGCTTTATATGCAGATGATCTAGTCTTGTTCCTTCAGGACCCTGGCCCCTCACTTCGTAGGGCACTTGATATTTTAAATGGATTTGCGGTGTTCTCTGGTCTCCGGGTGAATTGGACTAAGTCCTCTATTCTGCCTTTAGATGGGGGCGCAAGGGAGGCAGCTGATCCAGATCTTCCGCTGAAGTGGGTCACCTTCTTGACTTGCCTGGGGGTTAGAGTCTCGGCGAATCCAAATGATTATATATCCCTTAACTTGACCCCTCTTCTAACCCTTTTTAAACAGAAGATTCAGGTATGGTCCAAACTGCCACTGTCCCTAGTTGGCAAGATCAGCTTAATTAAAATGAAATTTCTCCCGATTGTTTTGTATTTCCTGCGTCATGCCCCGGTTTGGGTGCCGAAAACCTTTTTTAGAAAGCTTGACAGCCTCACTAGTACCTTTCTGTGGTCCCCGGGCCCTCCACGAGTGGGACTCCAAACGTTGAGGGAGCCCCTCGGGCGAGGCGGTCTGGCGCTCCCGGATTGGTTTAAATACTTTCTTGCAGGTCAGATGGTGTTCGCTCATCGCTGGCTTACGGCAGACGAGGAGGATTCGGCCACAGTGTTGGAAGCTGCCCAGTTGGGCTCTTATGAAAGTCTTAAGCTGGCACTCTTCAGGGGTGTGAGCTCAAGTCTCCCCTTGACAAATTCTATGAAATCCACAATTAGAGCATGGGAGGTGACTATTAAGTTGGCGTCCCCTAGTTACCGTGGATTATCTCCCTCGACTCCACTCTGGCTTAATCCTAAGTTAAATCACTTCCTCACCAACCCAGATGTGGCCATGTGGGCGACAAGAGGGATTAAAAATCTGGGAGACATAACAAGGGAGGGTGACCTTTTGACTTTTGACCAACTCAAGTCCAGACATGATTTGCCTAATTCGCTATTCTTCCGTTATTTTCAGGTAAGACACGCGTTTCAAACCCAGTTCAGGGATGGGTCCATAGAGTCCCTACCCTCGGACCTAGAAAGCCTCCTTGCTCAGTCTTCCTTACCCAAGGTGCTATCGGCAGTGTACAAGGAGCTCTTCAAGTTATCCCCACCGGCGGTTGTAAAGTGTAGGGAACACTGGACTAGAGAGATACAAGATCTTCAGGCGGATGATTGGGATGATCTCTGGGATCGCCCTTTTAAGTACCTAATCAAGTTCCTCCATAGGATCTATTACACCCCTGCTAGGTTGGGGAAAATATACCCGTCAGCCTCAACTGAGTGCTGGCGGTGTACACACTCACCAGCTGATGCAGAACATATATTTTGGGACTGCCCGTTGGCTCAGAAGTTTTGGTCAGATGTAACATCCTGCATCTCCTCACTGTTGTCTGTTCCTATACCTTTGCTTAAAGGGGTCTGTCTGCTGGGGTTGGTGGATGAGGTGATCCCTTCCAGGGCTCTTAGAACGTTTCTTACAATCACTCTGTTTAATGCCAAAAAAGCCATATTACTTCATTGGAAAAAGCCAAACGCTCCGACACTGTCCTATTGGAAGGGTCTGGTGAATGCCATGTTGCCCCTATACAGGGCTGCATATATCTCGAGAGGATGTGAGCGAAAGTTTCAAAGGGTCTGGCAGTCATGGTTGTCAGAAAACACGACAGTTGGTTAAGAAAACCATTGTGGGTATTTTTAATTTTTACTGAGCATAAGGGTGGTATACGGTATTTATAATTCTGTGATAAGTTCATGGTTTGTGGACTGTAGTTGACTTCTTCATGAAAAATAAGTGAGGAGGGTACATCTCTCCAAAAATATGGTGCGAGTGGACCAGTGGAAATGGGGGGGAGGGTATGGGAGGTGGGGGGGGAAATGTTTGGTTGTTGTATGTATGTTGTTTGTATTCTAAAAACAATAAACAGAATTTGATTTAAAAAAAAAGATCAGACTTCCTTTCTCTGTTCCCCAATCTGTGCAATTTTCAGATCAGTGACTCAGCCGCCATTAATGCCAAAGGATCAGCAATACATCTTATAGTAGTTGAGTGATGGTGACCTCCATATTGTTCAGGTTTTATTTGGAGGACACTTGAACCCTGGGCTTTATTTTCTCAGAGAATGGGTGCAGAAACCCCCCTTTCTGAGTCACCCCTTTTCTCATCCCCTACCCACCCCTGAGCACCGTTCTGTGGTTCCACACCCTACCCACCTCCGTGTACCGTTCCGTAGTTTCACTCCCTACCCACCTCCGAGCACCGTTCTGTGGTTCCACCACCTACCCAACTCCGAGCATCATTCCGTGGTTCCACCCCCCACCCACCTCTAAGCACTGTTCTGTGGTTCCACCCCCTACCCACCTGCCATTACTGCGCTTTTAGAGAATGCAGAACCAAGAATCATGTTGTGGTAATAAGTAATTTGTATGGGATTTGCTAATGATAACAAAAAAAGCAGTAAAATAGATCCCCTGCAGCCAGTACAATAGAGCTCCCTCCAGGAACAATAGACCTACCGAACAACAACAGACCAACTGAAACAAAATCCCCCCCCCCCAGAACAATAAATCCCCC
>BLSH010063732.1:26298-40725 GCA_018402905.1 Glandirana rugosa
TAGATGACAACTGTCTCCCCAGATAACAACGACCCCCTAAATAACAAGACCCCCCCGCCTAAAACAAAGTCAACCAGACAACAACAAGCCATCCAGATAACAAGGACCTCCCTCGAGATAACATGACCGACGTCTCCACACCCTACCCACCTCCGTGTACCGTTCCGTAGTTTCACTCCCTACCCACCTCCGAGCACCGTTCTGTGGTTCCACCACCTACCCAACTCCGAGCATCATTCCGTGGTTCCACCCCCCACCCACCTCTAAGCACTGTTCTGTGGTTCCACCCCCTACCCACCTGCCATTACTGCGCTTTTAGAGAATGCAGAACCAAGAATCATGTTGTGGTAATAAGTAATTTGTATGGGATTTGCTAATGATAACAAAAAAAGCAGTAAAATAGATCCCCTGCAGCCAGTACAATAGAGCTCCCTCCAGGAACAATAGACCTACCGAACAACAACAGACCAACTGAAACAAAATCCGCCCCCCCAGAACAATAAATCCCCCAGCAACAATAGACCCCTCTGTCAACAGTAGATCTCTCCCAACAATAACTGACCCCCCAGCAATATAAGACCCACCCCAGCAACAATATGCCCCCATCAGCAACAATAGATCCCCCAACAGCCAACATTAATAGACCCTGCCACACAGTGACCCCAGCACCCCTTGCAAACACATACAGTCTGTGCTGGAGGTGCCACAATTGCATTCCCCCTACTTTTACCAAGAGAAATCGGAAGGCTGCTATTACTGAACTGTCTGAAAATACTAGTTTCCTATCTCCCATGCTAATCCAGAGGTTTAAATATATCCTGGGGACAGGTATGCAGATGAGTCTGGACCTCACTTGTTGCATGCTTATTACAGACGCCAGTCACGCAAAGCACTGAAGCCAGACAATTAGCATTTTCAGAAGCTGGCAGTGGAAGCATCACACTGTGCAGGCTTTACTAAAAAAAAAATAAGATCCTGGCTTTAGTGCAGTTTTACATGTCATAGTGATGAGTGGGATAATAAATGATCATAAATGCGGCTTGTGCTGGTTCCTAAAACACTTCTTTGTGTGTTCACATTTCAGACTCTGCTAAGGCTTCATGCCCACGGGGTGAATTAAAATACTTTTATCCACGCCGGATCTTTCTGCCAGGAGCTTGTATAAAGTGTCAGCTTAAAAAATTTCAAGTCTTGGCTCATTATTGTGCACGTTTATGCCAGGTTACATGTGTATGGCATTTAGAAGTGTATAGGTAAATAGGATCAACAGCGCCACAGAGAAAAGTTTAGGGACAGAACACTGCCTCCCTTAGCTTTGATAGATCATCAAATAAACTATAGTTAAATGAGGAGCGCTGGTTTATACCATCCCACTGTGCTGTACTAATTACCCCCAATAATGACTAGTAAATGATACCTACACTATACCTTATAATCCATATGTGAAAAGTGCTAGTGCAAAAAACGAAATATACATAAAATAAAGGTAGAATAAAGGAGGCTTCCATAGTGTGAAATCATCTAAAAAGAGGCTTTTTATTAAAATGATCAAAATCACTCACATATTCCAATTATCTTCCCGACACTAGGGTAACCGTGCTCAATCCTATAGCTTATCATCTCCGGCCGGTGATCTGAGCCACGAGTACAATACTAGCATGCGTGGTGACGTCAGCATCCTTGTTGGCATCGCTGACCTCACCACGCACACTAGTGCGAGATGGTTTATTTTAAGGGACCATGTCTAGAGCCAGTATTGTGGAGCCGTTAATCATTGGATGGTGCAGTAGCTACTTTGTAATTACTAGTGAGTCAATTTAGTGTGAAAGGTGAAGGATTGCACCGGGTGTGTTACACAGTGGCATGAGAAACACATTCAATATGGAATTTCCTTTTACTGAATGTTGATAAAAAAAAAAATTCTTGGGCACTTTCATATAATTAATTGGATATATGCACTATTAGCACTTTGTGATTTATGAATTGTTTGCACATTATATACTATGAAATATTTCGTTTTTTTGCACTAACACTTTTCACATATGGATTGTGAGATGGATTAGTATAGGGATCATTTACTAGTCACTATTGGGGGGGGGGGGTAATTAGTACAGCACAGTGGGATGGTATAGTCCAGCCCTGCTCATTTGTTTAACTATAGTTTATTTGAGAATCTGAGTCCCTAAACTAAAATATCTAAAAACAGGCTCTTTTTTCTTAAGATAATCAAAACCACTAACATATTTCAAGCGTCTTCCCGATACTAGGGTAACATCGCTCAATCGTATAGCTTATACAATAAAAATGTGACTTGTTGCACCCATTGTCGTACCTCCATCCGTTTTAAGAAATACAAAAACAATCTTTTGCCCTTGGGACTTTCAACGAGGCGCGACACTACTATGAATGAGATATAAAAAAAAATGTATTGATACATGCAGGATTGACAGTAGCCACAGGCAATGCCATATTGTTAAGCAGATCTGTAATGTTGTACATAATATCAGGGCCATCTTTAATATTGATTGGGCCCTGGGCAAACATTTTCTTGGGCCCCCCTTCCATGCAATTTCGTTCTCCACCTGCTCTGAGACGTACAAAAAATAACAGTTTACTGAATCAGATCAGTCAGTGATTGTGATTGGTTGCTAGAGGTTAAAGTGTATTGTTTCTGTTAACTGACTGGTTGCTAGACGTTACATCACACATTACGGTTTATTGATTATTTGCTAGGCATTACAGCACATGACTTCTGCTCACTGATTGGTTGCTAGAAGTTACTGGACATCCTTACCTCTCACTAATTGGTTGCTAGAGATCACAGCACATTATTACTGCTCACTGATTGGTTGCTAGAGGTTACTGCATATCCTTACTGCTCAATGATTGGTTGCAAGAGGTTAGTGCACATCATTACTGCTCACTGATTTGTTTACATATTTACATATTAATGCAGGTTATTTACATGTAAACACAGGGTCTTCAGGTGAGTCATCTGTACACGGCAATAGGGCAGAGCTGGGCAGCATTAGTAACAGAACTTCACACTGGGATATCAGGATGCAGCATGGGATTAAACCTATAAGGGACAACGGAATTTAAACTGGGATAGTTGGCAAGTATGAGGCAGCTGCTTTGGGCCCTACAACAATGATGGGGCCCAGGGCAGCTGCCCCTTTTGCCCTGCCTTAAAGACGGCCCTGCATAATATATACAATTATCCATAGAGTAATCCATAGTAAGTATAAGTAGGCAATATGGTAGCCCACATGGTATATTGCAATTGAATACAGTTTTCATAGGGTTATCTATAATAGGTATAAGTATGCAGCATAGTAGTCAGACGGATTTCATGAACATTCATTTCCTCAGGGGTTGATCCAAAGTTAATGTCTACAAAATAAAACGGTGTAAGGGAACCCTTGAGGTATCAGCATACCAAGACATTTTGGACAATTCCATGCTCCTTTGTGGGAACAGGTTGGGGATGGCCCCTTCCTGTTCCAACATGACTGCGCACCAGTGCACAAAGTAAGGACCATAAAGATATGGATGAGCGAGTTTGGGGTGGAGGAACTTGACTGGCCCGCACAGAGTCCTGACCTCAACCCGATAGAACACCTTTGGGGTGAATTAAGGAAGAGACTGTGAGCCAGGCCTTTTCCTCCAACATCAGTGCCTGACCTCACAAATTCGCTTCTGGAAGAATGGTCAAACCTTCCCATAGACACACTCCTAAACCTTGGGGAGAGTCTTCCCAGAAGAGTTGAAGCTGTTATAGCTGCAAAGTGTGGGCCTGCTCAATATTGAACCCTACGGACTAAGACGCCATTAAAAATTCATGTGTGTGTAAAGGCAGGTGTCCCAATACTTTTGGTAATATTTTGTATGTAATGCAGTGGGTCGGCAAGAGGTTAAAAACCTCAGGTTGGACAGCCTATTCCTCTGGATTCTGATGCTACTGACTGAGGGAGTCAGCCTGCCAAATTTTCCACGCCCGAGAACTGGGCAGTGGCCAGGGCCAGGATGTGTTTAGCCAAAGATAGGATTGAATCCGCCTCCCTTTGAACATTGTGACTTCTGGTGCCTCTGGTTGAAATGTATGGAGTGAAACCATAGAAAGCCTTGAAAGAGTCAACCATAAGACTCATGCAGGCATGAAGAGATGGCATCATCTGGGGATGGGCATGAGAGGGGAGGGAAAGTGGTTTGTCTGAGGTAGAAAGATTCTGGACAGTATAGTGTCCATTGAAGTACTGTTGTGAAAACCCACAATATTGTGCCAATAGAGGAGAACAAAGAGATGTTGCTGATAAGAATTTATGGCCAGAAAGAACCAAGTAGTCAGTCACCTAACTAAAAGTTAGGTGGCACAGTAAGCATCCAGGTTGTGCAGGTACACTAGGCACCACAAAAGGGGAGGTTGCACAAGTGCGGCAATACTAGCAGTGGCCCCAATTTCCCAAGAAATCTGGCACGCCCAGCTGCAACACTAGAAGGGTGTTCGACGTCCCCCGCATACCCAAAGGGGGAATAGGTTGTATACCTCAGACATGAAATATGAACAAAGCATATCCCTCTATAGTGTGTACCTGTCTAAATCCAGAGCACTGAGTGTCATTTCTGTCTGCTGCCTCCTGCCTCTGCGTAATTCACTTCTGACAAGTTTTCCTGACACCAAGAGAAAAAAGGTGACGGGAAGGATCTCCGGCTGATTGACAGCCTCAACTCTATTCCTGTGTGCTGTGTGAAGGGGGTGTTCAAGTGGAATTCCGGGATCGATCTTGTTCTTAAAACTGCTCACACCCCCTTCTAACACTTATACTAAGTACTCTACTGAAGAAAGATACATGGATGTATTTCTTATTTTGGTCACATAATCTGCTCCCTTCCCTCAGCTAGCAGCAGCTTCAAGAAGGGACCACGGACAATGGATGGCCCATAATAAGCCTATGACGTCACCGCTCAGGCTCCATTGTTGACGCGCTCTCTACGGACCGGAGTGGCCTGCGAAAAGGCAAGTATATGCATCTTTCTTCCACAGGGTAGATAGTATAGGTGTTAGGAGGGGGAGGGGACAGTTTTAAGGCTAGTTAAATGGATCCTGGAATTCTACTGTAATGGCACTTTATGGTTACAATAAGCTTGAGTGGGCTTGTGTAGGGTTGTTGCTTATTAATCAAATAATATTCATGAGAAGCCTCGCTTTTTTAGAGATAAAAATAAATATTATAAATGATCAAATGATGTCTTTAACTCCTTCTCACCAACAGTATGCAGATATGTGGCCTCACTGAAGTGGATCTTTAACCGTGAGTCAGCATATCTTTGTGATGGGAGGGTGTCGTGCCACACCGCGCAGTCCCGGGGTGGCACGACAAGCTCCCAGTGACATGAGACTCCCGCTTCCCAGTTACCTGATCGCTGTGATATCCTCTGATTGGCTATCACAATGATCAGTCACTGTGAGCCCACCCCTGTGTTTACTTCTCTTCTGAATGTAGAGGAAGATGCATTTTATCTTTTTCTCCTTGCCGAAGAGAAAAATGTAAACAAACTAAAGTGTGTGTAAAAAAAAAAAAAAAATTTTAAAAATAAAGAAAAAAATTGCTAGATTAAAGTGGAAGTTTAGGCAAAATGTAACTCTGGGAAATACAAATAGTACTGCGCAGCCTATTGCAGTGTACTATTAATGACCCTGCCCCTAGTGGATATGGGGCATATTACCATATACAAAACTTCTATTACTGATAAAAAAAGTTATAGGATATATTATATATAACAGTGCAGGTATAGATGCGATAAAGTACTTCTTTAAAATAATTAAGCCAATAAAAGACAATGATCGTATCCTTAAAACATATCACAATAGAATTAATATGTTATATGCAAACTGTTGTGTAGTAAAACTGATCCTCATGGTGTAATATCATCAATAAAAATTCATCTAAAATATATATAGCCAATAAAATTCTTATATTAGATAGATAATTCTTAAATGTCTTTTGTAAATTCAAGTGATTAAAGTGACAGTGATTTGTGCAATATCATCAATAAAAATTCATCATACATAAATATAGCCAATAGAATTCTTATAATGGATAGAAAATTCATAAATGTCTTTTGCAAATTCAAGTGATTAAAGTGGCAGTGACTTGTGCATCAAAAGTTCATAAAAATCATTCGTGCTCCAAACGGGTGTGGGAAGCCTCTTTGTGCAGGGGGGTAGTTAATTACCCCAAAAGGATTCCTTTAGTGGTGTGCTTCAACTTGATAAGTGCTCTCAGAACTCTCACCTTAGTGGGTTCGGATCTGTGCGCATCAAGGTATCTTTGCGGGTATCATTTTTCCAAATGTGGTGTTTCCTCACCTCCTTCGCAATCTTTCCGTCTGTATGGCTCGGTACGACCTACCGGTCGTTAAACTCCTTCCAATCGGTTTTTACTCCAAACAAATTTTTGTATACGGGAAGAGATAAATGAATTCCATAGTGTAGTATATCAAGGATGTTTATTAATTAAATAAAAAAACGTTTCCCAAAAGTTAAAACCAAGTACGTTTTGTTAGAACTCTAAAACGAACACAGCGGCGTTCATACGCCTCTCACTGTGTATCCAGCATTCAATAATCAGCCTATGCGTTGCGTCACACCACGTGACTTCCTCAGGGCTGCTGGATTGGTCGATACAGCTGTCATTTATATTGAGGTAGCCGGATATTGTCTGGCGGCCATTTTGTTGTAGTCCGCGTATATGCGGTGCGGCCATTTTTGAGTGGAAACTAAACAGCACAACCTCTGCTGACACTTTCTTTTCACAGGCGGTGTTTGGCCATGAATTGAGGGGAAATGCTTTAAAGGCTTCGGGACACCATGTAATGTGAGATCATTCTACAGTAATGAATCTATCCCTCAGCGAGGTGTAAATGAAAGTGTTTGACTCTGGGTTTCTGAGCGGAACCAGCCCATGTATAATAGGTATTTCTCTTCATACAGCGGGTTGTACGTTCTCCCATGAGAAATATATATCAAGTCTCTCATCTTTAAGTGTGTTTCATGTACGCTCCATATCAAAAGATAGAATAAGCTGAGAAAAATAAACTGAGAAAAATAAAATAAAAATAAAAAGAAAAGAAAAGAAAAAATAAGAAAAAATATTAAATGAAAATAAAAATAAAATAAGAATAAAAATCAAACTAAAACTAAAACTAAAACTAAAAATAAAAATAAAAATAAAACTAAAACTAAAACTAAAACTAAAAATAAAAATAAATATAAAAATAAAAATAAATGTGGAAAATGAAAAAAATGAAAAAATGTTTGGGGACATTCACTCTTACCCGGTGCCTCTGTAGCATCCTATAGAATGCTTACAGGTACAATATACATACAGTGCCTTTTGGGGTGTTGCATAGATCTTTAGAGCAACCTAAGGCAACATAGCGCTGAATAAGCACTATATAGCGTCCCTACAGCGCTGGTAATGGATAGCTAAAAAGTGACAATATAAGTCTTAAAATTGGGACCTGAATGCTGGATTCAGAGTCAGAGGATCACAAAGTAAAAAATACATAACAATATACAATGCACAGGGGATATACACGAAAAAGGTTAAAAATCACTCAAAAAGCAGTTAAGATCAAACTCCACATTCATCCCCCTTGGTGTGAGAGTTTTAAGGGTAAATATCCACCTTGATTCTTTTTGACTTATCATTCTAATTTTATGGTTCCCTCTCCAGGATTTTTTATATTTTTCTATTCCCCAGAATTGCAGGTGTGAGGGGTCTTTCTTATGTGCATTTAAAAAGTGTTTAGATACGCTGTGTTTCGGATATCCTTTTATAATATTACGTATATGCTCTTTTACTCTTGTTTTCAGTGCTCTTTTGGTTCTTCCTACATACTGTAGTTTGCATGTACATTGAAGTACATAGATCACTCCTTCCGTATTGCAGCCTATGAAGTCTTTTATTTGAAAATTTTGGCCTGTTGCAGTGGCTTGAAAATCTGTTTTCCTTTGTTTTGCAAATAAATTTGGGTTTTCCCGGCAGAATAGATTTCAGATGTTTATCGTTTTTCAGGATATGCCAGTGTCTCTTAAAGAGTCTCTCTACTTCTTTATGTTGGACGTTGAAGTCGAGTATTAAATTAGGAGCTTCTGGAAACAATTTTTGTGTGTGATTTGTTGCTTTTTCTAACATATTATTTCTATCCAGTAGGTTTACCTCTTTAATTTGTTGATCCAGTGTCTCCTCTGTATATCCTTTATTTAAAAATCTCTCTTTTAATGTGTTGGCTTGATCACTGTAATCTTTTTCCGTTGTGCAGTTTCTTTTTATCCTAATCAGTTGTCCTTTAGGGATGTTGAACAGCCAGGGTTTAAAATGACAGCTCTTAGTTGATAAATAGCTATTTCTGTCGACACTCTTAAAATGAGTTTTTGTCAATATGCTTTCTCCTTCTATTCTGATATCTAGGTCTAGGAAATCGATATGCTCTTCTTGTATGTTCCATTGTAGATGGATATTTCTGTCGTTGGTGTTTAGATGTTGTAGGAAAACTTCCAATGTAGATTTTTCACCATTCCATATAATGATTATATCACCTATAAACCTTTTATACAGTGTTAGTTGGGGAGGTGTATTTGAGTGTACACTGTCTTCCTCCCACTGTGCCATAAAGGCATTGGCGACACTTGGTGCAAATTTTGCCCCCATTGCAACGCCCGTGAGTTGTTTAAAATATTTCTGGTCATGCCAGAAAAAATTATATTTCAAACAGAAATCCACACATTTGATCAAAAATTTTCTTTGAACGCATTGTAATGAGCTGTATTTTCTTAAAACCCATTTTGTGGCTTCACAGGCTTGACTATGTTTAATCACCGTGTATAATGAGGAGACATCTGCTGTGGCTAGTAGGGTGCGTCCTTTTGATACCGGTATATGTTGTAATGTCTGTAATAGATGTTTAGTATCTTTAAGGAATGCCGTTGTTGACTGTACTGCAGGTTGGAGAAAGGTGTCTATATATTGGCCAAGTCTTGCCATCAGGGAATCTATCCCATTTACTATCGGCCTCCCAGGTGGATTATCCTTATCCTTATGGATTTTCGGGATGGTGTATAACACTGGTATCCTGCATGCCTCTGGTATCAGATATTTTGCCTCTTTTTTATTGAGGATTCCCTTTTTCATACCCAAATGAATCAATTTTTCCAGTTCTTTTTTATTTGCATTGGTAGGGTTCCCCCTTGTTGATATGTACTTCCATCTTCCAGTTGCCGGTTAATTTCTGCCATATACTTCTCTTTTGACTGTATAACGACCCCTCCTTTGTTGGCTGGTCGTATCACTAAATCCTTTTTCTTCATCAATGATTCGATGCCTCTCTTTATATATATCGGGTCTTTTTACTTTCTTATTTTTAGATCTTCTAAGTCTTGGCAGACCAATTTTTTAAACACTTCTATGTGGTGGTTATCTTGTAGTTGTGGATTATATGTCGACTTATTTATTAATCCACTATGCTGGATACCATCGCTTTCCACTAAATGGGTAGTAATAGGAGCATGTGTATTGCTGAGTAGGTATTTCTTAATGTTGATTTTTCTTATAAATTTCTGTATGTTGATATACGTATCAAATTTGTTTAAATTTTTTATTGGAGCATGCTTCAGGCCTTTATCTAAAACTGCAATTTCATCTTTCGTTAGCGTTTGTCCACTTAGTTTGAATATTCCATCACCTAATGGTTTCTTTTCTTTTTTGATTCTCTTTCCTGCTCTGCATCCTCTTTTGGTTCTTCCTGTCTTGTGTGTCCCTCTCGATGTGTTCTTTTGGGCGAGTGGTATGTCCCTTGGGGGTTCCTTCGTGGTGACCGATCCTGGTTGGGCCTCCTCCTTTTGGGGCTGTGTTCTCTTCTGTCTTTGTCCAAAAAAGAAGAAGAGGGGTATTGTCTGTAGCCCTGTTGTGATTCTCGATATCTAGGTGATTCTGGGTAATTTCTGATAGGTTCAAATCTATTATATATTGGTATCGGACTCCTCTCTCTATATGTGTAATTGTCTTGCTGAGGACGATATTCCTGATAGTGTCTCGGGGTCCTATCGTTGTAATTCCATTGAGGGTATGGTTTTTTGTGCTGTTTGTGCCATGGTTTTCTAAAATGGTTGTTGTTCCTTGGGGTGCGTTGCCATCTTTGTTGTTCATAGTGAGTCTGTGGGGTGTAGGGTTGATCATTTCTTCTGTTCTTGTTCCATCTAGGGGTATTGGGATACGGTTCTCTTCTGTCTCTTTCTTGATGTCCTTTTGTTTGTGGAGTTCTTTGTATATTTTGTTGTATAGTTACTTCCTTCACTGGAGTGGACTGCACCGATATAGTGCGTGATTCATTAATTTTGTTCTGCCATTTAAAGACCTGTTCATTTTTATAATCTCCTAGGTCTCTATGGAATTTCTTAATTTTCCGTTGTTGAACTTCTATATCCTTGGCTTTCAGATCATTGTTCAGTTGCGTAGAAAATTTCTTGAAGTCCGCCGATTCTTTGTGGGGTTCCAGTTCTGTTTTTAAATCTGTGATCTGTTGGTTGATGAGTCTTAATTTCCTTTGTTTCCTCTTCATTAAGAATCTGAGTCCTTCTAGACTTTTATTATTGAAGAACTCAAACCATTCCTGTATGGACTCTATATCAGATAAACCATCATTGGGAGGAAGTTCCCCTCTTAGTCTTCTTGGGACTATGTTGTCTTTCAAGTACTGTTCAAATGTGTGGATGTCCCACCATAGGTTGACTTGTTTCTCCATGCTGTGTCCTAGTCTGCGCATGATGCTATCAATGTCATGATTGTTAGATTTAGGTTGTGTGCTAAAAATTTCTTCAAGATTGACCTGTCTTTGGTCCAAAAAGGTGAAGATCTCCATAGTTGCTGCAGAGAGGGGGTGTTTCAAAACTAAAAGATAACGTAATGTATGGGTGTATGTCCGCGCTACTATGGTTGTACACTGGGGATGCAGATAGGTTGCTGCTGTACTTAATATCTGACAATATGTGATACAATTCTGGGAAATACAAATAGTACTGCGCAGCCTATTGCAGTGTACTATTAATGACCCTGCCCCTAGTGGATATGGGGCATATTACCATATACAAAACTTCTATTACTGATAAAAAAAAGTTATAGGATATATTATATATAACAGTGCAGGTATAGATGCGATAAAGTACTTCTTTAAAATAATTAAGCCAATAAAAGACAATGATCGTGTCCTTAAAACATATCACAATAGAATTAATATGTTATATCCAAACTGTTGTGTAGTAAAACTGATCCTCATGGTGTAATATCATCAATAAAAATTCATCTTAAATATATATAGCCAATAAAATTCTTATATTAGATAGATAATTCTTAAATGTCTTTTGTAAATTCAAGTGATTAAAGTGACAGTGATTTGTGCAATATCATCAATAAAAATTCATCATACATAAATATAGCCAATAGAATTCTTATAATGGATAGAAAATTCATGAATGTCTTTTGCAAATTCAAGTGATTAAAGTGGCAGTGACTTGTGCTTCAAAAGTTCATAAAAATCATTCGTGCTCCAAACGGGTGTGGGAAGCCTCTTTGTGCTGGGGGGTAGTTAATTACCCCAAAAGGATTCCTTTAGTGGTGTGCTTCAACTTGATAAGTGCTCTCAGAACTCTCACCTTAGTGGGTTCGGATCTGTGCGCATCAAGGTATCTTTGCGGGTATCGTTTTTCCAAATGTGGTGTTTCCTCACCTCCTTCGCTATCTTTCCGTCTGTATGGCTCGGTACGACCTACCGGTCGTTAAACTCCTTCCAATCGGTTTTTACTCCAAACAAATTTTTGTATGCGGGAAGAGATAAATGAATTCCATAGTGTAGTATATCAAGGATGTTTATTAATTAAATAAAAAAACGTTTCCCAAAAGTTAAAACCAAGTACGTTTTTGTTAGAACTCTAAAACTAACACAGCGGCGTTCATACGCCTCTCACTGTGTATCCAGCATTCAATAATCAGCCTACGCGTTGCGTCACACCACGTGACTTCCTCAGGGCTGCTGGATTAGTCGATACAGCTGTCATTTATATTGAGGTAGCCGGATATTGTCTGGCGGCCCTTTTTTTGATAGTCCGCGCATATGCGGCGCGGCCATTTTTGAGTGGAAACTAAACAGCACAACCTCTGCTGACACTTTCTTTTCACAGGCGGTGTTTGGCCGTGAATTGAGGGGAAATGCTTTAAAGTCTTCGGGACACCATGTAATGTGAGATCATTCTACAGTAATGAATCTATCCCTCAGCGAGGTGTAAATGAAAGTGTTTGACTCGGGGTTTCTGAGCGGAACCAGTCCATGTATAATAGGTATTTCTCTTCATACAGCGGGTTGTACGTTCTCCCTTGAGAAATATATATCAAGTCTCTCATCTTTAAGTGTGTTTCATGTACGCTCCATATCAAAAGATAGAATAAGCTGAGAAAAATAAACTGAGAAAAATAAAATAAAAATAAAAATAAAAAGAAAAGAAAAGAAAAAATAAGAAAAAATATTAAATGAAAATAAAAATAAAATAAGAATAAAAATATATAAAAATAAAACTAAAAATAAAAATAAAATAAAAATAAAACTAAAACTAAAACTAAAACTAAAAATAAAATAAAACTAAAAATAAAAATAAATATAAAAATAAATGTGGAAAATGAAAAAATGAAAAAAATGAAAAAATGTTTGGGGACATTCACTCTTACCCGGTGCCTCTGTAGCATCCTATAGAATGCTTACAGGTACAATATACATACAGTGCCTTTTGGGGTGTTGCATAGATCTTTAGAGCAACCTAAGGCAACATAGCGCTGAATAAGCACTATATAGCGTCCCTACAGCGCTGGTAATGGAGAGCTAAAAAGTGACGATATAAATCTTAAAATTGGGACCTGAATGCTGGATTCAGAGTCAGAGGATCACAAAGTAAAAAATACATAACAATATACAATGCACAGGGGATATACACGAAAAAGGTTAAAAATCACTCAAAAAGCAGTTAAGATCAAACTCCACATTCATCCCCCTTGGTGTGAGAGTTTTAAGGGTATATATCCACCTTGATTCTTTTTGACTTATCATTCTAATTTTATGGTCCCCTCTCCAGGATTTTTTATATTTTTCTATTCCCCAGAATTGCAGGTGTGAGGGGTCTTTGTTATGTGCATTTAAAAAGTGTTCAGATACGCTGTGTTTCGGATATACTTTTATAATATTACGTATATGCTCTTTTACTCTTGTTTTCAGTGCTCTTTTGGTTCTTCCTACATACTGTAGTTTGCATGTACATTGAAGTACATAGATCACTCCTTCCGTATTGCAGCCTATGAAGTCTTTTATGTGAAAATTTTGGCCTGTTGCAGTGGCTTGAAAATCTGTTTTCCTTTGTTTTGCAGCATGATTGCATGCATAGCAGTGTTTACAGGGGTAAAAACCTGTCCCATTAAAAAAAAGTGAAAGTGTTCCTTGGTGGAGGCACAATTACATTTCTTACTAATTTGTCCCTTATTGTTGGGGCTCTTTTATAAATAAATTTGGGTTTTTCCGGCAGAATAGATTTCAGATGTTTATCGTTTTTCAGGATATGCCAGTGTCTCTTAAAGAGTCTCTCTACTTCTTTATGTTGGACGTTGAAGTCGAGTATTAAATTAGGAGCTTCTGGAAACAATTTTTGTGTGTGATTTGTTGCTTTTTCTAACATATTATTTCTATCCAGTAGGTTTACCTCTTTAATTTGTTGATCCAGTGTCTCCTCTGTATATCCTTTACTTAAAAATCTCTCTTTTAATGTGTTGGCTTGATCACTGTAATCTTTTTCCGTTGTGTAGTTTCTTTTTATCCTAATCAGTTGTCCTTTAGGGATGTTGAACAGCCAGGGTTTAAAATGACAGCTCTTAGTTGATAAATAGCTTTCCTGACAGACTCCATGGCAGCATACGTGTGGGTTAAGCCCCGCCTCTACTACCCTATAGGACTCCTCTCCCATAAATCTTTGCACCGAGCAGCATACCGTGTTCCACGTACACGGTGGCATGGTGGGGGAGGTAGGGGACGATTATCGATCCCAAATAACCTCTAGTCGCTGGGTGAGGCACCAGCGGAGAACCGGCGAGCAAGTCCCGTCCTCGAAGTAAGTCCATCGTCCTGGAGGCACCAGGGCTCTCCTCCTGTTTTTTCCTTGTGCCATACGACGAGCCACGTTTCTAAATACCCTCTCCTCAGGATATCCCATCATCTCCGCCCCGAATTGGGTGTGCATACGACGGTACCTCAGACAGTCCTTTCGATAAATAGTTGATTCTCGACAGTAAAATTTGGGACCGACAAGTTGTAGGGATTTCCTGTTGACTAATC